>CP092872.1:13003220-13053264 GCA_030710605.1 Cordylochernes scorpioides | reverse complement strand
AAAATATTTTATATCTATATTAGAAGAAATATTTATTTTTTCGTTTGATATAAAAAAAAAGTTAATTGTTGACTTTTTTTTTTCACATATTTTTCAAGGTGAGTACTTTATTATATCTTCTGTACTATTTTAATCTTTCATATGATACTTAAGGTCTTTGTGTGTGAATTAATATACTACTCATAGTATTAATCATTTACCACAATGTTTTATTTATATTAAATTATAAATTACCTTATTATGAAATGAAAATATTAATTAATGTTATGATTTTAGAGAGAAATATATTATTTTATAAACTCTGATATTATATATGCATTTTTTATGTTTTTTTATATATACACTTTAATAGATTTTTCTATATTTGTGTTTTATTCTATAAACATGTATATATACATGTTTTATATAAAAATTTATTATTATCACAAGTATATATGTATAGGGTTCCATTTGAATTTTGTTCGGAATATATACACTCATGGACAAAACTTAAGGAAGTTGTACTTTGTAACATGTATTTGGGGATTGAGATAATAACTCTGAAATATATTACAGTGACCTTTATTGTAGACACACGAGATAACCAAGTGGGAACAACCTCTGTCTCCTTCAAAAAAAAAAAAAAATAATAATAATGAATAATAATAAATGAAAATTCAATAAAATAATCTCTTGTATCAATATTGAGTAAAATTGAGTAAAATTGAGTAAAATGGAAGCCTGATTAATTTTACTCAATAAATGAAAAGAGACGACCGGGCGACACATCAAGACATCAAAATATGAAACTTACTTAAGTTTTGACCATTAGTGTATATAAGTAGGTGTTGAGAAAATTGCGTTTCATATTTAAGTCTCTGTGTGTGAAATTAAATATACCTTACCGTAGTAAATATATAGCTATTGTAAACATAATGTGAGATATTTTTTTTACTTTATCCCAAGTACACGAGGTTCAAACCATGATTATCATGATGGGTAGTTAGCGATTACTTTTACAGTAAGTACACCACATATCTACACATGTAAGAAAGCACTTCGAATTTTGGACTTACACAATTGTGCCAGAGCTCTGTTTGGTTACTTGCACTCACTGGTAGGGATTGGACTTTTGCAAGAGAATCAGGGGTCATTGAAGAAACTTTTTTTTTTTTTCAAAATGTTCCGAATGCGGGTTCGATCCTGGGTCATGACTGTCGAAAACCACTGTGTATACCATTCGTTCGCCAATCCTCCTATGCATGAAGATGATATTCATGTAAAAAACCATGCATCCCATCTCTGAATTAATACATTAAATGCATTAAACAAAGCTTCTCTGCTCGGAACGTGATTGAGATGAAATTAAAAAGCTCTAGCGCCAGTTTTTGAAACCTGCATTCGTATATAAAATTACAGGTTGTTGGCTTTTGACCTAATTTTCCAAAACTGGTGTTTTAAATATTGAATAGGTAATTAATCTTCGTGTAAGTAGCATAGGAAATATTTGAAATTTTCCAATTTTCAGTAATTTCATACACTTTTAGAATTTCTTGTTGATTTTTTTTCGAAGAATTAGAAGTATTTGAAAATATTTCAGGTGTTGATTGTTTTTCTTTGAATACCTTTTTTGATAGCAATATCAAACAAAAGACGACAATCTGATCAACTGTGGCTTCTTCAATTATCCGAATTTTGTACTTTCTGCGCAGAGACGATCAAAGAATGTCTCGTTTGATACATTTAATGAATACAGTTTATGCATTTACTAAAAGGGAGAGGTAGGGGTCAGTGGAAGGATGGTCTAAACCGTTGGTTTTCGACCTCTACGACACGGGTTCAATTCCCGCATTGGGAACTTTTTTTTCTGATTAAAATTCCAACCCAATCAAAAGTCTAAACCCACCAGTGAGTGTAAGTAACCAAACAGGGCTCTGGAACATTTGTAAGTGCAAAGTCGAACTGCTTTTCACATTTGTAGACATGTGGTGCACTTACAGTAAAAGCAGTCGTCAAATTCTACCCACCATGATTATCATGGCCTGTACCACGTGTACTAGGGATAAGCAAAAAAAAAAAAACGGGAGAGGTACTCTTGTCACCTAGGCAGGCCCTCCATGGACTGAATGTCACTACAAATATGCTGTAGAGTTGGTGCCCCTGACTTACCCCGAGAATGACAATGTCCCCGGGGTGTCGTAACAATCAGTCTATTGATAGGTCCCCCAGTATCTGGGACAAAATGGTCCTACTCGGGGTTTGAACCTGGACTCCTCAATGTTCTACTTACAACTCCCTCCCATATTGGGGTGAACATCTCCCCTACAAATCTCATCTCACAATTCGGCTCTTGATTTATTTATTTGTGTACAGGCCCTCCCATTAATTTTTCCATTACAGTAAGGGTAGTAGAATTTGTTTATTTTAAAAAAGAATCATACGTTTTTGAAGTTTATATGGTCATTTTGTAATTAATCTTATTTTTAAATTCATAGAAGCATTTTTCTAGCAGACATATTCAATTTTTTATCATCATCTTTTTCAATATTGTTTTTTTTTCTTAGTTAGTTATCAAATCATTTTGCAATTGTAGTTTCTTTTATTTGTTTTGTTCCTTTTTAAGAAATAAAATATATAGAACTAAGGGGGTGACCCCGAGACATTTGGTCAGATATGAAATATGACGTCACGATGACGTGATGTAAACAAAGGTTATGATTGGTTCATTGTTTTTTTTAACAAGATTTAATTATTAATATTTGAAATACCTGTGATTAATTTATATTTTCACTGTATTTATTTATTTTTTGTCTAAACGGCCTTCTATTTTAAATTATAATTTTTTTTTTTAATATTTAGCGCAATTGTAAACACATGTGTGTTATGAAGGCACACGATGTTAATACCTTGAGAGCAATGGTGTCCCCGATATTTTAAATTATTATAAAATTAATTATTAATTAATATTAAAATTTCGTAATTAATTTAGGTTAGTTTAAGTTAGGTTTAGGTTCGTTTAAGGTTAGGTTCAGGTTCGTTTAGGTTAGGTTTGTTTAGGTTAGGTTTAGGTTAGGCTAATGTAATTTATATTAATATTAATTTTATAATTTTTATTTTTTTGTATATGCCTATTTATAAATATCACCGTTGGCACCATTGGAATGTATTACGCCAGTATTTCTTTGTTTACGTTGGCGCTAAAACATAATTTAAAAATTGCTAATATAAAATTATATAAAACTAACCGAGTGGCCCGGGCAACGCCCGGGTTTTACCCGACTGGACCCGGCTTCGCCTGGGTAGTGTTCGAGCGAGGTTTACTCATGAATGAATAGAGGCCCCAACTGTTTGTAAACTCAATGTAATGAAATTTCTTTCAGCAAAATGGAGATAAATTGCAAACAGCAATATCGAAAATGCGTGTAAAAAAATCTGTAATATAGGATCCATTTCACAAACACATCTAATGAATAGAGTGCTGTTTGGAGGAGTGGTCTAAACTGTTGATTTTTAAAAACCATGACCCGGGGTCATCGAATGCAGATTCAGACACTTTGTTCTGAAAAAAAAAAAAAAATTGCCCCAATGGCTCCTGTTTCTTGAAAAAGTCCAACCCCTCCAGTGAGTGCAAGTAACCAAACTGGGCTTTTATTCTTAAAAATAAAAAAAAATCTAATGATTAGTGTGAATAAAGGAAAATGGTCGGCACAACCTGAAAATTTCACTTTGTCCACTTCACTCTCGGCTGTCCAAGAAGAAACAGCCAGAGCAAACATTTTAAAGGGCACCAAATCCGGCATTTACATATCTAAATAGTTGAGCAACTTTTATAAATGTAATATATTTCTGCAATATTGAAATACCTGGACTTGGAAGAATTTTGTATTAGTTATTGTTGCAGTTTTAGAAAAGTGTGGGAAATAGGATATTTTAACAAAAGAATATAATTTTTAAAATGGTATATAAAATAAAAAGGAAATTTGCATAATTTTCTAATAGTCAAGGGCAATTGTAAAAATACCAAAAAAGCAAGACCAAATAAAAAAATATATATATATGTGTGATGTTTCAGTAACAGCATTGTTTCCATATAAAGACAAAATTACTGAATGTATTCAGTACCTTTGTCTGAAGATAGCCAAAATGTAACTGAAACCACACATAATGTAATTATTTGTATTCGGTCTTGCTTCCTTTTTTTTTTTTAATTATCCCTAGTACGCGTGGTACAGGCCATGATAACCATGGTGGGTAGGTAGCGACTGCTTTTACTGTAAGCGCACCACATGTCTACAAATGTGATACATTGCTACCAGCTAAATGCATTTTCACTATGGTGTGATTTCCACATGATGGATCTGTAGACACATTATAATCTCTCCAGAGCTTAAGGTAGCAAACAGTACTTTCACATTATATAAATATCAATGCCAAAATCCAGAGTTATGATAGCATGTTGCAGTGTAATGTAGACCTGCAGGATGGGAAAAAGCAATATTATTTCCGGCTTTAATTTGAAAGTATTATGAAACGTTAAATATATTATCTTTACTTTTAAAAGCATGAAAAAAGCTATCTTGATTTGAATAAATTTAGTCTAGAAACAAACATCATGTAAAATTATGCACCAATCGATTGCTGATTGTATATTTCTTTATTTAAATATGAGCATATTTGCATCTATATATCTAAATACATTTATTCAAAAATATGGTATTACCCTATAGATATATATGAGCAGTTATTTATTGTGAAGCAGATAAATATAAACCCTAACTAAACAAATGACAGCAAAAATAATTTGAGCCTACCCTTAAAAAAGCAGTTACTGAAAATGCATAGCTGCTGCTTACAATATAAATGCTATTAGAGCATAAACATATTACATGGAACAAACATATAGTAAAATATACGTAGCAAGTTATATAGAAAAACATACTTTTTTTCAAGAAATATACTTTTTACAACTTCAATAAAATTTATACTTACTCTAAATATAAGAAAAAAAAATAGAAAACTGTCTCAATTTGTCTTAAAATAGGAATATTCCTTATGAGAATCAAATAGTAAACCTTATATTTTAAAATGTAGATCGTTATATTTACACTAACTAAAATTAAACGTAGCAAAAAAGATATGAATAAGCTGCGAAATAAATAATATTTCCAATTAATTTAATTTGAAAAAATATTACTAAATAAATAAATAAAATCTTAACTTCTAAAAAGGAAAAAAAAAGGTTATTCGAAATACAATTTTTGCACTTTTAGCCTAAATGCTAAACTAAAACCTCAGCTAACTACGCGCGATATTTCACAATACAGTTTTAATTAACCCAGGTTCCGGGGACGTATAAATTTGATAACGATCGATTAATATTATCTCCAAAGAGTTTAAAAATATATAAATAATCTTACCTTCTAAAGACATTCATCGTGTAAAATTACAAAACAACAAAATTACAAATTAAAAACAAACAACGTGTAAAATTATTAACCAATCAAATTCATTTTTAGTCGCGACCAGTGCGCCGCCAAGCGGCAAAAGGCGAGAACTAATCCATTTCAGTTAAATAATTAAAAAAAAAAAGTACATTAACCTTTGTAGTTTTTTGAATAGCCTATATGTTAAACGAAATCTTCAGCTACCTACATGCGAAATTCCATAATGATTGAGTCAGTAGATTTTGCGTGATGCGATAACAAACATCGATTTCGCATTTCATTTTTATAGATATAAGGATAAAAAGTCCTTTATAAATATATTGACACTATAAATTAATCACAGGTATTTAAAATATTAATAATTAAATCTTGTTTAAAAAAAAAACAATGAACCAATCATAACCTTTGTTTACATCGCGTCATCGTGACGTCATATTTCAGATCTGGCCAAATGTCTCGGGATCACCCAACTAAGGTGTGATATTCAATTCAAGCTTATGGAACCAATATTGATTCATTTTTAAAACAAAGCAAAATCATAAACTTATACAACTTTCACTTTTTCATACAATATGCGTCTATAATAGTTTCGAATTTTGATAACAGATGGCGCGCTAATGCATCATAATTTAAAAAAGGATTCTGGAGATGCTTGAGAGGGTTTTAAAATAGAAAGAAACTTATCCCAGGAAACCTCTTTAATTGTTTGATTGATGTCAAGGAGACCAATTGATGTGAGATTTCAAGTTTATTAACTCGCTGATTGGTTTACTACTATCACGTGATATCAATCAGCCAATCAACATTGAGTTCATTAGCCAATCAGCAAGCTGTGTTTATTTGGATCAAGAGTTTTATATATTGAATATAAGATTGTATGCCCAATTTTAGGCAGTTTTTTAATTTTGGTAACATTTTAAAACTATTATACTTTTGTTATTCTTCATTATATTTGTACAAAACTCATGGACAAAACTTAAAGAAGTTGTACCATTCAGCATGTATATCGGGATTCAGACAATAACTCTGAAAGATTCACTCATGGACAAAACTTAAAGAAGTTGTACCATTCAGCATGTATATCGGGATTCAGACAATAACTCAGAAAGATACACTCATGGACAAAACTTAAAGAAGTTGTACCTTTTAGCATGTATATCCGGATTCAGACAATAACTCTGAAAGATACACTCATGGACAAAACTTAAGGAAGTTGTACCTTTGAGCATGTATATCGGGATTCAGACAATAACTCTGAAAGATACACTCATGGACAAAACTTAAGGAAGTTGTACTTTCAGCATGTATATCGGGATTCAGACAATAACTCTGAAAGATACACTCATGGACAAAACTTAAGGAAGTTGTACCTTTCAGCATGTATATCGGGATTCAGACAATAACTCTGAAAGATACACTCATGGACAAAACTTAAAGAAGGTGTACCTTTCAGCATGTATATCCGGATTCAGACAATAACTCTGAAAGATACACTCATGGACAAAACTTAAAGAAGTTGTACCTTTGAGCATGTATATCGGGATTCAGACAATAACTCTGAAAGATACACTCATGGACAAAACTTAAGGAAGTTGTACCTTTTAGCATGTATATCGGGATTGAGACAATAACTCTGAAAGATACACTCATGGACAAAACTTAAAGAAGTTGTACCTTTCAGCATGTATATCGGGATTTATAGTTTTTTAAAGACATTTACTCTTATACGTGGATTTATCACAGAGTCTGCAAATGTTAAAATTTTGAGAAGGCAAAAGAGCTAATCACATTTTTAATGATAATAATAAAATTTATATGCACAATAGTAATATCATTTAATCACGATCGAACGTTGTGGCCCACTGTACGTATTACATCCCAAACACGACACCAGCCATCTCTGTCTTGAGCTCAATGTACCATCTCGGTGACCGTTAAGCCAGTGAGTTCCTTTAATTGGTCCACGAAGTGTGTCGGCGGGCGTCCAGGTATGCGTCGCCCAGACGTCATTATATTATTATCCGGTCAGTATGGTGTACTTCTTAAACTAAGAAAAAAACAAACAAATAAAAAACAACATAAACAGATGGTGGAACGCGGACTTGACACGCCTTGAGAGCTATTGTAAATACCTCCGTAACTCCTATTATCGGGCGAAAAATCCCTCTATCCATATTCAACAACAGTATAAAAGTGCAAGAAACAAATACGTCAGGGAAATAAATAAGGCTAAAAGAATGTCTTGGAGGTTTTTCTTAGAGGACATCAAATCAAAAAACCCATATGGAAATTTATACAGGGTATACAAAAATATTAAAAACGGTTCTAACCGAAAGGGCATTTTGGAAATCTTAGAAGTGAATAAAGATGAAGAACGATTCCAGAAGACACAAGTAGAACTTTTGAACAACCTTTTCCCCGATGATTGAGATAATGAAGACACAACCTTCCACAAAAACATAAGGAACTATACTTTAGGATTTCATAATAAAGAAAATATAATAATAACGCCCAATGAAGTAAATGGAATAATTGATGAGCTAAACTCAAAGAAAACGCCTGGAATTGATAATATTTCTAACAATATGATAAAACATACTAAACAACTAATAGTTCCAATACTGGTGAAACTTTTTCAAAAATGCTTAGATTTAAATTATTATCCGAATGAATGGAAAAAATCTGAGGTAATAATTATTCCCAAACCAGGTAAAACAGACATGAGAATTTATAAAAGCTACAGACCCATTTGTCTCAACTCAAACATTTCCAAAATATTTGAAAAAATAATTAACAACAAACTAATAAAATTTTATGAAGACTCAAATCTGCTTAACAATCGTCAACATGGATTTAGAAGATCAAGATCTACTATCTCTGCATTAAATGAAATTGTCAAAATAGCTCTAGAACATAAAAACAAAGAATATACAGCTATAATCGCAGTTGATATAAGTGGAGCGTTCGACAATGCATGGTGGCCGATGGTGCTGAAAAGACTAGATGAGGACAACGTTCAAGCTTCAATAATAAAACTACTACAGTCTTTTCTTAATAATAGAAGAGTGAGATTTAGATACTCATCAAATGAAACCCACAAAAAATTAAGCAAGGGATGTCCACAGGGTGGGCCTATATCCCCTACAATATGGAATATTATTCTAAACGATTTATTGAATAACTATTCAGAATCAAACAGTGAAATCATTGCTTATGCGGATGATTTAACTGTGATATGTTGGGGAAACAACTTGACAGAACTTCGGAATACAACAGGAAAGGTCATGGGGAGAATATTAGACTGGTGTGGGAACAATAAGTTGACCGTATCTGAAGAGAAAACGAAAATCTTATACTTGTTTAATAGCAAAATAGCTGCAAAAATTCCTAACACTATCACTGCCAATCGGGTGGAAAAACTGAAGATTATGGGAATAACTTTTAAAAATCATAGAAATAAAAACAAATTGGATTTTGTGCCCCATATTGATGAGATTATTACTAAGACAAATAGAGCTAGTGGATACCTAATTGGATTAACCGGGAAAGCATGGGGACTGGACAGTAAAAGAAGAATAGAACTCTATAAGACACTGTTTCGAAGTTCACTAACTTATGGTTCCACGATCTGGTACAACTTTATACCAAAAAAAGTCAAAGATAAATTAAACTCTCTGCAGTACAAAATTTTGAAGCACAGTACACAGGTTTATAATTCAACATCTTCAAACTGTACTCATATTGTTGCTAGAACACCAAAGCTCACGGATTTTATTGAAACAAATATACTAAAAATGAATATTGGATACAAAAAATCAGATCCAACTAAAAGAAAAATGATATCTAATTTTATAAACCAGAAATTTGAGGAATACTATGGAGGTGCCAATGATAATTTCAAGGGATTCTTTGATACTTCAAGAATTCCTAACTATGTTCAACCCAACTTCTATAACGTTCAATTTTTTACTGGACATGGTGACTTCAACACATATTTGTTTAGAATTGGCAAAATTGGTTCACCTGCATGCACTTGTGGAAACGAACAACAAACCCCTGAACATCTTCTGATAGACTGTCCATTAACTTCTGATCTAAGGGAAGAAAACCAACTTTACCTGACTAATACAAAACAAGCTGCTTGCAATAAAGACCAATACATCAAGTTTAATAGATTCTGCAGGATGTATATTTTGAGGCGAAAGCGTTGACTGTACATATTTCAAGCTACTACTTATAATTGCTATATGTAAAATTTGACATTGAACGTTTACTTTTAATGATTTCCAATGTTCAATTGTATTAATTGTATATAATTTAAAATATACACGCAATTATCCAAATTCTGGATATGGCGTGTCTCTCCCAACTGTTAAATAAAAATAAATAAATGGTGTACTCCATTCCCCTGTGTCGCGTGATGTGACCGAAGAAACTCAAACAATTCCGTTGTACAGAAGTCGGTCATCTTCAGAAATCGATAGTTTTATATGCACCGGAAAACTTAATTAAGACAGTTAAGCTCATAAACAGATTGGTCAGAGTAAATCCGAAGAAAATAAATAAAATAATAAAAACATTGATATTTATATATGATACATACATACATACATACATAAGAAAGAAACCTTTGCTGAGATTTTTCGTCTTATTAAAAAAAAATTCTTCAACTGAAAAAAAAAAAAAAAAAGCTGTTTTTTCAAGGAAACAGAAGCTATTCATACTTGGTTATCTCGTGTGTCTTTAATAAAGGTCACTGATAATTTTCAGAGTTATTGTTTGAATCTCGATATACATACTGAAATGTTCAACTTCCTTAAGTTTTGTCCATGAATGTACTTTGCATATTTGCATACTTTAATAATTTACATATAATTCATTCATCAGTATACTATTGGAAGAATTGGTATGGTGGAATATCTCGTATCTTGGAGATATACACCAATGGATAAAACTTAAGGAAGAGGAAAGTATTCAATATCCCCAGTCGTATGTTTTTTTTTTTTTTAAGGAGACAGAGGCAACTTTGAGAAAAATGAAATTGAGAAAAAGGGCATTTACTGAACGTGTAACTAAAAGTTGCTGATGGCTTGCGCCATCTATTGGAATAAATATCAACTAATCGTCGATTTTTTAATTATTCCAGAATTTGCCGAATACCGTTTCTTGGTTAATCAAGAAAGGCTAACCATGTACGCGCTTCGGACTGTTGGCCCTCGTCAGCATGGTGTAAGCTGTACCTCAACGACCAAAAAAAAAAGAAACGATATTTGGCCAATTCTTGAATAATTAAAAATCAGCGATTAGTTGATACTTATTCCGATAGATGGCGCAAGCCATCATCAACTTTTAGTTGCATAATCAGGAAATGCCCTTTTTCTCAATTTATTCACCTGATCCAAGTACAAATTCACTTCTGTACTGTTTTTCACAGAGACAATTTTGTTTACACTTGGTTATCTCATGTGTCTTCAATAAAGATCACTGTGTATCAAATATCTTTTAAAGTTAGTCTCAATCCCGATATACATGCTTAAAGGTACAACTTCTTCAAGTTTTGTCCATGAGTGTATCTTTCAGAGTTATTGTCTGAATCCCGATATACAACCTAAAAGGTACAACAGAAAAGGTTTTGTCCATGAATGTACTTTACATATTTGCATACCCTAGTGATTTACATATAATTCATCCATCAGTGTACTATTGGAAGAGAATTTGTATTGTGAAATATATCCCAGAGATTTATGAATGATAAATAGCGAGAAAGGGGAAAAAAAGTAAAAATATTTTCAGTGAATATAGAATTTTTTTTCCAAACGGAAGCTATTGGTTTATCTCTAGAATTAGAAAGAATTACTCGCTATTGCTGTGGAGGAAATCCTTAATCAATTCCTCTTCCTATTGGATCATATTTTGGTTGTTGTTGGGAGTGACGTCAGTAGGATGTGAGGGTTCTTGGAAGGTTGAGTCGCTGGTTGGAGGTTGGGACATGTGTTTACCTGAGCAAATCCTGGTTGTATAATAACTTAAATCCATGACTGACTATCTCTGGAATTCGAAATATCGGGATATTTATACGACAACAAAAAGCTTTATTAAGACCTTTTACTCTTATACAGACCATATTTCAACCCCGCCTTTGTCGGTCCCAATCCCGGATGAAAAAGGAGGAGGGGGAGCAGTAACAAGCTCACTAAAAAACCTGGGCTCAGCTGGCCCGACTGATAGTACCCTGTAAGGGCTCAAAATCCAGGGATACAGGATGAGCAGCGTTTGTACCCCATGTTACTATTACAATTATTTTTATTTCCAAAGCGCTATATCCCGCAAGGGATACTTGCGCCAAACAAGGAGAAGAGTTTATTTACATAAGTTATTTACATTATTCAACGCATGAAAACATTAGAGATCCAGATTTTGTAGAAAGTTTAGAATGTATTTACAAAATGAATTGAACTTTAAATGTGATTTTTTTATCGGAAATCAAATCATTAAGTTCACAAACAACTAGTTCATTCTTCATTCTATAATCTTGAAATGCTGGGCAATCGATCAGTAGATGTCTTGAGGTTTGTTACTTGTTAGGAGTGGCTGCACATCGCGTCTGTTCCTCATGACAGAGGCGGCCATTTCTTTTGGAGCTAAGTCGGCCTGCCACTGAGTAGTGCTCCCAGTCTTAATGACAAAGGTAGACACATTATACTTCACCCAGTCATGATGATTGTCAAGTCACAAGCTTTACAAGCTTGATACCCTAATTTGATTAAGTGGAGATAAAAAAGAAGACTCTTATACAGATTATTCAAGTAGAAATGTAGGATACATACAAGAATAACAGTAATAGTACTAGTAATCAACAATGTTATTTATAGTGTATCAAATAAGGAAAGAATATAGGAAAGACTTAGCATAAACTTATGCTATCCATAAGCTATATGGATGTTTATTTCATCTCAGTTTACAGATGTTACATTCGAGTCACCTTGTCTATTTACATATGGTGAGTTGGTGGAGTAGAGGTGGCCCCCAGACCTTCCAGGAAGGCAGATTGCAGGATAAACTATGTTGACACAAATATATGTAATATTGTTGCAAATGTCGACGTATGGATAAACTGGCAGTCGTGTAAGTGAAGCGAGTGTTGATGTTCTTCCCACACGCGGACTACAAGAAGCAGAGGCAGGGCTAGATGTTAGCACCGAGAGTGATCGGGGACAGCCCACGGGACAGAGGTAGAGGCCATGATACAAACTTGGATGCCTATCATCGAGACATGGAGAGAGAGACCGAGAGAGACAGAGTCGGTCTGCCGATAGACACACTGTCGAACATACTGTCGCTGACCCCCTGCTAAAAACTCTCTTGTTGACAGGGGTCGTCTATAAAAAGCCCTGGAGGGGGCCCATCTGGGCGTTGCCTATTTCCTCTGGTCCTAGCTGCCACCATCTGACCACTCTTTGGCTTTTTATTTTTACGTCATCATTTTGAGTTAAAATACAAATAGGGGTGTACAGGTTATATTAATAAATATATAGCATATATACAAAATATGAGGGTGGTAGTAAATAGGAACAGTGTTCATTTTAATAGAAGGGTATAATCTTATAAAGTGTCGGTTCTAACTAATTGGAAGATATGTGAAATATACTAAAAGTGTCATTATTATACAGTTTAAAATATACTATATATATAGTTAAACCTATCTATAGCGCCCCCCTTGGGACTTACCAAAATAGGGTGCTATAGACAGGTCACTTTTAATGTAAATCGCATCGTACTACGTATTTAAAATCGGACTCTATAGAGAGGAAGGCGCTATTTAGAGGGGGCGCTATAGACAGGTTTAACTATATATATATGTCATAATATATGCTTTTCCAGGATTAATAAAACAAATCTACAGTCGACCAGAGAGAGAGAGAGAGAGAACGCAGCTAAGGCCGGTTACTTGATATAGCAGTCACATTCCAAGGGGGCGACCGCAGGGCCTTTTCTTGGAACCTCAGTTCTATGTTTACTCAGTCGGGGGGGTGGTGGACACACAAGACGTGCATTTCCGCGGTGGCAGCCGCTAGCGCTCCCTCTCTCCCTCGGTTTGCTGGGTTCCATCTTCCAAACTTGTTGTTTCCTTATTTCTCACTCATCACATTATTACCACTATATTGTCACATATATATATCGTAATATTTTGATATATATAAATAAAATGGATTTGTGTGGGAGTATGAGGAAAGGGAAGATAAAATAACCAGGTCAAAACAACTCCTTAGTGACAAGATGTCCAGCCTTCAATCCCACTCCCCCCTGGGAATAATTTATCTTACTCAAAACAGTTTAAAAGCAGCTGAATGTGATGATCAAAGGGCAGTTCGCATCGAGGTGGCCTCGATACCAGTTGTTCCCAGGGTGGACCTCTGGATCTTCTCTCTTTTCTCCCCGATCTACTCCCCACGGGTTTTTTTGCCTCTTAATCCTGTCTCCCTTGTGTCCTTACCACTCGTAAAACAATTACCACGTCTGTTTCACAAATCAAGCCATATATATAAACAACTTTCGGTAAAACGTTTTTTTTTCAATTTTGCATATATCTCTGTAATGTATTGTGTTAGGTTTATTATTATTATTATTATTATTATGCTACTGGCGAGGGAGATGGCCCAAACTGAAAAAATGCCCGTAAAAGTAGTGCCGATAGTCTTAACATGGGATGGAATAGTAACCAAATATAACAAACATTATAGGAAGGAAATAAACATAAGAAAAAGGGACTTTGCATATATTCAATCCCTGGTGCTAAAAAAGACGATGGAAATTATCTCAACAGAAAAGAAGAATGAACCTCACGATTAGTTACAGAGAAATAAATAAATGGAAGCCATGGATAGATTGTTGGAACGATGTAGGGAGCTGGCATGTGATGACGAGGAAGGTGGAACACCAGACATGGAGCACAGGTATACGACGACCATAGAAGAGATCCAGGAGAACGACCTAGAGCAGATGACAGGAGACCTGACAGATAAGAATGGATCAAGGCCAGGGGACCATCTTATCGAGGAGCCACTAGGAGAGGCCATAGAAAGACTGCTGGAGAGCTGCAGGACATCAGGGGACCATAACGGCAAAGACCACAGCACTGACCAGGAGTCAAGATAGCAAATGTAAATATCTTTGTTTACTTTTACTGTTGTCATTTATTGAAGTTGTAAATAAAAATATGTAAATAGACTGACCATTCGCTACACTTTTTAGAGAAAAACTTGTAACCTTTTTGAAAAATAAATTTGTATTTTATTAATTAATTATAATTCATATTCATAGAATTTTATTGTTACTTATCATCATTTTTTTTTCTTCTTCTGTTTTCTTTTGTGTTATAAATACAACTAAATCGCATTAAATCGTAGTGTAATTCTCTTTTGTTGTTTGAAATAAATCGAATTGAATCGAATTGAGTCAGCTCGTTCTTTCTAGAAGAAACTTCGAAGAAAACGTGCTAACATAACACGTTCGTGGATGGCTTTTCTTGATTTATCAAGAAATTGGGTTGGCCAAATATCACGGAGCAAGCTAAATAAACGCTTAGTTTATTTTTGCTCCACTAGATGGCGCTCTGCCATCTAAAAAGCACATGTGCTCGTGGCACATATTATATAACTATTTGTTATAATATAACGTTGATAAAGGTATGAATGAAGTTGAAGACATTTTGATCTAAAATTCTGAAATGTAGGGATTTCTTGAAAGGAAGCATCGATAGCTGTAACTGTAAAATGAGAAACTTGGATAAAAAAATATCACGGTTAGTCATGAATGTTTCCTTTATGAATAAAACGAAACTTCCTGTCTTTACTGCGATAAAATATATTGAGGAGGGCTTGACTCATCAGTGGTAAACGCTACCAGCGGTTTCCCAAATTGAATACACCATATCACTTTTGATATCTCTAACTAGAACCATTCTGCTTATACTTAACTGCTTATACAGTGGTACCTCGACATACGAGTTTAATTCGTTGCGCAACCTTGCTCGTATCTTGAATTACTCGTATCTCGAAGCAAATTTCCCCATACAAAATTCCCATTTAAAATCACAGATTAATATCTTCAACACTACCGAACCGAACTCGTTTCTCGAATTTCGCTCGTAACTCAAAGCAAAAAAATCACTTGCTCGTTGGCTCGTATCTCGAAAAACTCGTATGTTGGGGCGCTCGTATGTCGAGGTACCACTGTACTTGTGTATATAACACAACAAAAAACTTTATTAAGACCTAGTAGTCTTATACAGATTCTCAAAGCAGAAATATAAAGTACATGTAGGAATAACAGTAATAGTACCAGTAATTAGCCATGTTACTGAGATGAAAAAATATTGGAAGAGATTGACTAATCAGTGGTGAACCCTACCAGCGGTTTCCCAAATTGAATACATCATATCACTTTTTATATCTCTAATATTATAATGAACGATTCTGTTTATATATAACAACAAAAAACTTAAATATCTAGTAGTCTTATACAGATTCTCCAAATACAGAAATATAGAGTACATGTTGGAATAACAGTAATAGTACCAGTAATCAGCAATGTTTTTTACAGTATATCAAATAAGGAAGAGAAAAAGGAACAGGTTCCAGGTTCCTAAATTACTTCACTAGGTGCCGCTCAATCAAAAAGAGCAACATAGCTTATGATATTTACCATTCTATTTTTTTATTAGAATGAAGAATATTTCTTTCTGTAGATATGTAGACCCTGTATCTACAATGGTCATCAACCGAGGTTAATAACTCCATATGTGTGGAAATATATAATAAGATACATTTGCTACTTAATTCTAAAAACTTAAATTCTAAAACTTGATTGTATTGACGTTATTGATAAGGCACAATTTGGATTATAGATTATAAACACGCTGTTACCGAAACGTCACACACTATTTATTTATTTGGATTTGGTCTTATTACCTTGTGTATATTGACGTTATGTTCATAATAAAAATGTGAAAAACATTAAAAAATACAAAAATGTTTTCCCACAGTGAGTTTCTTTTTATTACAAAACGCTAGCTTTCAAGTGATAATCACTCTTCAACGTGCTTATTGATAAACATCGACTATATATTACAAGATATATTTAATTGACGTTGTGTGGCGCTGAGTTTTTTGTTGACGCACATTAAAATATTATAATAGCTTGATAAAGGTTGGCGTTCAGCCAACTGAAATATTGGTAAATATATTATATTTTGATACAATATGTCTTTTTAATTAAATATCTATTTATGGATTGCTCTATTTTCAAAATGAATACAGGCTATTTACATGTTGAAACCAGAGGTGGCCATTTCTTTTGGAGCTAAGTCGGCCTGTCACAGAGTTATGCTCCCAGTCTTAATGACAAAGGCAGATACATTCTACTTCACCCAATCATGATGGTTGTCAAACAGACACTATCAAGGGTCACAACTTGATATCCTAATATGATTGAGTGGAGATAAGAAAGAGGAAGAAGACATATTAAAACAAAGTGTCCAATGCGGGATTTGATCCCGGTTTTAACCACTAGTCCACTGACTTCTAGAAAGAAAGGGCTTAGCGTAAATTAAATTGGCGAAACCGCTGGGAGAGTTCACCACTGATGATCCAGGCCCTCCCATTAATTTTTCCATTGCAGTAAGGACAGTAGAAATTGTTTAATTTTTAAAAGAATCATACACGTCTATAATAGTTTCGAATTTTCATAACAGATAGCGCTCTGATGTATCATAACATAAACAAGTATAGAAGCATAGGTCGCCTCTCCCGGCAAAATAAACGTCAAAACTAACGGCTTCGGGTCGGTGACAAAGCCACAACACCAGCTTTGGCAAACTGAGAAGCGTCCACCTAGGTTTTGACGTTTATTTTGACGGGAGAGGCGCTTTATGCTTCAATGGATCAATTTCCTCCCGGAAAAATTTCCATCTATAAACAAGTATATGATTCTGTTTATACATGCGACAATGTGACGTAGATTCACTTGAAGATGTCAAATATGGGAGTTACAGAAGAGTGGTGAAGCTCTGTACTTGTCAGGACACGTTCCTGTGATACGACGCTGCTGTAAGATTAGGAAACCCCAACGCAACTCTATGATTACTATCTTATTATATATTTCCACATATGGAGGTATTAACCTCGGTTGATGACCGTTGTAGATACAGGGTCTACATATCTACACAGAGAAATATTCTTCATTCTAATTAAAAACTACAATGTAACTACCGATTGTTAAACAAGTCCATCAGTGAGTACAAATAACCAAACAGGGCTCTGGAACCTAATAAATGGTTAAAAATTGGTTTATATATACACTCATGGACAAAACTTAAGGAAGGAAAAGTCTTTGGTATCGCCGGTTATCTATTTTTTTTTTTAAGAAACAGAGTCAATTTTGTTCACACTTGGTTATCTCATGTGTCTTCAATAAAGGTCATTGTAATATCTTTCAGAGTTATTGTCTGAATTCCGATATACATGCTAAAAGGTACAACTTCCTTAAGTTTTGTCCATAAATGTATTTTTCGTTTAGAGATCCTTCTAAAATGACTGTTCTTTTTTGACTTAATTCTAAAACTTTTTATCGTTAAAAATGTCTTTTAAACTATACTATACACAGAATTAGGAGCTCAAGTGTTTGATCCCCCTGTTAAATAAATATATTAAAAAAGCCTTAACATTCACAAATAATTTTTTAAAATAAAATATAACTCTGAAAAATAAATTTGTTTTTTTAAGTACAGATAGAATGACACACGCTCAACAAATGAAAACTTTTTCAACATTATAAAACCAGTTCCAAACTAACTTTATTAGGTGCCGCTCAAAAAGAGCAACCTAGATCATCATATTTACATTAATAAAAAGAGAAATTCCTAGAATCGTGAGCTTTTTATTCATTATAGTGTTTTGTTGTTTAGTATAACCTCTGAGGTAAACAAACACTTTACGCTGATTGGCTAATGAACTTAACGCTGATTGGATTAACTTTTACGTCTACGTACTTAATACTACGTACTTAAGCAGATGTGCTTTTTTAGATGGCAGAGCGTCATCTGGTGGATCAAAAATCAACTAAACCTTGATTTATCCTGTTCCCTGATATTTGGCCAACCCAAATTCTTGATAAATCAAGAAAAGCCATCCACGAACGCGTTTCGCGCTGTTGGCGCTCGTCAGCATTTTTATTTCTATTATTTTTCATGTATATGCTTATTTTTAATATATATATATAGAAAATATGCATATATTGGATTTATAAATATTTATATTATTCCGATATTTCGTGGGGCAACTCGCCTCTCTTTATCGAGGATGTTTGTCACTGAAACATGTGAGAACGCGTGTCTCGTTCTACAAGACCAATGAAATATTACAGTTAAATATTACATTTATATTATATTTTGAAAATAGAGCAATCCATAGATAAATCTTTAATTACAAAGGCATATATTGGATCAATATATAATTTATTTTACCAATATTTCAGTTGGCTGAACGCCAACCTTTATCAAGGTGTTATAACATTTTAAAGTGTGTCAACAACAACCTTTAAAATGTTATAACACTTTGATAAAGGTTGGCGTTCAGCCAACTGAAATATTGGTAAAATAAATGATATTTTGATCCAATATATGCCTTTTTAATTAAAGATTTATATTATATTTAAAATAATGAAAGCATATCCTGACCAGGATAACATGTGATTTTTATTTGTTTCTATTGTTTTTTCATATATATGCAATAGCTCTGTTAATTCGACGGTTTTTAACCATTCGTCTACCGAGTGAGAATTGTTAGTTTTGAAGAGGGGAAATGGTTAGTTCTGTAGTTATTCATCCAGGCAATGACAACACCATTGTCATCCTGTCAGCTGATTGGCACACCACTCGACGTACGGCAGGCAGCCAATGAGATTACAGTGACGTCAGCACTTTCATTGATTATATCTGGCACGTGGTGGGAGAACCTTCCATTCAGCCACTGAGGTAAGTGAGGTTGGAATACTGCCGTCACAGCTAGCTCATTTATCATATATTGTATCTTGGATGGATCGCAACTCTTTTTTAAATATTCTTTATTGAAACTAAATATTTAAATGAACATATTATCTCTATCTAATTTAGACTTACTGGGAAAACTTATTCATTTTCTCTAACAACATTTATATCTTAATACTAAGCAATAGCCCGCCTTCTATATATACACCTATCCCCCGATTTACACGGTACTTGTTTTACACGTTTTCGCTTTTACACGATTTTCCAAATAAGTTTTTTTTTATCGCACTATACTAAATGCTACTGTGATTGAACACATGCGCTGTGTACACATCTCACGAGGAATGCTGACTACATATTTTAACCTGTCAATGTATTTTATTTTTATTTCTGTGTACACCTATCCCCCGATTTACACGTTTTTCTCAGGAACGTATCTACCGTGTAAATCGGGGGATAGGTGTATGTATATAATGAAAGGATTTATAAGCACGAATGTTTCTTTTATACACAATACAAACTTCTACTGTCCTTACTGCGATGAAAAAATATAGGCAAACCCTCCCAATATATGTTTTCATCGCAGTAAGGACAGTATAATTTTGTTTTGTGTATAAAAGAAACATTCGTGCTTTTAAATCCTTTCATTTTATAAATATTTATATCTATTAACTCATACCTCAACTCTTTTTTGAGGTAATACTGATTTCTGGAGCCACCACGTAATAGAGTCACCAACTATCCGGGTTGACATGTCTAATGGTGGACATCAGATGTACTGTACTTGGGAATGTTGGATGGATCGCAACTATCTTTTAAATCTTCTTTATTGAAGGCAAATAATTTAAATGAACATATTATCTCTATCTAATTTAGACTTACTGGGAAAACTTATTCATGCTCTCTAACAATAGTTATATCTCGATGCATTAGCGCGCCATCTGTTATCAAAATTAGAAACTATTTTAGACGCACAAGATTCTTTTTAAAATTGAACAATTTCTACTGCCCTTACTGCATCTAGATTAAACAAAATCTAGATTAAACTGGCGAAACCGCTGGGAGGGTTCACCACGGATGAGCCAGTCCCTCCCATTAATTTTCCATTGCAGTAAGGGCAGTAGAAATTGTTTAATTTCAAAAAGAATCTTACGCGTCTAAAATATAGTTTTTAATATTTATATCTATTAACGCTCACCTCAACTCTCTTTTGAGGTAACACAGATTCCTGAAGCCACCACGTACTAAAGTCGTCAACTATACGGGTTAAGACTTCATGTCTACTGGTGGACATCCAGTTTACCAGATGTCTCCAGGCTGATTTGTTATTGGGGAATGTTATGTAGGTCTTCATGGGTAAATATACTTATTCCTAGGAGGATGGCTATTTGGAACCTTTGACCTCAACTCTATTTTTTATTTATTTCGTCTCAGTTTAAAGGTATTGCATTCGAGTCACTTTGTACTGGTTATTTACACATGGCAGTTGGTGGAGTAGAGGTGACAGACCTTGCAGCTGTTGGGTGATGAGCTTCTAACTAAGTGTCAGGTCGTCGGTGATTGATATCTTCTTTGTTTTGAATAATATCTCTCAACCCTATATTAACTCATATATCTATATATATATAAATCAATGTTTGTATGTTTGTTTGTTTGTATGCCCGGTATACAAATTCGCAGTAGTTCACTAATTCAAACAAAAATTTCCATACATAGGTAAAAAAAATACGGGGAAGACGATAGGCTATTTTAAAAAATATATAAATCAATTATTAAAACTATATATTCAAATTATTCTACTTAGCTCACGAACAGCGCCCTCTATCAACGATTAAATTACGCTGATGCAAACAAATAGATAATGCTAATAACAAACAATTATATAAAAAAAATCTTATCTAAATATATATCACTCGGGTAGATATGCACACGGGTCAATCCCGGGGCGAAGCCCGGGTCACCCGTCTAGTATATTATATAATCTATAAAATGCATTTTTTTTTCAAAACATATATTTTATTTTCATTCATTGACTGTTCTACATTTTTTGACCATATATTTAGAAGATACCACTTTTTTTTTGAAAATTGTTGTAAATATGTATAGTTGAACCTACCTATTTTTTAAATCACGATTATAGAATTCATTTTATAAATTCTATATTGCTGTGATAAATAATTTTATGTGTAATTTTACTTCAAGTAATTTAAAATAAAAACTACTTGAAAGGTAAATAACTATCTTTCTTTTTTCACGACTGCACCTCCAATTCTATCTTTTCAACAACAAAACAAAATAATTCATAACATATATATATATAGAAGCAATGGGCGCCTCTCCCGTCAAAATAAACGTCAAAAACTGACGCCATCTATTGACCGTCGCCGCAACTAGCGGCCTCGGGTCGGTGACAAAGCCACAACACCAGCTTTGGCAAACTGAGAAGCGTCCACCTAGAGACCATGGTTTCGGGCTAATGGCCCTCGTCAGTCTAGGGCGGACTTTATTCCATGAGATCCACACGGGATCTAATGGAATCTTCACAATCTACCAAAGAGGTGTTTTGCTGGCAATGTGGCTGGGCCAAATCTATGGCTAGAATATTTCCTCCCGGCAAATTTTCCATCTATATATATATATATATTCCTGACACCATAGATGTCTTCTTGATGTCTTCTTTGATAGCTTACAATGTTTCTTTATAGAACTATTTTATGGCAAAGGTTTCTTTTTAACCAATTCTTATTGTTCTTACAGCAATGGTAAATATATTATGAGGCTGTGATGAACTCTCCCAGTGGTTTAGCTAGTTTAATCTACCGCCCTGCTATTGTCAAATGTCAAATACTTTTATTGTTTTAAATATGGTACAATCTATATATATTGTCACAGAATAATATCTGGTGGTCTACTCGGTTTATCACCATCAGTCACGTGACACCAGCATTTTTATTTGTAAATACACCTATCCCCCGATTTACACGGTAGATACTTTCTTGAGAAAAACTTGTAAATCGAAAATTAATTTTTTTTTAAATTAGAAATACAGACACAGTGTGCGTGTGCAGCAAGTCAGCACATATAAGCTCGGGATTCCTCGTGAGATGTGTACACAGCGCATGTGTTCAATCACAGTAGCATTTAGCATAGTGCGATATAAACAAAAAAAAAAAAACAAAAAACTTATTTGGAAAACCGTGTAAAAGCGAAAACGTGTAAAACAAGTACCGTGTAAATCGGGGGATAGGTGTATTTTGTTTAGATATCTCTCAGTTTAAGATAGAAAATAATTGTAAATACTTTCCTTGGTAACTTTGTTCTATGGTTGTTCTGGTCTCGCTTATAATCTTGATATGGATCAAATCTTACATTGACATGAAGC
Source organism: Cordylochernes scorpioides (assembly GCA_030710605.1). NCBI lineage: Eukaryota > Metazoa > Arthropoda > Arachnida > Pseudoscorpiones > Chernetidae > Cordylochernes > Cordylochernes scorpioides. Next base: position 13,030,415 of record CP092872.1, on the reverse strand, counting down.
CATCCCCCCCCAAGACAATGCAACAATAGGTGGTTCTTTTTTCGGTGTTCAGGGCATCTCAATTCTCTCAGGAGTTCTTTTCACCATCCAGTATTATTTTGGTCTCCAGTTTAAAATAACTTTCTTTATAGGTACCGCTCAGTAAGATAAACCTAGATCATAAATGTATAATGAATATTTATTCTATAAAATAATCTCTTGCATAAATTATATATCATTATACCAGGGTTTCTCCTGTAGGAGGGCGTCCGTGCCCGAAAGCTAGAGAACAATAAAAATGTTTGTGAAAATACACTTTTCCCTGGAGGAATGATTAATTTTACTCAATGAATAGTTATGTATAGGAGGAGTTCATCATATATATACCTTAACTAATTTGTAACAATTTACTTTTTTTTAGATAATAAAGTTTACTTTAGTAAATTTAGTAAAACTTTCAGGATAACGCCTTTCTAATTTGAATCAAATTTTCTGTAGCAGGGCGTTATCCCGTCGGTGGATGAGTGGGTAACACGCTCGATTCCCGACAGTCATGAACCGGGATTTAATCCCTCGTTAAAATTTGTTTAATATGTGAATAACCTTCACATATTATTCATTGTTTCAATCATCATGAACTAGGTTGCTCTTGCTGAGCGGTACCTATTAATGTGATTTGAACCAGGGCGTTATCCCTAAAGCTCGAGAAGCGTTTAAATCAAAGATACTCATCCTTGGACGTTTCTTTATTATCTAAAATTAATAGCAAAAGGATTATATTATAATACTAGACGAATGGCCCGGGCAACGCCCGGGTTTTACCCGAGTGCGTATATATTTTTAAAACGTTTTAATTCAAATACTATTCGTTACAATTATAAATTGGCGCCATGGATGTCACTCTTGTGAAACGTCCCGTTCCAAACTGTGTGTTTTTAAAATGTTTTAATTTTATATAATATAACGGTATAATAACGGTATAAAGAAATAATGAGCCTATAGCCTAGTGGTCATGGCATCTGCCCGGTAAGCGGAAGGTCGTGGGTCGACCTTGACACTTTTTTTATTTTATCCATTCTGACCAAAATCTATCCGTGAACTTCACACAGTGAACTTCACACAGACAGAATAAGGCAATTATATAAGTAGATTAAATTTACTGGCAATGTGTTTATTTTTTAGTATTATCAAATATTATCTCTACAGACCTTACTGCAATGATAAAAGTTGTTAAATGAGAAGACTTGGCTTATTAGTGGTGAATCTTCTCAGCGGTTTCGCCAAATTGGAGATTAATTTGGCGAAACCGCTGAGAGAATTCACCAGTAATTAGCCAAGCCTTCTCTTTAAATAACTTATACCATTACAGTAAGGTCTATAGAGATAATATTGGATGATTTATGTAAAAAGAGAAATAAACATATTGAAAGATATGAAATCTATATATATAAAAATCAATGTTTGTATGTATGTTTGTTTGTATGTGCGGTATACAAATTCGCAGTAGTTCACTAATTCAAACCAAAATTTCCATACATAGGTAAAAAAATACGGGGAAGACGATAGGCTATTTTAAAAAATATATAAATCAATTATTAAAACTATATATCCAAATTATTTTACTTAGCTCACGAACAGCGCCCTCTATCAAAGATTATATTAAATTATGCTGATGCAAACAAATAGATAATGCTAATAACAAACAATTATAAAAAAAATCTTATCTAAATATATGTCACTCGGGTAGATATGCACACGGGTCAATCCCGGGGCGAAGCCCGGGTCATTCGTCTAGTAACATATAATACAGAAAGAGAGAGAATTGTATTTCACCTTAAAAATGTGATATTCAAGCTATTATTCACTCTCCTATATCGAGTTACGGTTAAAGATCACAAACCGACCGTAGATGTTACTTCTGTTATTTTATCGAGATTTCGAGCGTAAAATGTCTTCTACAGGAGATGATAAGAGGAATGAATATATTGATTTGTGGGAGAACCCAACTTTAACTTAGTATTACTCTTTTGTAGGAGGTATCTACACTCATGGACAAAACTTGAGCATTATACATTTCAGCATGTATATCGGGATTCAGACAATAACTCTGAAAGATATTACAGTGACTTTTTTGAAGACAAACGAGATAACCAAGTGTGTATACACTCATGGACAAAACTTAAGGAAGTTGTACCTTTTACCATGTATATCGGGATACAGACAATAACTCTGAAATATATTACAGTGACTTTTTTTGAAGACAAACGAGATAACCAAGTGTGTATACACTCATAGACAAAACTTAAGGAAGTTGTACCTTTTAGCATGTATATCGGGATTCAGACAATAACTCTGAAAGATATTACAGTGACTTTTTTTGAAGACAAACGAGATAACCAAGTGTGTATACACTCATGGACAAAACTTGAGCATTATACATTTCAGAATGTATATCGGGATTCAGACAATAACTCTGAAAGATATTACAGTGACTTTTTTGAAGACAAACGAGATAACCAAGTGTGTATACACTCATGGACAAAACTTAAGGAAGTTGTACCTTTTACCATGTATATCGGGATTCAGACAATAACTCTGAAAGATATTACAGTGACTTTTTTTGAAGACAAACGAGATAACCAAGTGTGTATACACTCATGGACAAAACTTAAGGAAGTTGTACCTTTTAACATGTATATCGGGATTTAAATAATAACTCTGAAATATATTTGATACAGTAACCTTTATTGAAGATACACGAGATAACCAAGTGTGAACAAAATTGCTTCTGTCTCCTTCAAAAAAAAAATAATAATAAATAAATAATAATAAATAACAGACGGCTGGGGGCATTAGACTTTCAACTTTCTCTCAAGTTTTGTCCATATGAGTGTAAATCTTGAAAGATAGAAAAAATATATAAAAACAAAATACTAAAATAAATTAATCTTATGATGTCCTGTTTTTATATTAAATTATATAATCTTTTTTTTTACCTTGAAAGCTTTCAATCAACAGCTCTGACCTCTTTGTGATATTCTTATCTGCTTCTTATCATAGTTTTATTATGACAGTCTCTAACTGGAAGCTGGAAATAAGTGTAAACAACATTTTACCTTTGAAAGTATCTCCAGATTTAACGATATTTTTTCCTTTAACAATAATTATTGCTCTTCCATTTCGATTACCATCAACATCTACTGTATTTAAAAATGATATCAAAATAAGGTAGGCAGTTGTGTTAAGCTCTCTTATTGGTGAAAAATACAACACAATAACAAAAAAAAAAAGCTTTAGTAAGACCTTTAAGTCTTATACAGATTCTTCGAGTAGAAATGTAGTTCCGGTTCAAAATCACTTTATTAGGTACCGCTCAACAAGAGCAACCTAGTTCATGATAATAGAAACATCACTTTCTTACTGCTACTCTTTTTGTGTTGTTTTTCTTGCTTCCCTCTTTCTCTTTCTTTTTTTTTTTCTTTTTCTTCTGTCTATATTGTTATTTCCTTTGTCTCAGTGCTTTGGTCTTATGCATACCTCTGGTGAATCCTGTATAGGGTCAGTGACCCTAAATAAAGGCTTTTTGTTGTTGTTGTTGTTGTTGATAACACTGATAGACAAAACTTAAGGAAGTTGTACCTTATAGCATATATATATCGGGATTCAGAAAATATCTTTCAGAGATATTTTCTGAATCCCTATATATATATGCTATGAGGTACAACTTCCTTAAGTTTTGTCTATCAGTGTAATAGAAACAATGAATAATATGTGAAGGTTATTCACATATTAAACAAAATGTTAACGCGGGATTTAATCCCGGTTCATGACTGTCGGGAATCGAGGGAGTTACCCACTCGTCCACCAACTTGTTTGAGTAGAAATGTAGGGTACATGCAGGAGTATTGGTGAAAAAATAGTACAAAAGTTAAATTGCACTTGGATCAGGTGAATACATTAAGAGAATATATATCTTCTAATCGTAATAATAAAAGTTGTGCTGATGGCCTGTGCCATCTGTCGGAAAAAATATCAATTAATCGTTGATTTTTTAATGTGGCCATGTGAACGAATGTGGCCATGTTTGTATATAAGAGGGGACTAAGGGAATGCGAGAGACCAGTGTGGTGGATTATTGTGTAGAGACGTTTAAAGTGTTCTCTGCGTGATTTATTCGTGTCTGGTGATCTCCTCCCATACCTGTGTGACCCCAGTCCGATCCCTACCAACTCTACAATAAAAGATAAGTATTGGTTTGTTTTTATATAGCAAATTGTGAGTTTTTTATTTTATCTCTTTTTTGTTGTTGGTGTTGTACTCTTGGGTGTACGTTTTTCTGTATATTAAGTTACTCTTACTTTAGGCTTTAGATTTCCAGAATTATTCCAGAATTGGACAAATACCCTTTTTATTGATTAATTCGAACGATAACGCAAACCAACAGCAACCTTTATTTGCATGATCAGGAGATGACTTTTTTTCCCTCTTATTAACATTTTTTAATCGATACTGTTGTTTTTGGACGTTCCTATTTTAGTTTTCAGATATAAAATCATTCCTAGGATGTGTAGTATACCAAGTTCACACTTAGTTATCTCGTGTGTCTCCAACAAAGGTCACTGTAATATATTTCTGAGTTATTGTCTGAATCCCGATATACATGCTAAAAGGTACAACTTCCTTAAGTTTTCTCCATGAGTGTATCTTTCAGAGTTATTGTCTGAATCCCGATATACATGCTAAAAGGTACAACTTCCTTAAGTTTTGTCCATGAGTGTATCTTTCAGAGTTATTGTCTGAATCCCGATATACATGCTTAAAGGTACAACTTCCTTAAGTTTTGTCCATGAGTGTATCTTTCAGAGTTATTGTCTGAATCCCGATATACATGCTTAAAAGTACAACTTCCTTAAGTTTTGTCCATGAGTGTATCTTTCAGAGTTATTGTCTGAATCCCGATATACATGCTTAAAGGTACAGCTTCCTTAAGTTTTGTCCATGAGTGTATCTTTCAGAGTTATTGTCTGAATCCCGATATACATGCTTAAAGGTACAACTTCCTTAAGTTTTGTCCATGAGTGTATCTTTCAGAGTTATTGTCTGAATCCCGATATACATGCTAAAAGGTAGAACTACATTAAGTTTTGTCCATGAGTGTATCTTTCAGAGTTATTGTCTGAATCCCGATATACATGCTTAAAGGTACAACTTCCTTAAGTTTTGTCCATGAGTGTATTTTTGATACTTTAAAGAGAATACTTGGCAAAATATTTCTTTATTTTGATAACAAATTTAAAAGTAACACAAAAAATTAACCAAAAAAATGACTTTTTTCAAAAATGATAAATCAAAACTCCGGGAATTCTGATAGAAGTATGCAAAGGCAAATTATTTTGATCAAATTTCAACTTATTTACATATTTTATTAATAACTCAAATTCCAGGAGCATACATTCATTTGTATTTATTTGGGTAACTCAACCACCTCCTGCTTCCATCAAGGAACAGAGAGAGAGAAAAATGCTGAATAACCAAATATTGACAATCTGTTCATACAAACTAACGGTCAATAACGGCGAAAACGGTCAATAGATGGCGTCGAGCTTTGACGTCTCTTCCTCTTCTTTCTTATCTCCACTCAATCATATCAGGGTATCAAGTTGTGACCCTTGATGGTGTCTGTTTGACAACCATCATGTCTGGGTGAAGTAGAATGTGTCTTCCTTTATCATTAAGACTGGGAGCACTACTCAGTGACAGGCCGACTTAGCTCCAAAAGAAATCGCCGCCTCTGACATGAGGAACAGACACCATGTGCAGCTGCTCCTAACATGGAGTACAAACGCTGCTCATCCTGTATCCCTGGATTAGGAGCCCTTACAGGGTACTATCAGCCAGGCTAGCTGAACCCAGGTTTTTTAGCGAGCTTGTTACTGCCCCCCCTCCTCCTTTTTCATCCGGGATTGGGACCGGCAAAGGCGGAGTTGCTTTGACGTCTATTTTGACGGAAGAGGTAACCTTTGTCTTTATAGATCAATATCCTCCAAGCAAAATTTCCATATATATTTTGGCCATAGATTTGGCCATAGCTACTTTGACATCTAACCACCACCAAAGTATTAAACACTATAACTCTAGCACAGCATTCCAACTACAGCGATTCCAGACTGCTATACTTCTTGGACTGTCCTCTTTCAATGGCATTGATCTGTTAGAATTTCTAAGAAACAAACTAGCCTGGAAAGGCTTCGAAACCTCAGTACCTCACAGGTAGTTGGTGATCTATGGATACGCTCAAGGAACCTGGTTTAACTCTATGTAAATAACAATAAATATTAAAAACAAATCAATAGAGAGAAGTATTAAACACCTTTTTTTACTTTGATAAATGTTGACGTGTTGCCAATAGAAATAATGGTAAATAAATAAATAAATCATCCGAAACACACCCGTCTTCTTTTATATAAAAGTTATAGTGTGAGATATATACTCCATGCCTGTCAAAAAACAAAGTCGGTGGACGAGTGGGTAACACCAGTCAGTCGATAGTCATGAACCGGGATTGAATCCCGTCTTAAAATTTTGTTTAATATGCGAACATCACATATTATTCACTGTTTCAATTATCATAAACTAGGTTGCTCTTGTTGAGCGGTACCTAATAAAGTGATTTTGAACCGAACCGATACCTGTCAAAAAGCAAAGTCGGTGGACGAGTGGGTAACACCCTCGATTCCCGACAGTATGAACCAGGATTGAATCCCGCGTTTACATTCTGTTTAATATGTGAATAACCTTCACATATTATTCATTGTTTCAATTATCATAAACTAGGTTGCTCTTGTTGAGCTGTACCTATAAATGTGATTTTGAACCGATTCGATGCCTGTCAAAATGCTAGCTATCTAATTACATGGCAATTTAAACGTATTCTACAAGGTTTTAATGGTACTTAGCTTATGTATCTAATGGTCCATTGTTGAACGAGACAAAGACTTTGGGATTCCTTGAAAACACGTTCTTAAGATCCTTTTCTCCAAGAAATAATGTTCTCAACTAACGTCAAGATAAGGTTTTATAGCTCATCCAACATTTGAAAGAGATTGAGATTGAAACTGATTTATTACAATGTCCATATAAGATTATATGAAGTTAAATACAGAATGAATATGAATAAATAAGATTATATAATGATAAATATATGAATAAATGGATGAAAATTTCCTTAAATATCTAACTGGAGAAAACATCTTTACACCATCTTTTTCTCTAATAGAAATATGGAATTCGACTTTATCGATTTACGAAGACAACTTTTACAACTAAAGACCAAAGTACTTGTCCTTGAAGACCGAATGGACAAGTTGGGAAAGGAAAAATATTCTCTACTAGAACACAATTCCGTTACGAAATGGTATCCAAAACTTAGTAAAGAAGTTGGAAGCAAATGTTACGGAAGCGATAATTGATTTTGGACATCTCATTAGATATTTGGAAGTTAAACAAAGCGATAAAAGCCATAAAGAATAAATAAATGATAATAATAGTGAAAAAAAATGATGAATATACAAATATATATAAATATATACAAGGTCTTCATTGGTGGCGCCCACCACAGGAAAGACTCCGCCACCGATGGACTGCGAGATTTCTTGAAAGAGAGAGAATATGCTTTTACGGGATACTAACCAAAATGTATGATTTTTTGAGTCCAAAAATGAATGTAGCAAGCAGAAAAACCTATATAAAAGATATAGAAAAGTACAAAGGTGCTACACGCCACTAAGATTGTTCAAAAAAAGGTTAGATTCCCCAGAGAAGATAAAAGAAAGACAGGTTTTGATTAGATAAGAAGATTAAATAAAACGGGAATAATTCAACAAGTGCTGAATAAAGATAGAATTTCTTTTTGTAAAAATGAAAATTAAAAAAAAGTTTTAGGTAAAAAATTGTTAATGAAAAAACTTTGAAATATTAAAAAAAAAATTGAAATTGAGGTCTTGTATCAAGGATTACCAGTGAGGGACATTTGAAAAAACTGTTGAAGGCTTTCAAGAAACTCTATCGTCATCTATTACAATACTGATTAGTATTGTTGCACAATGAAACCATTTGCATATAAATAGTTTTAAAGAATAGTCCATCAACTAATGAAATAGTAGTGTTTGGCTCCGTTGCTTATGAAAGATTCAAAGAAACCACATCTCCAAAGAACGCAATATGAGTTCTAGTGTTGAACAATCTGAAAGGATTTGTTTCTGAAAGATTCCAAGAGTCCGTGTCTTCAAAGAACGCAATATTGGTCTCTAGTGTTGAACAATCTGAAAGGATTTGTTTCTGAAAGATTCCAAGAGTTCGTGTCTTCAAAGAACGCAATATGAGTTCTAGTGTTGAACAATCTGAAAGGATTTGTTTCTGAAAGATTCCAAGAGTCCATGTCTTCAAAGAACGTAATATGAGTTCTAGTGTTGAACAATCTGAAAGGATTTGTTTCTGAAAGATTCCAAGAGTCCGTGTCTTCAAAGAACGCAATATGAGTTCTAGTGTTGAACAATCTGAAAGGATTTGTTTCTGAAAGGTTCCAAGAGTCCATGTCTTCAAAGAACGCAATATGATTTCTAGTGTTGAACAATCTGAAAGGATTTATTTCTGAAAGATTCCAAGAGTCCGTGTCTTCAAAGAACGCAATATGAGTTCTAGTGTTGAACAATCTGAAAGGATTTGTTTCTGAAAGATTCCAAGAGTCCGTGTCTTCAAAGAACGCAATATGAGTTCTAGTGTTGAACAATCTGAAAGGATTTGTTTCTGAAAGATTCCAAGAGTCCATGTCTTCAAAGAACGCAATATGAGTTCTAGTGTTGAACAATCTGAAAGGATTTGTTTCTGAAAGATTCCAAGAGTCCGTGTCTTCAAAGAACGCAATATGAGTTCTAGTGTTGAACAATCTGAAAGGATTTGTTTCTGAAAGATTCCAAGAGTCCATGTCTTCAAAGAACGCAATATGAATTCTAGTGTTTTACAATCTAAAAGGATTTGTTTCTGAAAGATTCCAAGAGTCCGTGTCTTCAAAGAACGCAATATGAGTTCTAGTGTTGAACAATCTGAAAGGATTTTTTTCTGAAAGATTCCAAGAGTCCGTGTCTTCAAAGAGCGCAATATTGGTCTCTAGGCTCGTTAAACCTTTGAAAGGAATTTGTAAAACATTCCCAGAAGTCTCCAGTCATAAAGGTAAATGTTTGCTATGACATAAGAGGTTGTGTGAGTCACATCTAGCTGAGAACAGAGCGGGCGGAAAGATTATAATATCTTACATTTTCTAGGATTGAGAAGCAAAATGAAATAAATTACTATATAGAATATTTTTTTTATACCTGATGAATCTTCAAGCGGAAGGTAATAGACAAAACATTTATAATATTGTAACAAAGTATTTATTAATTTTATTAACAGAGTATTATTTTTTATGTTTATATTTTGCTATACTCTGTACACTTCCCTCTTTTGCTTATCTTTTGTTTACCATTCATAGTTTGTTCTTGCCTGAAATAAATTGTTGTCTTATCCCGAAGTTGGTCTTCCCTAATTTTTCACGTGGCAATATTTTTAGACAATTGACAATTAAAATAATTTTATTGACATCCTGTCAATACATGCAAAAACTGACGCCATCTATTGACCGTCGCCGCAAAACCCGAGGCCGCTAGTTTGCGGCGACGGTCAAAAGATGGCGTCAGGTTTTGACGTTTATTTTAACGGGAGAGGGGCCCTATGCTTCTATACTATACTCTTGTTAACATAGTGTAATGGTAGGTATCAACAATTATTAGATGAAATAATCTGAATGACCTCAAAAACTTACATAAAATTAAAATACAAATCTCAAGAAACAAGCGCATCTCTTTAGGACTGTTTTAAACTAATGATTTCAAAGTTATGTTTACACAATATAATACTTTTATTGAAAATGAACATAAAAATAACATAAGCCATTGTGCAACGATCAGTTGATATATTCAAAGATTGTGAAAGAAGTGTGTTTGTGTAGCCTGTGAGGTTATGTTATGACCGTCAGTTATTCTTAACTTTTTTTTTTTTGTGATTTCTCTAAAGTGAACACGCTAAGGCCTTGGAACAACTTTCTGGACAATTAGTAGTGTGATTATGTGGTGCAACTTCTACCTGGGTTTGTTGCCTTCTTCCTATGGTAGCTAGTACATATACATGTGCAAGATCTTCTTTATAAAACATATTTTCCTATGATGAAATAATAGCGGCAGATAGTTGAGATGATTCTCCATACCTTTGATCCATTAAGTGAGTCCAGTTCTGTGTGAGACCAACTTGGTTCAAAATCACTTTGTTAGGTACCGCTCAACAAGAGCAACCTAGTTCATGATAATTGAAACAGTGAATAATATGTGAAGTTCACATATTAAACAAAATTTTAAGACGGGATTCAATCCCGGTTCATGACTGTAGGGAATCGAGGGTGTTACCCCCTCGTCCCGTGAGACCAACTTGAAGCATTCTACAAGCTAGGTTGACACCGATAGACAGCTAGGATCCACTGGGGACGAAGTAGATGAAACCATCCCTCCACTCTCACACCTCTATGTGGGATGAACATCTAGGTCATCGCTGGGCTGCACACCAGTCTAGGCCAGGATATCCGCAGTCTGCTGTTTGTGGACCCAATGAAAGGTTGTTGACAACCCTGCAGCTACATGCAGCTACATCAAGGTATGACGACATGGAGGATTTTAGGTCTTTATCGTGGAGGACACCTGCCGCGCCCTGGCTTCCGCAATGTGTGCCCTCGTGGTCTTGACCTGCTGCACCCGCGGTGTCCACTTTCCAGATGTTTGCCTTCGCGGAGTAGCACTGTCGTTGACCTATCCATATGGGCAATATTAATCACAAACAGTTCAGAGTTGACGACTGAACATCTGATTTTATTTTACTATTAGCCGAGTGACCAGGGCAACGCCCCAGGTTTACCCGAAGTGCCTGTGAAGACATATTAAGAGAATATATGGTGATTTAAAAATTGCAATTGGTTTATTCTGACTTCTTAGAAGCAGCATTTCAAGTAAGGTTAAATAAAAATAATTTCTAAGCAAAGTATATACATTCGGACAGATACGATCACGGATAAATCCTGGATATCCAGAGTAGATCTCCAATTAAAAATTACACAGAGAAGAAATTCTGAATATATATAAGCAACAAAGTAATTAACAATTTAATAAGAAACAATAAATATATACCATTAGAAATTAATAAAATTCAATAATACAAACGCACTTGTTTTAAAACAAAGTGATTTGGTGATTATGAATATATAAAGTAAAATGGTCATAATTTCAGAAACAAATATGAGAAAGATTGCGGAAAAGCGTTCAAGATTCCAGAAGCCATAATGGGAACGTTTAGGTAAAAAGGCGTTAAAGATTGTAAGGCCCATTGTGAGAAGGCGTTTAAGATTCAAGGAGTCAGTGTAAGACGTAAAACACCGCACATTGCGGGAAAGCGTTAAAGATTCCAGAAGCCAGTATGGGAACAATTGCGGGAAAACGTTAAAGATTCCAGAAGCCAGTATGGGAACAATTGCGGGAAAACGTTAAAGATTCCAGAAGCCAGTATGGGAACGATTGCGGGAAAGCGTTAAAAATTCCAAGATCCAGATTGAGGAGGAGAGAAGAGAGATTGAGGGAGACCCCGTTAAAGATTCCAGAAACCAGTATAAGGAAAATTGCGGGAAGGCCTAAAAGATTTCAAGATTTAATATGAAAGGTTGCTGGAAATTTTTGAAGATTTTCAAAGGACTAATATGGAAAAAAATTGAAAGAGGCGTAAAGATTCCAAGAAACAGCATGGTTAAGATTGAGGCAAAATATTAAAACTTCAAAAATCCGGGAAAGATTGCGGTAAAACTTTAATGATGACAAATTCGTAATAGATACCATGAACCAGTTAAGGAAATTTTCCTGTAAGGCATTATATTTTCCAAGAGCACACACAGTATGGAAAATATTACGGAGAAGCATTAAAAATTCAAAGATTCTTTATGGAAACGATTGTGGGGGAGTTAAAACTCTAAGAGACAATATGGAAAATATTAGATTGAAGTGTTAAAGATTACAAGAGCCCCAGTATTGGAAAGATTGTAAGAAATTTTAAATTTCTAAGAGCTTGTAATGTAGAAATATTTCGGGAAGGCCTTAAAGATTTCAAGAGCCAGTTTGAAACGATTTCAATATGCGTTAAAGATATAGAGAGCCAGAATGAGAATAATTGCGGAAAGCATTTAAAGATTTCACTATCCATTATATGAAAGATTCTGGAGAGAGCGTTAAAGATTCCAAGTGACAGTGCTAGAAAGGTTTTTAGGAAAGGAATAACGATTCTAAAAGAAATTGCGAAAACATTTTGGAATATAATTGAAGATTACAAGATACAGGACATATTGCGGGAAGGGGTTAAAGAATCAAGATCCAATGTGTGAATTATTTTAGGAGGCGATACAATTTCAAGGCACCAAATATGAGTAATATTGAAGGAGGCGTTTAAAATTCCAAGAGCTATTGCGAAGAGCCAGTGTTAAAGATTACAAAAGCTACTAGAAGAAAGATTTCGTAAAAGCTTTAATGATTGCAAAATTTATTGAGAAAAATATTGCGAAATATTATTAAATATTTAAAAATCCTCTTTGTGAATAGTTGCAGAAAAGCCTTGAAAACTCCAAGAGCCAGTTTGGGAATGATTGCGGTAAAGATTCCAATGTGGGTAGATTTAACTGGATTTAACAACGTCAGACTCTGAAACCGGCATGTTTAGACACATGTATGGGATTTGGAATTCATGAAGAAAATCATTTCAAGATTACACTATCCATTATATGAAGAATTCTGGAGAGCGGTAAAGATTCCAAGTGACAGTGTAAGAAAGGTTTTAGGAAAGGAATAAAGATTCTAAGAGAAATTGTGAAGATATTTTAGAATAAAATTAAAGATTACAAGATATACAGGACATATTGCAGTAATTATTTGATCCTAATTTTCACCGATAGAAACAATCACTGCCATTCGGGCTTGTACAAAAATAAAGTCAATTTTCTTTTAGATTAGTAAGTTGGAAAATCTTCAAAAATGGCGAGGTGGTACTTAGAGTTATCTCTATTGATTTGAGATAGCCAAAGAAAGAATCTCCTATCGCCTACTTTGACGCTCCACAGTTATCCAAAAATAAAAAAATCTCTTCAGAACTAATAACTTCGAAGTCATTTCGTATTGTTTCTTTCTTGATCGGATTATTCAGAACCATTTCGAGCTTGTACAGGTCAACAGAGATGATTATCGAAAACCATTTAAGAAAAGCTTTGCGATTGATATTGATGCAGATAGTTTTTATAAATCTGAACAAGCTTCTGCCTTATTCAAAAATAAAAAAGTGAAAGCGATTGTTTAGATTATCTCGAAAAAAATGGATATTACAAAAAATAACAAAATTCTATTTCAAAAATCTTTTAGATATCAACGGTAATATTCCAGAAAGTTCCAAGTGATGGTTTCTTCTAGCAATGGTAGGTAAGGAGCAAGTTGACTAGAAGTACATAGACAACAAAACACAATAGAAAACAAATGAGAGTCGGTGGAAGGATGGTCTAAACCGTTAATTTTCGACCGCTACGACCCGGGATAGAATCTCGCATTGGGAACTTTTTTTCTAATTGAAAAAAAAAAAAATCCAATGGCCCTTGATTCTTGAAAAAGTCCAACCCCACCAGCGAGTGCAAGTAACCAAACGGGGAACTGACACATTTTTAAGTGCAAAAGTCGAACTGCTTTTCACATGTGTAGACATATGGTGCACTTACAGTAAAAACAGTCGCCAAATTCTACCCACCATAATTATCATGGCCTGTACCATGTGTACTAGGGATAATAATAATAATAAAAGAAAACAAAACGTCTTACAATAATCTTTTTGAAAAAATCATCTTTAAAAAAATAAATGAATAAACAACTCCATCATACACGCCTTACCTTTTTTAAAATGTTTTTTTTTTTCGATCGCTGATTGGTTCTCTATACTATAAGACGATTTTAATTAGCCAATTGAATTCATTAACCAATTAACGTTAATGTTTTCTTTTACCTCATTGGTTGCATTGAGTAATGTGTTTGTTTGTGTGACAATTTGACAATTAAAATAATTTTATTGACATCTAGTCAACAGCAAAATGAAAGTTTGGGTAAAATTAGATTGAAATAAAAATAGAAAGAAAGAAATTATTTACAACAGACGAAGCCCTCTTCGAAGAGACGTCTGGATCCTATCAGGAGCTACAAGCCGTCTTGAGTTTGGACAGGCCCTTGTCAATTACGGAGTTCTTATCCCCAACATGTTCAACCAATTATCAATTATTTTATTTCCAAAGCGCTATATCCCGCAAGGGATACTTGCGCCAAACAAGGAGAAAAGTTTATTTACATAAGTTATTTACATTATTCAACGCATGAAAACACTAGAAATCCAGATTTTGTAGAAAGTTTAGAATGTATTTACAAAATGAATTGAACTTTGAATATGATTTTTTATCGGAAATCAAATCGTTAAATTCACAAACAACTAGTTCATTCTTCATTCTATAATCTTGAAATGCTGGGCAATCGATCAGTAGATGTCTTGAGGTTTGTTCCTCAATACCACAAAAGCAACTTGAATCCTCCACTGCCTTTATTCTATTTAAATAACTTGAAATTTCCGTGGTTTGTAACAAATTGAGTATTGTAAAAATTTGGACGAAAGTATTTAGGGATTTCTTGGGGGAAAAAAGCTTAAGAAAGTATTATTTGCTTCGTTTTTCAATGTTCAATGACAATGTTGAGGAATTTATAGAGAATTATCTTGTGTTCAGGCGAGAGTTCCTTGAGGAGTTCCTTCCTATCAGAGCGGTATAGGGTCGCGAACATGATATGTTCCCTGATTAACCTTTCCTTATATAGGGGGCTCAAGAAAGATACATCGTTCAGTTGGTCGAATATCTTGTCTAGCTGATCCTCAAGTTCCATATCCAAGGGGGTAAAAGTCTCAAAGGGATCAGAAGCGGTAAGGAGCTCATGGGTCGTCGGGGCAGGTAGTGGAAGCGGAGGGGCTACTACGGCTGGAGCTGATTCCTCCTCAGGTTGAGTGGGCGGCTCTGGTTCAGCAGGCTGGGGCGCGGTGGAGCGACGGGCTGAGATGTGGGCCGCGGGATCATTACTTGGCTTCTCCACAGATGGAGCAGGGTGCTGGTGCAGAAGGTGCTAGCTGGCTGGGCAGCTGAGGTGCGGTCGGTGATGGGACATCAGTGGAGGAGGGTGATCATGCTTGCTTGGGGCCGATGATCTGCCTTGCAAGCATGGGGCAGTTAGCCCTGAGGTGACCCTGGTTATTACACTTGGAGCGCCTTATTCCGAAGGTCAGGAACGCCAGTAAGGTGTCGCCTTTAGTCTTAATGTCCAAGCGGGTGGACAGCCTCTCGACTTTTATGCCGTCGTGGAGGAGAATGTAGGCTTCACGACGGCTTTCCGTGTAGCCATACTCCCCAGCTTTGAGTTGCTTGGGGGCGATGGAGGTAACACGCCCATAAGGCCACAGGGAATCGATGATGACCGCGTCTTCCGGGATATTTCCGATGATTAGTTTCTCAGAACTTTTTCAGAAAAGGAAGGTCCTGAGGATCATGCCCTCGATTTCAAGGCCTTCGTCAATGAGGCGTTCCACAAGGATATTGCTGGTCAGACCTACCAGGACATGGCCATTCATCCTGGTGAACTGGATGATATGTCTGGTCCCTCCGACCACTTTATCAACCGCCTGAAGATATTGGTAAGGCGTGAAGTCAGGGCAGAGATCTATATAGACACACTGCTCCTGGGTGGAGGACGCCTGCCGCGCCCTGGCTTCCGCGATGTGTGTTCTCATGGCCTTTACCTCCTGCACCCGCGGTGTCCACTTTCCAGATGTTTGCCTTCGCGCCGGTAGAAATTAGAATAAACAAAGTTATATGGGAAGTATGTAAATAGAGGGCTATAATTATTTAGATATAGTATTATATTTACATATAGGTTATAGATATTCTCCTGCTATCCTTTTTAAAATACAGATTCCTGAAGTTGTGGTAGTGGGTAGAAAATCCCTGAACTCCGCAAAAAAAAAAAAAGGACGAAAAATACCTACAACTCTAGAGTCTATACATTGAAATAAAAATGTGTACAATTGTAGTTAAAATATGATTTTGATTAATCCACACACACAATGCAGTCTCCATTATTAGCTATAGCAGAGTTGAAGCGAGTGCGGAAATAAGCACAAGCCTTGGTGACGATGACCTTGTCCATTTGGGTCATCACCTTGTGAACTATATCCTATAGAGACTGGAGAATTAGGGAGCCAAATACCGTACTATAGTGGCTGGAGACGTTAAGTATGCCTTTTCCTTGCAGACAATCCTACTTTGTCCCTGTCGGACTCTTGAAACGTTTCTTGACACGATAAACAATGGTTTTGGCAGCTTGAGAAAGTCCACTATCTCTTTTTGGGATCCTACCGGCGTGCAGAGAAATGCTGATGGCTGCTCGATTTTCGCATTCCCAATTATTGTTATTCATCGGTACACTGCATTCATAGACAAAACTTAAGGAAGTTGTACCTTTTAGCATGTATATCGGGACAATAACTCTGAAAGATATTTAATTGAATGACCTTTATTGAAGACACACGAGATAACCATGTGTGAAAAAAATTGCCTCTGTCTACAAAAAAAAAAAAAAAAAAAAAAACGACCTTGTGATAAGGAATTTACACTTCCTTAAGTTTTGTCCATGAATGTATATATATTCAATCATTGAGATATATAAACCTGAAGTCTGTTATTAACGTGTAATTGAAGATACGTGACCGGATTTGGCTAAAAATAACTCTGAAATCGATTATATTGATTGGAAGGCCAAAATCGATGTCTAACATATTGGAAATCGAGATTCCATCCACGTGAATGTCCAAACTGGGAAATTTTCACGGTTCACAGCAAACATTTGAATTACCCGATATAACTCGTTGTTGATTTGTTTTCTAAGTATGGAGTTTGATTGGTGTTGGGTGTACAGGAACATGGGAACCAAGGCCTGCAGAAACGATCACCTGACCAAAGAAACCTCCCAGAGAAGTCCAGAGGATCTCCTGGAGCTGTGTCGGACTAAACTGGACTCTCTGCCGCTGGCTCTGCCCCGTGAATTCGTCACTGTTGGACCTGGGGGACCGGAGCCCCTGCGTGTGCTGCAGTGGAACATTCTGGCACAAGGTCCTGTTCTGTCCTTGTAGACAACTCTGTTCTCTTCTGTTGTAGATACCAATGTCCTTGTAGAGAGCCCTGTTCTGTTTTGTGCATACCACTGTCCTTATAGAGAGCCCTGTTCTGTTTTGTGCATACTAATGTCCTTGTAGAGAGCCCTGTTCTGTTTTGTGCATATACCACTGCCCTTACAGAAATCTCTGTTCTCTTCTGTTCCTGTAGAGAGTCCTGTTCTGTTTTGTGCATACCAATGTCCTTGTAGAGAGCCCTGTTCTGTTTTGTGCATACCAATGTCCTTGTAGAGAGCCCTGTTCTGTTTTGTGCATATACCACTGCCCTTACAGAAATCTCTGTTCTCTTCTGTTCCTGTAGAGAGCCCTGTTCTGTTTTGTGTTTACCAATGTCCTTGTAGAGAGCCCTGTTCTGTTTTGTGTATACTAATGTCCTTGTAAAGAGCTCTGTTCTGTTTTGTGCATATACCACTGCCCTTATAGAAAGCTCTGTTCTCTTCTGTTCCTGTAGAGAGCCCTGTTCTGTTTTGTGTATACCAAGGTCCTTGTATAGAACCCTGTTCTGTTTTGTGTATACCAAGGTCCTTGTATAGAGCCCTGTTCTGTTTTGTGTATACCAATGTCCTTGTAAAGAGCTCTGTTCTGTGCATATACCACTGCCCTTACAGAAATCTCTGTTCTCTTCTGTTCCTGTAGAGATCCCTGTTCTGTTTTGTGTTTACCAATGTCCTTGTAGAGAGCCCTGTTCTGTTTTGTGTATACCAATGTCCTTATAGAAAGCTCTGTTCTCTTCTGTTCCTGTAGAGAGCCCTGTTCTGTTTTGTGCATATACCACTGCCCTTACAGAAATCTCTGTTCTCTTCTGTTCCTGTAGAGAGCCCTGTTCTGTTTTGTGTTTACCAATGTCCTTGTAGAGAGCCATGTTCTGTTTTGTGCATACCAATGTCCTTGTAGAGAGCCCTGTTCTGTTTTGTGCATACCACTGTCCTTATAGAAAGCTCTGTTCTCTTCTGTTCCTGTAGAGAGCCCTGTTCTGTTTTGTGCATACCAATGTCCTGTGTACGACTTCGTATTTCCACAACCTTGGTTCGAAACTTAGCCTGGGTGTTTAAAAAAAAAACAAACAAAAAACACTGCCCTTATAGAAAGCTCTGTTCTCTTCTGTTCCTGTAGAGAGCCCTGTTCTGTTTTGTGCATACCACTGTCCTTATAGAAAACTCTGTTCTTGTATAAGCCTATGTTCTGTTCCTCTAGAGTGCTTTGTTATGTTTGTAGAGATCTCTGTTCTTTTTTGTTCTTGTAGTGACTCTGTTCTTTTCCTGTAGAGAGCTCTGTGTTCTCTTCTGTTCTTGTAGTGTGCTCTGTTCTGTTCCTGTAGAGAGCTCTGTTCTTGTAGTGTTCTTTGTTCTTTTCTGTTCTTGTAGTGTGCTATGTTCTGTTCCTGTAGAGAGCTCTGTTCGTGTAGTGTTCTTTGTTCTTTTCTGTTCTTGTAGTGTGCTATGTTCTGTTCCTGTAGAGAGCTCTGTTCGTGTAGTGTTCTTTGTTCTTTTCTGTTCTTGTAGTGTGCTATGTTCTGTTCCTGTAGAGAATTATTTTCTATTTTTTAGATACCTCTGTCTTTGTAGAGAGCTCTGTTCTCTTCTGTTCCTGTAGAGAAATGTGTCCATCTCCTATAGAGAGCTCTGCTCTGTTCCTGTAGAAACATCTATCCTTCTAAAAATCTCTGTTCTGTATTTACCTCTGCCTTGTAGAGAGCTATTTTTTGTAGACACCTTTGTCCTTGTAGAAACCTATGTTCTACTCCTATATAGAGCTCTGTTTTCATTCTCTCCTGTAGTGAGCTCTGCTCTTGTAGACAACTGTTGTGTTCTTGTAAATAACTTTTTTTTCTGTAGACGGTTCTACTCTGTTTCAGTAGAGAGCTCTGTTCATTTAGATGCCTTTGTCCTTTTTTAAACCTTTAATCTGTTCTTGATAATACCTATGTTCTATTATTGTCTACACCTATGTTCTGTCTTTGAAGATATCTTTGTTCTTGTTTACACAGATCTGTTTGTGAATTTATATCTGTCTCGAAGATATCTCCGTTCTTTTGTTTTAAACACCTTTTTTTTCTGTTCCTATAGAAACTTTTCTCTGGCTTCTGTAGACACCTATTTTCTGTTCCTATAGATACCGTTGTTCTTGTAGATTATATTATTTTATAGAAACCTTTGTTCTGGTAGATTCTTTTGTTATTCTACGCAGTTCCGTTTTGTTCTTGTATATTCCTTTGGCTTTGTAGACAGCTGTTCTAGTAGATATCTTTCTCCTTGCTCTGTTTTGTATGTGTGTTCTTGAAGATTTCTCTATTCTGTTCTCTTGTATAAATCTTTTTTCTTGAAGACAGCTCTATTCTTGTAGATAATCCTTCATAAACATCGTAGATACTCCTCTATACGCCTGAAATCCCCACATTTAACTACTAAATTAACTATACCGGTCCCAAGCCCGGATGAAAAAGGAGGAGGGGGAGCAGTAACAAGCTCGCTAAAAAACCTGGGCTCAGCTGGCCCGGCTGATAGTACCCTGTAAGGGCTCCAGGGATACAGGATGAGCAGAGTTTGTACTCCATGTTAGGAGCGGCTGCACATGGTGTCTGTTCTTCATGTCAGAGGCGGCCATTTCTTTTGGAGCTAAGTCGGCCTGCCACTGAGTAGTGCTCCCAGTCTTAATGATAAAGGCAGCGGTATTCTACTTCACCCAGTCATGATCTCAAGCTTTGCAGGCTTGATATCCTAATATGATTGAGTGAAGATAAGAAAGAAGAAGAACTATACTTAACTATACTAACTTAACTATAAGATAACTCCAGTGATTCTCTTCTAAAGTAATCGACCTTCCTGTTGAACAGCAGCTACTTCAACAGCTTTTCTGTCAACTTGGGAAACGGCACATTGCTATCAACCTGGCCATTTCTTCAGCAGGGGAGACAGCCATGAATCTCTACATAGGAGTCCCTCTGTACACAGCATAGGGCCATTCAAACCAGAACTGTACATTATGTGAGGGAAATTTACATTGAAATGGTTGCTTGTTACCTTATTTCGTCTTATAAACAAAGTTGTTAAATATCCATTTTAGTGGGCAAGCGGCTCGAAAACACGGCCCCATCGAGCAGCACGCGGTGGCCGCGGGCGTGGTGTGCGCCTGCGCAGGATCGACTATACAACTGTTGCTGGCAAGACAAAGAAAGAATGGCGGACGCCAATGTTTACGTTTTTTTTTGGTTTCTTTTCCTTTTGTTCTTTAATTTACATATAGTTATATGTGTAAATAAATAATATTATCTTTAATATGTTTAAAATTTAATTAAAATTAAAAGCAATAAATAAAGGCTTTTTAGTAAATTCTATTTAGTTTTGTTATTAATTAACAAAAGTGGCGAGCCTGCCAGGATGGAACGTGACAAGAAGTTGCGCTCAGTAACCAGAACGCGATTTACTAAGGTAGTAAATGTTTTGGATTCCGAAATAAGTAAATCTAATGCTGATCTAGGTGTGATCAAGGACAAATTTAGCAAATTAAAAGACATCGATTTCAAATTAAAGGATCTTGACCAGAAGATGTTGGATCATATGATGGTGGCTGATGCAGAAGAAGACACTTTAAATTGTGAAATTGAGGAAGCAGAACATTATTCGGATACCTTCATCACCCTGGAAAGAAAGGTAAGAGAATTAATTATTTCTGATAACAAAAGTGAGGTTAAATCCCTGGGAAGCTCAAATGGGTCATTAATGGCCAAAAGTTATAAACTTCCTAAGATCGAAATAAGAAAATTTGATGGAGAATTAATTAATTGGCTTCCATTTTGGGCACAATTTGAAAAGATTCATGAGGATACTGAGCTGCATGATGCAGACAAGTTTCATTATCTGGTGCAGTCTATGCAATCAAACACTAGAGCCAGAGAGCTCATAGAAAGCTATCCCCAAACAGCAGACAACTATGCCAAAGCGGTCCAAGCCTTGAAACAAAGGTATGGACAGAAAGATTTGCTCGTGGAAATATATGTAAGGGAACTGCTTAAATTAATGATGGCAAATGTCAAGACTCCACCAGATGAAAGGCGGTCAGTGGCTAAACTATACGACAAACTCGAAACACAACTAAGATCTCTGGAATCTTTGGGTGTTGATACCAAGGAAAACACAGCATGGCTTTTCCCTATGATAGAGTCTTGTTTGCCAGAAGATGTGCTGGTTGCTTGGCAGAGATCACCGCTGAATAATTGGGATGAATCAAAAAACTCTAATTCTAACTCCAGCTCTCGCCTTACCAATCTATTGGACTTTCTTAGAAGAGAAGTGGAAGGGGAAGAAAGAAGACTTCTAGCCAGAAGAGGATTTGAAGGGTCTTCCCCAAAAGAGAAACTTAGAAATAAGTTTAAGCAGAGTTCAAATATACCTACAGCTGCAGGTTTATTTTCTGCCAAGGAGATGGGATGTTTGTTCTGTGAAAATAATCACCAAAGTAAAGACTGCATCACTGCTCAATCTATGCCATTCAAGGATAAAAGAGCAAAGATCTATGAAAAGAGGTGTTGTCTGAAATGCCTTAAACCTGGACATCTTGCAAAGGCTTGCAAGAGGACAGTTCAATGTAATATTTGTGCCAAAGGACACTACGTTCTTCTTTGTCCTGACTTGCCCTGCAACCGAAAGGAAAAGACGCATGTCTCTGAAGTAGTGCAGAGTGCTTTAGCCAATCAGCAGTGTACAAAAGATGTAACATTAATGACCTTGATGGTCAATATTATGGGAAATAATGGCTATAGAAGAGTGCGAGCACTCTTGGACCCTGGTTCTCAGAAGTCCTATATTTTGGAATCCACTGCACTAGAAGTAAAATTGAAGCCCATCGGCAATGTAAATATTGCTCATTCATTGTTTGGTGGTACACAAACAGAAACAAAATGCCATAAGGTATATAAGGTGGCATTATGCAGCAACCAATCCGAATTGGACACTCTGAGAGAATTTGAATTCTTGGGTCAAGACATTATTTGTGGAGAGATTCCAAGGACGCCTAAAGGAGCATGGTTGAATGAACTAAAAGGATCTAGAATTTGGCTGTCTGATCTTGGGAGAGATAGCCCCAAGATAGAACTTTTGATCGGCAGTGATATTTATGGAAGCCTTTTGTCGGGACGTGTGAAGCAGCTGGAAAATGGACTAACAGCTATAGAAACACATCTTGGATGGACAATTTGTGGCCCTTCACCGAAGAAAGATGAGCAGACTGATTACTCATCACTGGTGGTCATCAGCATGCACAGTAGAAATATGTCAGTTGATTATTTGTGGGATTTAGAAACGATTGGCATAAAAGATCCCAGGGAAAATCTTACCAAGCTAGAAGAAGATAAAATAGTACACCAGCACTTCTTAAATACTGTTCATCAGCTGAAAGATGGACGCTTTTGTGTAGGATTACCTTGGCTGGGGAACCAAGAAGGAATTCCATCCAATCGTCATATTGCAGAGAGAAGACTTTTCAACACAACCCGTAAATTGAGAGCTAAATGTATCTTCAGCGAATATGATAGGGTGTTCCAAGAATGGCTAGCTGAAGGTGTTATTGAAAAGGTGTCTCCAGAAGATTTGAACAGGAATTGTCATTATCTCCCTCA
This sequence comes from Cordylochernes scorpioides, assembly GCA_030710605.1. NCBI lineage: Eukaryota > Metazoa > Arthropoda > Arachnida > Pseudoscorpiones > Chernetidae > Cordylochernes > Cordylochernes scorpioides. Next base: position 13,007,413 of record CP092872.1, on the reverse strand, counting down.
TCACCCAGTGGTTAAAGCCAATAGCAACACCACCAAGATAAGACCTGTGTTTGACGCATCATGTAAGGACAAGGGGAATCTTTCATTGAACGATTGCTTGGCAAGTGGCCCAAATGTTATTGAACAGATCCCAGCTATCCTACTGAAGTTTAGAGAAAAGGCTATTGGAGTTATTGCTGACATTAGGAAAGCTTTTTTGCAAATTGAAGTGAAAGAAGAAGATAGAGACTATCTTAGATTCTTATGGTGGAAAAGTAATCATCATATTCAGGTTTTCCGTCACAAGCGAGTTGTCTTTGGTGTGACCTGTAGCCCCTATTTGCTTGGAGCAGTCATTCTGCATCATCTTAAGGGAGTCTCATCTGAATTTGGAGCTCTTCCTCAGAAGTTGATGGAATGTTTGTATATTGATAATTGTGTCACTTCAGTGGATACCGAGGCAGAATTAGTTGATCTGGTGGAGAAATCTACTGAGATATTTGCAAAAGCCAAGATGGATCTCAGAATGTGGCAATTCGGACCTATACACCGAGTCAAGGAAGTCTATTCTAGATTACCTCCTAGTGTTGATATAGAAAGGAGTGAAGAGGCTTCAGTTCTGGGCATGAAATGGAATCTTTTAGAAGATACTCTTAATGTGACCCCTAAGTTCGGAGTTATAATAAACTCACTTTCCAAGAGAGACCTCTTGTCTCATACCCAACAGATCTTTGACCCAATTGGATTCTTAGCTCCTGTCTTATTACCTGCTAAACTACTTATTCAACAAGCCTGGACAGTCAAAACTGATTGGGATGAACCTTTGCCATCAACCATTCAAGAAAATTTTATGAAGTGGTACAGTGAGTTGGACACTCTTGCCGACATAAAAATTCCACGTAGAGTGGGCCATGGGATTAGAGCCCATTGGTCCATTCACATATTTTGTGATGCCAGCCAAAGTGCATATGCAGCAGCAGCTTTTCTACGTTGTCCTGAGAACAAAGGAGTGTCAGTACAACTTTTGATGGCCAAATCCCGGCTAGGTCCACTTAAGAAAACTACTATCCCTAGGATGGAACTTCTTGCTTGTATGTTGGGAATTAGACTCAGCAGGTACATAACTGAGTCTTTGAATTTGGCTGCGGAACCGGTGTACTACTGGACAGACTCTACTACAGCACTTTCATGGATCAAGACAAACAGGCAGTGGGGCACCTTTGTAAACAACAGAGTCAAAGAGATATGCAACACTTCAGGTCCGAACAAATGGTTTTATGTACCAGGGAGCCTCAACCCTGCAGACCTTCCTTCAAGAGGTTGTAGTGTACTACAGCTTAAACGCACCAGATGGTGGGAGGGACCTGAATGGCTCAAGCAGCCTCAAGATCACTGGCCAAAGCAATTATTCCACTCAGACAGAACTTTGGTCAATTTGGAAATAGATAGACAAGTATTGGTGACTACTCATGTCAGAACTGAAGTAATGCCATGGTTTGAAAGATTTTCAAATTTTACAAAGATTGTCAGAATAAATGCGTGGATCCGGAGGTTCATACGAAATACACAAAAATTGTCCCCATCAGGTATGCATAGTCTACAGCTTTCAGAATTAGAAGATGCTGAAAAGGGAATTTGGAAAACTGTGCAACAGCAAGTTTTTTCTAGCCGAGGAGATTCGATCAACGGGTTGATGATAATCAGAGATGATTTTGGATTGATCCGTATAAAATCCAAGCTTATTGAAAGGGATGACGAATATTCATTTCGTTACCCAATTTTGCTTCCAACAAAACATCATGTTGTCACATGCCTGATAAGAGAATTCCATCTGAGACATTGTCATGCAGGAGTTCAGATCCTTTCTGCCAAACTCAGAGAAAATTATTGGATCTTAAATTCCCGGCGCAGCATACGAAGTGTCGTCTCTCAGTGTGCCAAGTGTAGAAGATTTTCATCAAAACCTGTGAAAACTTCTCCGATTCACTTACCCCTTGATAGAGTGAGAGATGCCACAGCCTTTGAAATTCTGGGAGTAGACCTTGCTGGTCCACTTTACCTCAAGAACAAGACCAAGGCATGGATTGTTCTATTTACCTGTGCCGTCTTCAGAGCTATACACCTGGAACTTGTAACCTCATTAAGTACTGAAGCTTTCATACAAGCTCTGAGAAGATTTATAGCCCGGAGAGGGCGACCAACAGTCATTTATTCTGATAATGGTACTAATTTTGTGGGCGCTAACAATGCTCTCAAGGCTTTAAACTGGAAGAAGATAGTGTTAGACCAAAATCTTCACAAGATAAGTTGGAAGTTCATACCTCCTACTGCTGCATGGTGGGGAGGTTGGTGGGAGCGTCTTATTCGTTCCATCAAGGATCTCCTTGTTCGAATTTTGGGCCATTCTTCAGTGTACTATGAAGAGATGTCTACTATCCTATGTGATGCAGAAGCTACAATCAACAGTCGTCCGCTGACATACATTCATGAGGACTTTGACAGTTTGATTCCTTTATCACCCTCCATGTTTCTACATGATTCAAAATACGTGGGAGTTCCAGATCTTGATAAGTTGGATTCAAAGAAATTTCAAGATAGATATCGGCATTGCCAAAGGCTGCGAGAAGCTCTCAGAAGTCGCTTTCGGAGTGAATATCTTGGCCAGCTTGTCCAGAAGGCCAATGAGAGGACTCCGAAACTGAGTGTGGGTGATGTGGTTATAGTGAAGGTGGAAGACAAGAGGAGACTCCACTGGCCTATGGCAAGAATAGTGGAACTGTTTCCAGGAAGAGATGGACATTCTCGGGTTGCTAAAGTTCGCACAAAACTGGGAACCCTTATACGCCCTGTGCAGAAGCTCTATCCCCTGGAAGTGTCAAGTGGGGATCCAATTCTTCGATCCAAAGAAGATACTACAATTGAAGAAGAGCATAGTGAGGCTAAGCGAACTCGATGTGGACGCATGGTCAAGCCACCACAGAGACTTAATTTATAATGCTTAACTCCTTTTATGTACCACCTATATATCACTTATCTTAATTGTATGATTTTCTTCCCCAAATCATAGGTGGGAGTATGTTAAATATCCATTTTAGTGGGCAAGCGGCTCGAAAACACGGCCCCATCGAGCAGCACGCGGTGGCCGCGGGCGTGGTGTGCGCCTGCGCAGGATCGACTATACAACTGTTGCTGGCAAGACAAAGAAAGAATGGCGGACGCCAATGTTTACGTTTTTTTTGGTTTCTTTTTCTTTTGTTCTTTAATTTACATATAGTTATATGTGTAAATAAATAATATTATCTTTAATATGTTTAAAATTTAATTAAAATTAAAAGCAATAAATAAAGGCTTTTTAGTAAATTCTATTTAGTTTTGTTATTAATTAACAAAAGTAAAAAGATTCATATTCTTATTGGCAAAAAAAAATCTCACCACAATTTTAGTTTTTATAAAACAAATAAAGCATAAATTGGCTCTACTAATGAGAAATGATCAGAAATAAAAGGTGGCTAGGGATTGTTGCTATGACATTTGTTGCCTGGTATTACTGTGGTGTGATATCACTAAATGAGAAAAAATTCTGGCTTCAATAATTGTAAAAGAGAACGCGCTGCAATTAAAGCCAAATACAAGAGATATTCAGGCTTGTTCTTCATCAGCAAAATTTAAGAACATTCTTAAGTGTAGCTAAGGAAAAGCATTTTCGCCCGAAAGTAATTTGTATTTTTGCTTTAAATGCAGCGTCGACTGTTCTTTTGTAGGGGTCTGATGTATAACAATGTTCATGGGTATAGATTGTATACTGTCCACAAATGTGTACAGAACGGTTCTGTTCTCAAATATCGTGTGTTTGTTACAGCGCTGGGGACATCCAAAGACAACTTCATCCAGTGTCCCAAGGAGGCTCTGCAGTGGACAGTCCGACGATGGAGGATCCTGGAGCAGATCGCGGCCTACTGTCCTGACGTGGTGTGTCTACAGGAGGTTGATCATTTCGACTGTCTACGGCAGGACCTGGGGTCCGTCGGTTACACGGGCGTCTTCTACCCCAAGCCAGATTCCCCCTGTTACTACGTCAGTGGCAACAACGGCCCAGATGGCTGTGCCGTCTTCGTCCGTTCCCAGAACTTCCAAGTCCTCAGGGTCACTTCTCACGTGCTCCAGGTCAGCGGTGGGGAGTCCAACCAGGTTGCCATTGTCGCTACAATACGCCG
>CP092872.1:12935233-13003120 GCA_030710605.1 Cordylochernes scorpioides | reverse complement strand
TTTATTAAAGACACACGAGATAAACTAAGTGTATAAAAAATTAAATCTGTTTTCTAAAAAAAAAAAAAAAAAGCAGACAACCGACGCATCAGAGATTTTACACTTCCTTAAGTTTAAGACGAGTAATCCTTTCAATATATTAAAATACGAATAGAATCATAAAGGATGAGTATCTTTATTGTTAAAATCGTTTCGAGCTTTCGGGCGCAAGCAGCCCTTCTACAGGAATAAAAGGAAAATAGTTAATGAGACATGTATATATACATCTATATAAGTTAAATTTTTGCATACCTAGGATTATTTATAAAATTTTTATTAAGTATTGACTATTGACTTCCTTAAGTGTTGCTTAATGAGTGCATTTTTTTAAAATCAATTTTTTAGTTGTATTTAGGAATCACATTGATATTCTTTAATGGTAAATTTTAAGAGCGTGATATTAGTTTATTATATGGACACAGATTTTTAAGTTGAATTATTCTTGAAATGTATCATCGTGTGTGAGGCAGTATATAGACAGGCTAGTTATAAATACCCATTCCAAGAGTCTAGCATCAGTATCACTATAAAAAAAAGTCCCAAAAATGCAATATAACAGCGGTATGGTAGATTAAACTGGTCAAACCGCTGGGAGGGTTCACCACTGATGAGCCAGGCCCTCCCATTAATTTTTCCATTGCAGTAAGGGCAGTAGAAATTGTTTTATTTTTAAAAGAATCATACGCGTCTATAATAGTTTCGTATTTTGATAACAGATGGCGCGCTAATGCATCATTATAAATAACATTTGTTAAAACAATATCTGTTGTATGGGAAAACACTCACTGAAACAGAATCCGAGAGAAGCTTGGTCAGCTTACAATAGTGTTGCCACGACGTACAAAGGAGGTTAAACTGTCCACCACCTGTAGACCGGGTGGGAGGATTGACCAATCAGAAAGGAAGGAAGCCTATCCAGTTAGCAGTGAAGTCCCTGTTGTTGACTGTTGGATGTTGCTCTCTATATGTTACTTTGTTCTCCACAATACAATAAGGCAAATAAAGAAGAGTCAAACAGAGATCCTTACCGACCCTGCATGATCATTTGACTATCCTTGACAAAGCAGCGATGTTAACAATAAAACACATGAGGGGAGAAATGGCCAAGATCGGTCATAGAGAACAGGAAGTTATCCCAGTACTGTAGGGACAAACAGCTTGTCAAATAGGTTCATTAGCTCGTAGTTTATTCCCGACAGCAAGGACAAACACTATATTGTAAGATTATAAACTCAAAAGGAACTTCTTCTATAGAACATGTTTATTTCGCTAACTTTCGAGCGACATCGTTTTTCAACGGTCGTAAAGACAAGGTGTGATGTAAGATGCTTGCAATTATATAGACGTACATTGAGAGCCAAGATATATACATGTTCTATAGAAGAAGTTCCTTTTGTGTTTATAATCTTACAATATATAGTTATGGTAATGTTGATGTCTACAAGGACAAATACTCACCAATCAAAACATCAATAATCATTTAAATTATAACTTTTATTTTTATTAGAGAAACTAAATAAAAAACTACGAGTTTATTTAGACAGCTATTCTGGGAACATAATATGAAAGAATAAAACTTTTATAGAAGCGTGATAAAATATCTATATATGTTCCTATGATATATGTGTGTGTAAAAATAAAGAAGGCATATCCTGACCAAGAGTCATGGTGCTCTGCCATCTAAAAAGCATATGGGCTCCTGGTCAGGATATGCCATCTTTATTTTTAATATCAAAACCTAACCTCTTTTATATATATATTTTTTTCACATATCGTCCCTACAACTGCAAACTATCGAATGTGAAAAATTCAATTTTGAAGGAGAGAGAAATGAAGAGACCATGTGGCCTACCCTCAGTAGAGGAAGGCATTGAAGGAGGGAGAAATGAAGAGACCATGTCATGGTCTCTTCATTTCTCTCTCCTTCAAAATTGAATTTTTCACATTCGATAGTTTGCAGATGTAGGGACGATATGTGTGTGTGTTTTTGAAATCGTCTATGATCTCTTTTTTAAATAGTTTTTTTTTAAATCATACTTTTTTCTTCTAACTTTCATATCTTTTTAGAAGGATTTAATGGTGTTAAGTTGACAAGATCTTTGGTGTCTAGCCAAAGATAAAACACTTTCATATACCACTATAGAAAAACGTATAGATATAAAGATTGAGAAAATTTGATATCAAATTTAAATTCATTTGGTTTAGGATGTTTTTTCTATCTCTTTCTGTTTGCGTAGAGAGTGGCTGTTTATTTAAATAATTACGAAAATAAATCTCCGGATTATAAACGCGTATAAAAAAATATAACAAATGACAAGAAGATCAAGGATTTACAATTCTACGTGAGGATAAATTATTTATTAGAAACGAACACACAAAAAAAAAGAAAAACACACAAAAGCTTTTATTAAGTCATATACATGGATTTACCACGAAATCTGCACAAAGGAAAATAATGAAAAAAAGTAAAAACTAATCACAATATAATGGTAATCATGAAATTTATATGCACAATAATAATTAACTTTATTAACATCATGAAACGCGATATCCCAAACTCAGGGATATTTGCGTCAATACCTTTCACCACATCACAACAAATCGACTATATACAATCCTGTTCAATTCATTATTTTACATAATTAACTAAAGAAAATTGTCCAAAGAGAAAAACAAACAACAAAGCAAAACACACAAAGCAAGCATCGCAATTCTTTTCTTTCTAAGTTTCCTTCTCTTTTTTTCCAATTCAAAAGAAAGTTGTATATGTATTTACAAAATTGATCAAACATTTTATACTTTTCTTTTTCGTCTACAAATTCATATATGCACAATAGTAATATCATTTTATTCACGATCGAACATTGTGGCCCACTGTACCTATTACATCCCAAACATGATGCGACACCAGACATCTCTGTCTTGAGCTCAATGTTCCATCTCTGTGACCGTTTAGTCAGTGAGTTCCTTTAATTGGTCCACGAAGCGTGTCGGCGGGCGTCCAGGTATGTGTCGCCCAGATGTCTTTATGGTCAGTATGGTGTACTCCATTCCCCTGTGTCGTGTGATGTGACTGAAGAATCTCAATTCCGTTGTACAGAAGTCGGTCATCTTCCAAAATCGATAGTTTTATATGCAAGGGAAAACTTAATTAAGACAGTTAAGCTCAAAAATAGATTTTTCAGAGTAAAACCGAGGAAAAGATACAAAATAAATAAAATAATAAAACATTGATATTTATATATGATACATACATACATAAGAGTGAGCCTTTGCTAATATTTTTCATCTTATTAAAAAAAAAAAAAAATCCTCAGCTGAAAAACAAATAAACAAAGAAGCAAGCTTTTTTTTCAAGGAGACAGAAGCTGTTCATACTTGGTTATCTCGTGTGTCTTTAATAAAGGTCACTGATAATTTTCAGAGTTATTGTTTGAATCTCGATATACATACTGAAACGTTCAACTTCCTTAAGTTTTGTCCATGAGTGTACTTTACATATTTGCATACTTTAATAATTTACATATAATTCAATCATCAGTATACTATTGGAAGAATTAGTATGGTGGAATATCTCGTATCTTGGAGATCTACACCAATGGATAAAACTTAAGGAAGAGGAAAGTATTTAATATCCCCAGTCGTATGTTTTTTTTTTTTTTTTTTTTTTTTTTTTTTTTAAGGAGAGAGACAGAGGCAATTTTGAGAAAAATGAAATTGAGAAAAAGGGCATTTACTGAACGTGTAACTAAAAGTTGCTGATGGCTTGCGCCATCTATCGGAAAGGGAATCAACTAATCGTCGATTTTTTAAATTATTCCAGAATTTGCCGAATACCGTTTCTTGGTTAATCAAGAAAGGCTAACCATGTACGCGCTTCGGACTGTTGGCCCTCGTCAGCATGGTACAAGCTGTACCTCAACGACCAAAAAAAGAAACGATATTTGGCCAATTCTTGAATAATTAAAAATCAACGATTAGTTGATATTTATTCCGATAGATGGCGCAAGCCATCAACAAATTTTATTTGCATGATCAGGAAATTCCCTTTTTTCTCAATATATTCACCTGATCCAAGTACAAATTCACTTTTGTTCTATTTTTCACAGAGACAATTTTGTTTACACTTGGTTATCTCATGTGTCTTCAATAAAGATCACTGTGTATCAAATATCTTTTAAAGTTAGCCTCAATCTCGATATACATGCTAAAAGGTACAACAAAAAAGGTTTTGTCCATGAATGTACTTTACATATTTGCATACTTTAATAATTTACATATAATTCATTCATCAGTATACTATTGGAAGAGAATTTGTATGATGAAATTTGCACCAATTGACAAAACTTAAGGAAGAGGAAAGTATTTAATGTCGCCAGTCGTCTGTTTTTTTTTTTTTTTAAGAGACAGGCAATTTTGTTCACACCTGGTTATCTCGCGTGTCTTCAATAAAGGTCACTGTAATATCTTTCAGAGTTATTGTCTGAATCCCGATATACATGCTAAAATGTACAACTTTCTTAAGTTTTGTCCATGAGTATACTTTACATATTTGCATACCCTAGTGATTTACATATAATTCATCCATCAAAATACTATTGAAAGAGAATTTGTATGGTGAAATATATCCCAGAGATTTATTAAAGATAAATAACGAGAAGAAAAAAAAGTAAAAAAGTGAATATAGAATATTTTCCAAACGGAAGCTGTGGGTTTATCTCTAGAATTAGAAAGAATTACTCGCTATTGCTGTGGAGGAAATCCTTAATCAATTCCTCTTCCTATTGGATCATATTTTGGTCGTTGTTGGGAGTGACGTCAGTAGGATGTGATGGTTCTTGGAAGGTTGAGTCGCTGATTGGAGGTTGGGACATGTGTTTACCTGAGCAAATCCTGGTTGTTTAATAACTTAAATCTATGACTGACTATCTCTGGAATTGGAAATTTCGGGATATTTATACAACAACAAAAATCTTTATTAAGACCTTTTACTCTTATACAGACCATATTTCAACTCCGCCGGTCCCAAGCCCAGATGAAAAAGGAGGAGGAGGAGCAGTAACAAGATTACTAAAAAACCTGGGTTCAGCTGGCCCGGCTGATAGTACCCTGTAAGGGCTCCAGGGATACAGGATGAGCAGCGTTTGTACTCCATGTTAGGAGCGGCTGCACATAGCATCTGTTCCTCATGTTAGAGGTGGCCATTTCTTTTGGAGCTAAGTCGGCCTGCCACTGAGTAGTGCTACCAGTCTTAATGACAAAGGCAGACATTTCCTTTGTCTCACTGCTTTGTTCTTATGCATACCTCTGGTGAATCCTGTATAGGGTCAGTGACCCTAAATAAAGGCTTTTTTGTTGTTGTTGTTGACAAAGGCAGACACATTCAACCTCACCCAGTCATGATGGTTGTCAAGTCTGAAGCTTTTCAAGCTTGATACCCTAATATGATTGAGTGGAGATAAGAAAGAAGACTCTTATACAGATTATTCAAGTAGAAATGTAGGATACACACAATAATAACACACACACACACACACACAAAAACCTTTATTAGACACACAGGTCTTACAGAGGTTCTCCTTGGGGTTACAAGACGGAGAAACCCTACATACAAGAATAACAGTAATAGTACTAGTAATCAGCAATGTTATTTATAGTGTATCAAATAAGGAAAAAATAAAGGAAGGGCTTAGCATAAACTTATGCTATCCATAAACTATATGGATGATTATTTCATCTCAGTTTACAGATGTTACATTCGAGTCACCTTGTCTATTTACATAGGGTGAGTTGGTGGAGTAGAGGTGGCCCCCAGACCTTCCAGGAAGGCAGATTGCAGGATATACTTTGTTGACACAAATATATGTAATATTATTGCAAATGATCCTGTTGACGTATGGATAAACTGGCAGTAGTGTAAGTGAGGCGAGTGTTGATGTTCTTCCCACACGCGGACAACAAGAAGCAGAGGTAGGGCTAGATGTTAGCACCGAGAGTGATCGGGGACAGCCCACGGGACAGAGGTAGAGGCCATGACACAAACTTGGATGCCTATCATCGAGACATGGAGAGAGAGACCGAGAGAGACAGAGTCGGTCTGCCGATGGACACACTGTCGAACACACTGCCGCTGACCCCCTGATAAAAACTATCTTGTTGACAGGGGTCGTCTATAAAAAGCCCTGGAGGGGGCCCTATCTGGGCGTTGGCTATTTCTTCTGGTCCCAGCTGCCACCATCTGACCACTCTTTGGTTTTTTATTTTGACGTCATCATTTTGAGTTAAAATACAAATAGGGGTGTACAGGTTATACAAGGTATGTCCCATAAGTTCCCGGACTGGGTCCATAAAAAAAAAGGTAAGATTTTTTAAAATTTTTTTAATTAAAACTTTTCAAAGTAATCCCCCCTTGCTTCAACACACCAGCGCCATCGTTTCTCCCAATTGTCGAAACAGTTTTTATTAGCCTCTTTTGGAATGCTCTTCAATGCTACCGGCGATTTTTCTATTATGTCATCCCTGGTGTCAAAATGTCTTCCTTTTAGAACTGCTTTAAGTTTGGGGAACAGGAAAAAGTCATTTGGTGCGATGTCTGGGAAATAGGGTGGTTGAAGTAGGATTTGTGTCCCGTTTTTCGCCAAAAAGCTAGTCATCAAGTGCGCTGTGTGAGGGCGAGCATTGTCATGGTGTAGGATCCAGCCACCATTAGTCCATTTTTCTGGCCTTTTTTTTTTTCGAATCGCTTCCCTTAGACGGCGAAGAATGCCCAAATACATTTCCTTAATAACTGTTTGGCCTGCAGGAAGATACTCGTGATGAACAATGCCCTTGTTATCCCAAAAAGCGACCAGCAACACCTTGTTTCTGGATTTTTTGGGTCTAGGCTCACCCTAACCACTCCACTCGGCAGATTGAGGTTTGGTTTCAGGGTCATAGCCATAGACCCATGTCTCGTCGCCTGTGATTATCTTGTCTTTCCATTCTGGATCCGTTCTTGTCATTTCCATCATGGCCTCACAGGTTGCAAGCCGACACAGTTTTTGCTCATTGGTGAGGAATCTTGGGATGAATTTTGCAGGAGTCTTTTTGAGCTTCAAATCTTCGGTTACGATCCTTCCAATCGTTGTTTTAGAGATGCCTGTGTCTTGCTCTAGCTCCAGCAAAGTGGTTCGAGGATTTTCTTTTATCAAATCGGTGATTTTTTTCACATTTTCATCAGTCCTTTGAAATTTTGGGCGTCCTTGACGAGGATCATCTTCAATGGAAATTCTGTCAGCTTTAAATCTAGAATGCCATTCAAAAACAGTTGTTCTCTTTGGGGCGTCATTGGGGAATGCTTTATTAAGCATTTCAAAAGTTTCGGTTGAAGTTTCACACAAAATTCTATGCAAATCCTCTGCTTCAATTTTTGTTCCATCGTAAAATCGCCGCAGCGCTAGGTGTGACCTTTAAATAAATTAGAATAACCTTGGCGCGCGCGCAAGTACCGCCTCGATATTGGTACCACCGTGAAGCCAGATATCTTTTCTATAATAAACAGTCAAATTCATTTACATTTTTCATTTATTTATTTTTTTATGGACCCAGTCCGGGAACTTATGGGACATACCTTGTATTAATAAAGATATATCATATATTAAAAATATGGGGGTGGTAGCAAATAGAAAAAGTGTACATTTTAATAGAAGGGTATGATCTTATGAAGTATCGGTTCTGACTAATTGGAAGATATGAGAAATATGCTAAAATTGTCATTATTATACAGTTTGAAACATACTATAAATATATAGTTAAACCTGTCTATAACGCCCCCTCTTGGTACTTACCAAAATAGGATGCTATAGAGAGGGGGTGCTATAGACAGGTCACTTTTAATGTAAATCGCATCGTACTACGTATTTAAAATCGGGCGCTATAGAGAGGAAGGCGCTATTTAGAGGAGGCGCTATAGACAGGTTTAACTGTATATATATCGTTATATTTTGATATATATAAATAAAATGGATTTGTGTGGGAGTATGAGGAAAGGGAAGATAAAATAACCAGGTCAAAACAACCCCCTTAGTGACAAGATGTCTAGCCTTCATTCCCACTCCCCCTGGGAATAATTTATTTTACTCAAAACAGTTTAAAAGCAGCTGAATGTGATGATCAAAGGACAGTTCGCACTGAGATGGTGTCGACACCAGTTGTTCCCAGGGTGGACCTCGGATCTTCTCTCTTTCCTTCCCGATCTACTCCCCAAGGATTTCTGCTTCTGGATCCTGTCTCCTGTGTGTCCTTATCACTCATAAAACAACTACCACGACTGCTACAAAAATCACCGCATATATTTAAAATACTTTCTATAAAACCTTTTTTTTTTCTTCCAATTTTGCATATCTCTCTGGAATGTATTGTGTTAGGTTTATTATTATTATTATTATTGTATTTTATTCCCGTAAAAGTAGTGCCGATAGTCTTAACATGGGATGGAATAGTAACCAAATATAACAAACAATACAGGAAAGAAATAAACATAAGAAAAAGGGACTTTTTGCATATATTCAATCCCTGGTGCTAAAAAAGACGATGGAAATTATCTCAACAGAAAAGAAGAATGAACCTTACGATAAGTTACAGAGAAATAAAGAAATGGAAGCCATGGATAGATTGTTGGAACGATGTAGGGAGCTGGCATGTAATGACGAGGAAGGTGGAACACCAGACATGGAGCACAGGGATACGACAACCATAGAAGAGATCCAGGAGAACGACCTAGAGCAGATGACTGGAGACCTGATAGACAAGAATGGATCGAGGACAGGGGACCATCTTATCGAGGAGCCACTAGGAGAGGCCATAGAAAGACTGCTGGAGAGCTGCAGGACATCAGGGGACCATAACGGCAAGGGCCACAGCACTGACCAGGAGTCATGATAGCAAATGTAAATATCTTTGTTTACTTTTACTGTTGTCATTTATTGAAGTTGTAAATAAAAATATGTAAATAGACTCACCATTCGCTACACTTTCTAGAGAAAAACTTGTAACCTCTTTGAAAAATAAATTATTATTATTGTATTTTATTAATTAATTATAATTCATATTCATAGAATTTTATTGTTACTTATCATCATTCTTTTTTTTTTCTTCTTCTGTTTTCTTTTGTGTTATAAATACAACTAAATCGTATTAAATCGTAGTGTAATTCTCTTTTGTTGTTTGAAATAAATCAATTGAATCGAATTGAGTCAGCTCGTTCTTTCTAGAAGAAACTTCAAAGAAAACGTGCTAACATATTTTATAACTATTTGTTAGAATATAACGTTGATAAAGGTATAATTGAAGTTGAAGACATTTTGATCTAAAATTCGGAAATGTAGAATGCAGTGATTTCTTGAAAGGAAGCATCGATAGCTGTAACTGTAAAATGAGAAACTTGGATAAAAGAATATCCCGATTAGTCATGAATGTTTCCTTTATGAATAAAACGAAACTTCCTGTCTTTACTGCGATAAAATATATTGGGGAGGGCTTGACTCATCAAGGGTGAACCCTACCAGCAGTTTCTCAAATTGAATACACCATATCACTTTTGATATCTCTAACTAGAACCATTCTGCTTATACTTAACTGCTTATACAGTGGTACCTCGACATACGAGTTTAATTCGTTCCGCAACCTTGCTCGTATCTTGAATTACTCGTATCTCGAAGCGAATTTCCCCATACAAAATTCCCATTTAAAATCACAGATTAATATCTTCAACACTACCGAACCGAACTCGTATCTCGAATTTCGCTCGTAACTAAAAGCAAAAAATCACTTGCTCGTCGGCTCGTATCTCGAAAAACTCGTATGTTGGGGCGCTCGTATGTCGAGGTACCACTGTACTTGTGTATATAACACATCAAAAAACTTTATTAAGACCTAGTAGTCTTATAAAGATTCTCAAAGCAGAAATATAGAGTACATGTAGGAATAACAGTAATAGTACCAGTAATTAGCCATGTTACTGAGATGAAAAAATATTGGGGAGGGCTTGACTCATCAGTGGTGAACGCTATCAGCAGTTTCCCAAATTGAATACACCATATTACTTTTTATATATCTAATATTATAATGAACGATTCTGCCTTTATACAACAACAAAAAGCTTTAAGACCTAGTAGTCTTATACAGATTATCCAAGCCTACAGAAATGTAGGGTACATACAGGAATAACAGTAATAGTACCAGTAATTAGCCATGTTACTGGGATGAAAAAATATTGGGAAGGGCTTGACTCATCAGTGGTGAACCCTACCAGCGGTTTCCCAAATTGAATACATCATATCACTTTTTATATCTCTAATATTATAATGAACGATTCTGCCTTTATACAACAACAAAAAGCTTTAAGACCTAGTAGTCTTATACAGATTCTCAAAACAGAAATATAGAGTACATGTAGGAATAACAGTAATTGTACCAGTAATCAGCAATGTACAACAACAAAAAGCTTAATTAAGACCTAGTAGTCTTATACAGATTCTCCAAGTAGAAATATAGAGTACATACAGGAATAACAGTAATAGTACCAGTAATCAGCAATGTACAACAACAAAAAGCTTAATTAAGATCTTTCAGTCTTATACAGATTCTCCAAGCAGAACTGTAGAGTACATGTAGGAGAGAGAATAACAGTAATAGTACCAGTAATCAGCAATGTTATTTACAATGTATATCAAATAAGGAAGAGAAGAAAGGAACGGGTTTCAAAATAACTTCACTAGGTGCCGCTCAATCAAAAAGAGCAACATAGCTTATGATATTTACATTGTAGTTTTTTATTAGAATGAATAATATTTCTTTGTGTAGATATGTAGACCCTGTATCTACAACGGTCGTCAACCGAGGTTAATACCTCCATATGTGTGAAAATATATAATAACATAGTAGAGGTACTACTCAATTCTAAAACTTAAATTCTAAAACTTGATTGTATTGACGTTATTGATAAGGCACAATTTGGATTATAGATTATAAACACGCTGTTACCGAAACGTCACACACTATTTATTTATTTGGATTTGGTCTTATTACCTTGTGTGTATTGACGTTATGTTCATAATAAAAATGTGAAAAACGTTTAAAAATACAAAAATGGTTTCCCACAGTGAGTTTCTTTTTATTACAAAACGCTAGCTTTCAAGTGATAATCACTCTTCAACGGGCTTATTGATAAACATTGACTATATATTACCAGATATATTTAATTGACGTTATGTGGCGCTGAATTTTTTGTTGACACATTAAAATATTATAATAGCTTGATGAAGGTTGGCGTTCAGCCAACTGAAATATTAGTAAATATATTATATTTTGATACAATATGTTTTTTAAATTAAATATCTATTTATGGATTGCTTTATTTTCAAAATGAATACAGGTTATTCACATATTAAAACAAAGTGTCCAATGCGGGATTAGATCCCGATTTAACCACTCGTCCATCGACTTCTAGAAAGAAAGGGCTTAGCATAAATTAAACTGGCGAAACCACTGGGAGGGTTCATCACTGATGAGCCAGGCCCTCCCATTAATTTTTCCATTACAGTAAGGACAGTAGAAATTGTTTAATTTTTAAAAGAATCATACGCGTCTATAATAGTTTCGAATTTTCATAACAGATGGCGCTCTGATGTATCATAACATAAACAAGTATAGAAGCATAGGGCGCCTCTCCCGTCAAAATAAAGTCAAAATCTGACGCCATCTATTGACCGTCGCCGCAACTAGCGGCCTCGGGTCGGTGACAAAGCCACAACACCAGCTTTGGCAAACTTAGAAACGTCCACCTAGGTTTTGACGTTTATTTTGAACGGAGAGGCGCCCTATGCTTCTATGGATCAATTTCCTCCCGGCAAATTTTCCATTTATAAACAAGTATATGATTCTGTTTATACATGCGACAATGTGACGTAGATTCACTTGAAGATGTCAAAAATGGGAGTTACAGAAGAGTGGTGAAGCTCTGTACTTGTCAGGACATGTTCCTGTGATACGAAGCTGCTGTGAGATTAGGAAACCCCAACGCAACTCTATGATTACTATATTATTATATATTTCCACACATATGGAGGTATTAACCTCAGTTGACGACCGTTGTAGATACAGGGTCTACATATCTACACAGAGAAATATTCTTCATTCTAATAAAAAACTACTGTCAAATTATATTGACAAATATCTGCAATCTTATCATATCTTATCTCAGGTTTTAGTGGAAAGAATTTGTGTTTTCGTTTGTTTGTGAACAAATCTCTCCCGCCTTCTCATTGGACGAATGTGGCCATGTTTGTATATAAAGGGGGCTATGGTACGAGTCGGTTAGCAGCCCCGTAAAATAAAGATATTTTCTCTCTGAGTCGATGCGAGTGTGGTGGATTATCGTGTGGGGACGCTTAAAGTGTTCTCTGCGTGCTATATCCCTGTCTGGCAATCTCGTCGCATACCTGTGTAACCCCGGTCCGATCCCTACCTAAGCAGCAATAAAGCTAAGTACTGTTTTTTTATTTTATTTAACAAATTGTGATTTATTATTTACTTTTTTTTTGGTGTTGTACTTTTGAGTCCACGATTTTTCTGTGTTTAAGTTACTCTTACAGTAGGCCCTAGTATATTTTATTTGTTTGTTAACACGTAAAAAGTACACTTTTGTCACTACAATGTGACTACCGATTGTTAAACAAGTCCACCAGTGAGTACAAGTAACCAAACAGGGCTCTGGAACCTTATAAATGATTAAAATTGCTTTATATATACACGCATGGACAAAACTTAAGTAAGTGTAAATTCTTTGGTATCGCCGGTTATCTATTTTTTTGAAGGAGACAGAGTCAATTTTGTTTACCCTTGGTTATCTCGTGTGTCTTCAATAAAGGTCATTGTAATATCTTTCAGAGTTATGAATGCCGATATACATGCTAAAAGGTAAAAATTCCTTAAGTTTTGTCCATGAGTGTATCTTTCAGAGTTATTGTATGAATCCGTATATACATGCTAAAAGGTACAACTTCCTTAAGATTTGTCTATGTGTGTATCTTTCAGAATTATTGTCTGAATTCCGATATACATGCTAAAAGGTACAACTTCCTTAAGTTTTGTCCATGAGTGTATCTTTCAGAGTTATTGTCTGAATCCCGATATACATGCTAAAAGGTATAACTTCCTTAAGTTTTGTCCATGAGTGTATCTTTCAGAGTTATTGTCTGAATCCCGATATACATGCTAAAAGGTACAACTTCTTTAAGTTTTGTCCATGAGTGTATCTTTCAGAGTTATTGTCTGAATCCCGATATACATGCTAAAAGGTACAACTTCCTTAAGTTTTGTCTATGAGTGTATCTTTCAGAGTTATTGTCTGAATCCCGATATACATGCTAAAAGGTACAACTTCTTTAAGTTTTGTCCATGAGTGTATCTTTCAGAGTTATTGTCTGAATCCCGATATACATGCTAAAAGGTACAACTTCCTTAAGTTTTGTCTATGAGTGTATCTTTCAGAGTTATTGTCTCAATCCCGATATACATGCTAAAAGGTACAACTTCCTTAAGTTTTGTCCATGAGTGTATCTTTCAGAGTTATTGTCTGAATCCCGATATAGATGCTAAAAGGTACAACTTCTTTAAGTTTTGTCCATGAATATATTTTTCTTTTAGAGATCCTTCTAAAATGGCTGCTCTTTTCTGACTCAATTCCAAAGCTTTTTATCGTTAAAAATGTCTTTTTAACTATACTATACACAGAGTTAGGAGCTCAAGTGTTTGATCCCTCTCTGTAATATAAAGATATTTTAAAAAAGCCTCTCATTCGCAAATAATTTATAAATACAACTCAAAATAAATTTGTTTTTTGGTGATGATGTCTTGTCCATCCATGGAAAGAGGGGAGTACCATTGCCCCGTTAGTCAGCCACATTTCAGAGTTCCCTGTTCACGGTTACCGTAGCCACTCGGAGTTCACGACAGCGTACTACAGGGCAGTCCCTTACTTGTACTGTTTCTTCCGCCACGTAGAGGAGGACTTCTGAGCAGAAATTTGTGTTTTAAAAGTACAGATAGAATGACACACACTCAACAATTAAAACATTTTCAAGAATATAAAAAAAAGAGAAGAATAAGAGAGAACCAGCTCCAGTTCCAAAATAACTTTATTAAGTGCCGCTCAAAAAGTGTATAACCTAGATCATCATATTTACATAAATAAATAGAGAAATTCCTAGAATCGTGAGCTTTTTATTTATTATAGTGTTTTGTTGTTTAGTATAACCTCTGAGGTAAACAAACACTGTGCGCTGATTGGCTAATGAACTTATCGCTGATTGGATTAACTTTTACGTCTACGTACTTAATACTAGGCCTCTGTAGAGATAAGATTGAAAATTGTTGATATTATTGAAAACATTGCCAGTAAATTTATGTGTTACACATTTTATATATTAAAAATAATGAAGGCATATCCTGACCAGGAGCATATGTGATTTTTAAATGGCAGAATGTCATCTAGTGAAACAGAAATCAACTAAACATTGATTTAGCCTGTTCCCTGATATTTGGCCAACCCAAATTCTTGATAAATCAAGGAAAACCATCTACGAATGCGTTTCGCGCTGTTGGCGCTCGTCAGCATTTTTTCTATTATTTTTCATGTATATGTTTATTTTTAATATATATATTTAGAAAATATGCATATATTGGATTTATAAATATTTGTATTATTCCGATATTTCGAGGGGCAACTCGCCTCTCTTTTTTCGAGGATGTTTGTCACTAAAACATGTGAGAACGCGTGTCTCGTTCTACAAGACCAATGAAATATTACAGTTAAATATTACATTTATATTATATTTTGAAAATAGAGCAATCCATAGATAAATCTTTAATTAAAAAGGCATATATTGGATCAAAATACCATTTATTTTACCAATATTTCAGTTGGCTGAACGCCAACCTTTATCAAGGTGTTATAACATTTTAAAGTGTGTCAACAACAAACTCAGCGCCACATAACGTCAGCAGCATTAAGCATTGACGTTATGTGGCGTTGAGTTTGTTGTTGACACACTTTAAAATGTTATAACACTTTGATAAAGGCTGGCGTTCAGCCAACTGAAATATTGGTAAAATAAATGATATTTTGATCCAATATATGCCTTTTTAATTAAAGATTTATATTATATTTAAAATAATGAAAGCATATCCTGACCAGGATAACATGTGCTTTTGTTTCTATTGTTTTTTCATATATATGCAATAGCTCTGTTAATTTGACGGTTTTTAACCACTCGTAAACCGAGTGAGAATTGTTAGTTTTGAAGAGGGGAAATGGTTAGTTCTGTAGTTATTCATCCAGGCAATGACAACACCATTGTCATCCTGTCAGATGATTGGCACACCACTCGACGTACGGCAGGCAGCCAATGAGATTACAGTGACGTCAGCACTTTCATTGATTATATCTGGCACGTGGTGGGAGAACCTTCCATTCAGCCACTGAGGTAAGTGAGGTTGGAATACTGCCGTCACAGCTATCTCATTCCTTATATATTGTCTCTTGGATGGATTGCAACTATCTTTTAAATCTTCTTTATTGAAACTAAATAATTTAAATGAATATATTATCTCTATCTAATTTAGACTTACTGGGAAAACTTACTCATTTTCTCTAACAACATTTATATCTTAATACTAAGCAATAGCGCGCCATCTATATATATATATATACACCTATCCCCCGATTTACACGGTACTTGTTTTACACGTTTTCGCTTTTACACGATTTTCCAAATAAGTTTTTTTTTATCGCACTATACTAAATGCTACTGTGATTGAACACATGCGCTGTGTACACATCTCACGAGGAATGCTGACTACATATTTTAACCTGTCAATTCATTTTATTTTTATTTCTGTGTACACCTATATCCCCCGATTTACACGTTTTTCTCAGGAACGTATCTACCGTGTAAATCGGGGATAGGTGTATATATATAATGAAAGGATTTATAAGCACGAATGTTTCTTTTATACATAATACAAACTTCTACTGTCCTTACTGTGATGAAAAAATATAGCCAAGGTCTCCCAATATATTATTTCATCGCAGTAAGGACAGTATAAGTTTGTATTATGTATAAAAGAAACATTCGTGCTTATAAATCCTTTCATTTTATAAATATTTATATCTATTACCTCACACCTCAACTCTCTTTTGAGGTAATACGGATTCCTGGAGCCACGTACTAAAGTCGCCAACTATCCGGGTTGACATGTCTAATGGTGGACATCAGATGTACTGTACTTGGGAATGTTGGATGGATCGCAACTATCTTTTAAATATTCTTCATTGAAGGCAAATAATTTAAATGGACATATTATCTCTATCTAATTTAGACTTACTGGGAAAACTTAGCCATGCTCTCTAACAATATTTATATCTCGATGCACTATGTTATGAAAATTAGAAACTATTTTAGACGCGTAAGATTCTTTTTGAAATTAAACAATTTCTACTGCCCTTACTGCATCTAGATTAAACAAAATCTAGATTAAACTGGCGAAACCGCTGGGAGGGTTCACCACGGATGAGCCAGTCCCTCCCATTAATTTTCCATTGCAGTAAGGGGCAGTAGAAATTGTTTAATTTCAAAAAGAATCTTACGCGTCTAAAATAGTTTCTAATTTTTATATCTATTAACGCTCACACACACACACACACACACACACACACACACCTCAACTCTCTTTCTATCTCTTGAGGTAACACGGATTACTGGAGCCACGTACTAGAATCACCAACTATCCGCTTGGTCTTTAGACTTCATGTCTACTGGTGGACATCCAGTTTACCAGATGTCTCCAAGCTGATTTTTCTTGGGGAATGTTCTGTAGGTCTTCAGGGGTAAATATACTTATTCCTAGGAAGATGGCTGTTTGGAACCTTTGACCTCAACTCTATTTCTTTTTTATTCCGTCTCAGTTTACAGGAGTTACATTCGAGTCACTTTGTACTGGTTATTTACACATGGTGAATTGGTGAAATAGAGGTGACAGACCTTGCAGCTGTTGGGTGATAAGCTTCTAACTAAGTGTCAGGTCGTCGGGGATTGATATCTTCTTTGTTTTGAATAATGTCTCTCAACTCTATATTAACTCATATATCTATATATATAAAAATCAATGTTTGTATGTTTGTTTGTTTGTGTGCCCGGTATACAAATTCGCAGTAGTTCACTAATTCAAACCAAAATTTCCATACATAGGTAAAAAAAATACGGTGAAGACGATAGGCTATTTTAAAAATATATAAATCAATTATTAAAACTATATATTCAAATTATTCTACTTAGCTCACGAACAGCGCCCTATATCAACGATTAAATTATGCTGATGCAAACAAATAGATAATGCTAATAACAAACAATTATAAAAAAAAAATCTCATCTAAATATATATCACTCGGGTAGATATGCACACGGGTCAATCCCGGGGCGAAGCCCGGGTCACCCGTCTAGTATATTATATAATCTATAAAATGCAATTTTTTTTCAAAACATATATTTTATTTTCATTCATTGACTGTTATACATTTTTTGACCATAGATTTAGAAGATACCACTTTTTTTTTTAATATTGTTGTAAATATGTATAGTTAACCCTACCTATTTTTTAAATTACGATTATAGAATTCATTTTATAAATTCTATATTGCTGTGATAAATAATTTTATGTGTAATTTTACTTCAAGTAATTCAAAATAAAAACTACTTGAAAGGTAAATAACTATCTTTCTTTTTTCACGACTGCACCTCCAATTCTATCTTTTTCAACAACACAACAAAATAATTTATAACATATATATATATATATATGTTAAATATAGAGCAATCCATTTATGATATTAAAAATAGAAGCATATTTTGGATCAGTAAATTTATTAAAATTCAATATTTCGACGAGGCTGTTCGCCTATCTTCTTCTTGGAAAATTCAAAACCTTATAAGCTTGTTATCCGCGTGATGCGCGCACGAGAAGTGTTGTTTTCTATAGCATATGTTGGTGTGACCAGACCATTTTAATTTGAATTATTGTTACTTTTTTTCAGTAATAAAATGCTAAATATATATATATATATATCTTTGACTATTTTTGTTTTAACTGTAGGTATGATTGTGGTATTTCTATTTTCCTATTGATGCTATTTTTATCATCGTAAGATGCCCAGCTCTCCAAAAATAATCTTGAGTGTTTATCCTGTACATTGTTGTATAAAATTATTGCATTATCAAAATCTGGCATATGTCCTTTCTTAACTGCATGGTCTACAAGTAACGATAAAGGTCTATGGGCTTTGAAGGCTGTCCTGTGTTGATTGAGTCTCTCTATTAAGGTTTTGCCAGTTTCTCCAATGTAGGATGATGTACAGGATTGACATGGTATGCGGTATATGAGATTGGATCGGGTTTCCTGTTTTGGGTTTCGTTTGGTTATAGGATGACGGAGAAGGTTTCTTAGGTTTGGAGCGGACTGGTATCTGATATTGATATTGTATTTTTTGAGAGTTCTGCCTATTCTTTCGATTCCATAACTGTAGGGAAGTATGCAGGATGGGTTCTGGCCTTGACTATTGTTTGTAGATGGGTTTCTATTTCTATAAATATGCCTTTTGATGAATTGTTTTGGATATTCGTTGTATTGTAATTCTTTGGATAATAGTTCTCTTTCTTTTTCAATGATATCTATATTTTGAGAACAATGGGTGAGGATTCTTTTTGATAATGTTTTTATTACCGAGATTTTATGGTTTATAGGGCCAAAAGATTTGAAATTGAGGTATGATCCTGTGTGGGTAGGTTTCCGGTATATATCTGTTTTTATGCTATTGTTGGTCCTCGTCAGTTTTATATCAAGGAAAGATAAAGTTCCATTTTCTTCTATTTCATGGGTGAATTTTAAAAATGGTTTCAAATTGTTTAAGAAGTTTATAACATTAGGTATGCTATTGATTTCAGTGATACATAAAACATCATCG
This sequence comes from Cordylochernes scorpioides, assembly GCA_030710605.1. Classification (NCBI taxonomy): domain Eukaryota; kingdom Metazoa; phylum Arthropoda; class Arachnida; order Pseudoscorpiones; family Chernetidae; genus Cordylochernes; species Cordylochernes scorpioides. The sequence goes on along the minus strand of CP092872.1, from coordinate 12,984,024 downwards.
ATATATCGTTTCCATAATATTATATTAAGATGTCTTTCTTCTATAATTCTATTGTCAATATGGTTCATGAATATGTTTGCAAGTGCTGAAGAAATAGGGTTTCCCATCGGGAGTCCTTTTTTCTGTTTATAATATTTGTTTTTGTAATTAAAATAGTTGAAAGAAAGACATAGGTTGAGGAGTTCTATTAAAGCTTCTTTTGGAATGGGGAAATCTATTGTAGGATGATAATTCATGAAATTTTCAAGTTCTGAAAGAGCTTCTTTGTGTGGGATCGATGTGTATAATGATTCAACATCTACTGAAATCATGCGAGAATCTAATCTTACCTGTGTTTCTTGTACTATTTTTACAGCTGCCGTTGGATTCTGGATGGTGTGCGGCAATTCCTTTTGCAACGGTGATATTATGGATGAAAGATATTTTGATAAAGGATAAAGGGGAGAGCCAGAATATGAAATACTTCAAGACAAAGAAACCTATGAGGAATTAACAAGTAATCCCCTACAAAACCTAATCAAAGAATTTAATAAGAGGCTAAACCATATAAAACGAACCTATAAGTTGGAGAACAAATTAATTGAGAAATTAAAGGCAACAAATAGCGAATTACCAATTTTTTATGGCTTACCAAAGATCCATAAAGCCAACAATCCACTACGTCCAATAGTTTCATATTCTGGCTCTCCCCTTTATCCTTTATCAAAATATCTTTCATCCATAATATCACCGTTGCAAAAGGAATTGCCGCACACCATCCAGAATCCAACGGCAGCTGTAAAAATAGTACAAGAAACACAGGTAAGATTAGATTCTCGCATGATTTCAGTAGATGTTGAATCATTATACACATCGATCCCACACAAAGAAGCTCTTTCAGAACTTGAAAATTTCATGAATTATCATCCTACAATAGATTTCCCCATTCCAAAAGAAGCTTTAATAGAACTCCTCAACCTATGTCTTTCTTTCAACTATTTTAATTACAAAAACAAATATTATAAACAGAAAAAAGGACTCCCGATGGGAAACCCTATTTCTTCAGCACTTGCAAACATATTCATGAACCATATTGACAATAGAATTATAGAAGAAAGACATCTTAATATAATATTATGGAAACGATATATCGATGATGTTTTATGTATCACTGAAATCAATAGCATACCTAATGTTATAAACTTCTTAAACAATTTGAAACCATTTTTAAAATTCACCCATGAAATAGAAGAAAATGGAACTTTATCTTTCCTTGATATAAAACTGACGAGGACCAACAATAGCATAAAAACAGATATATACCGGAAACCTACCCACACAGGATCATACCTCAATTTCAAATCTTTTGGCCCTATAAACCATAAAATCTCGGTAATAAAAACATTATCAAAAAGAATCCTCACCCATTGTTCTCAAAATATAGATATCATTGAAAAAGAAAGAGAACTATTATCCAAAGAATTACAATACAACGAATATCCAAAACAATTCATCAAAAGGCATATTTATAGAAATAGAAACCCATCTACAAACAATAGTCAAGGCCAGAACCCATCCTGCATACTTCCCTACAGTTATGGAATCGAAAGAATAGGCAGAACTCTCAAAAAATACAATATCAATATCAGATACCAGTCCGCTCCAAACCTAAGAAACCTTCTCCGTCATCCTATAACCAAACGAAACCCAAAACAGGAAACCCGATCCAATCTCATATACCGCATACCATGTCAATCCTGTACATCATCCTACATTGGAGAAACTGGCAAAACCTTAATAGAGAGACTCAATCAACACAGGACAGCCTTCAAAGCCCATAGACCTTTATCGTTACTTGTAGACCATGCAGTTAAGAAAGGACATATGCCAGATTTTGATAATGCAATAATTTTATACAACAATGTACAGGATAAACACTCAAGATTATTTTTGGAGAGCTGGGCATCTTACGATGATAAAAATAGCATCAATAGGAAAATAGAAATACCACAATCATACCTACAGTTAAAACAAAAATAGTCAAAGATATATATATATATATATTTAGCATTTTATTACTGAAAAAAGTAACAATAATTCAAATTAAAATGGTCTGGTCACACCAACATATGCTATAGAAAACAACACTTCTCGTGCGCGCATCACGCGGATAACAAGCTTATAAGGTTTTGAATTTTCCAAGAAGAAGATAGGCGAACAGCCTCGTCGAAATATTGAATTTTAATAAATTTACTGATCCAAAATATGCTTCTATTTTTAATATATATATATATATATTCTTGACACCATAGATGTCTTCTTGATGTCTTTTTTGATAGCTTACAATGTCTCTTTATGAAACTATTTTATGGCAAAGGTTTCTTTTTAACCAATTCCTATTGTTCTTACAGCAATGGTAAATATATTAGGAGGCTATGATGAACTCTCCCAGTGGTTTAGCTAGTTTAATCTACCGCCCTGCTATTGTCAAATGTTAAATACTTTTATTGTTTTAAATATGGTACAGTCTATCTATATTGTCACAGAATAATCTGTGTTGGTCTACTCGGTTTATCATCATCAGTCACATGACGTCAGCATTTTTATTTGTAAATACACCTATCCCCCGATTTACACGGTAGATACGTTCCTGAGAAAAACGTGTAAATCGAAAATTAATTTTTTTTTAAATTAGAAATACAGACACAATGTGCGTGTGCAGCAAGTCAGCACATAAGCTCGGGATTCCTCGTGAGATGTGTACACAGCGCATGTGTTCAATCACAGTAGCATTTAGTATAGTGCGATAAACACAAAAAAAAAAAAACTTATTTGGAAAACCGTGTAAAAGCGAAAACGTGTAAAACAAGTACCGTGTAAATCGGGGGATAGGTGTAATTTCCTTGTTAACTTTGTTTTATGATTTCTGGTCTCATTTATAATCTTGATATGGATCAAATCTAACATTGACATGAAGCCATCCCCCCCAGGACAATGCAACAATAGGTGGTTCTTTTTTCGGTGTTCAGGGCATCTCAATTCTCTCAGGAGTTCTTTCACCATCCAGTATTATTTTGGTCTCCATTTTAAAATAACTTTCTTTATAGACAAAACTTAAGGAAGTTGTACCTTTTACCATGTATATCTGGATTCAGACAATAACTCTGAAAGATATACTCATGGACAAAACTTAAGCAAGTTATGCCTTTTATAATGTATATCGGGATTCAGACAATAACTCTGAAAGATATTACAGTGACCTTTATTGAAGATACACGAGATAACCATGTATGAACAAAATTGCCTCTGTCTTCTTAAAAATATATATAAATAACAGACGGCTGGTGACATTAAAGACTTGACCTTCCTATCAAGTTTTGTCCATGAGTGTAAATCTCGAAAGATGGAAAATATCTACAAATAAAATCCCAAAACATTCCCTGATGTCTTGTTTTTATATTATATCATCATCATTTTTGTAAACCTTGAAACCTTTAAATCAACAGCTCTTTGTGATAATCTTATCTGTTTCTTGTCATAGGTTTACGACGGCATTTTCTATCTAGAAGCTGGAAATGAACGTAAACAACATTTTACGTTTGAAAGTATCTCCCGATTTAACGATATTTTTTTCCTTTAACAATAATTATTGCTCTATCATTTCGATCACCATCAACTTCTACTGTATTTAAAAATGATTTCAAAATACGGTAGGCAGTTGTGTTAAGCTCTCTTATTGGTGAAAAATACAACACAACAATAAAAAAAGCTTTAGTAAGACCTTTCAGTCTTATACAGATTCTCCGAGTAGAAATGTAGAGTACATGCAGGAGTATTGGTGAAAAATAGAACAAAATTTTACTGGGATCAGGTGGATAAATTGAGAAAAAAAATATATATCCTAATCGTGATACTAAAAATTGTGCTGAAATAAAAGAAGAAAATAAATAATGTCGAAATAGTTCTTCATTTTGATATTAAATTTAAAAGTAACACAAAAAATTAAACAAAAAATGATGTGACATTTTTTTTTCGATGATAAATCAAAACTCCGGGGATTCTGATAGAATTATGCAAAGGTAAATTATTTTGATCAAATAATTTCAACTTATTTACATAATTTATTAATAACTCAAATTCCAGGAGCGAACATTCACTTGTATTTATTTGGTTATAACTCCCAACCACCTCTTGCCTCCATCAAGGAACACAGAGAGAGAGAGAAAATTGCTGAATAACCAAATATTGACAATCTGTTCATATAAACTAACGGTCAATAAGGGCGACAACGTTCAATAGATGGCGTCTAGCTTTGACGTCTCTTCTTCTTTCTTATCTCCACTCAATCATATTAGGGTATCAAGTTGTGATCCTTGATGGTGTCTGTTTGACAACCCTCATGACTGGGTGAAGTAGAATGTGTCTGCCTTTGTCATTAAGACTGGGAGTACTACTCAGTGGCAGGTCGACTTAGCTCCAAAAGAAATCGCCGCCTCTGACATGAGGAACAGACACCATGTGCAGCTGTTCCTAACATGGAGTACAAACGCTGCTCATCCTGTATCCCTGGATTAGGAGCCCTTACAGGGAACTATCAGTCGGGATAACTGAACCCAGGTTTTTTAGTGAGCTTGTTACTGCTCCCCCTCCTCCTTTTTCATCCGGGCTTGGGACCGGCAAAGGCGGAGTTGCTTTGACGTCTATTTTGACGGAAGAGGTAACCTTTGTCTTTATAGATCAATATCCTCCCTGGCAAAATTTCCATCTGTATTTTGGCCATAGATTTGGCCATAGCTACTTTGACATCTAACCACAACCAAAGTATTAAACACTATAACTCTAGCACAGCATTCCAACTACAACGATTTCAGACGGCTATACTTCTTGGACTGTCCTCTTTCAATGGCATTGATCTGTTAAAATTTCTAAGAAACAAACCAACCTGAAAAGACTCCTAAACCTCAGTACATCACAGGTAGTTGGTGATCTATGGATACGCTCCAGGAACCTGGGTTAACTCCATGTAAATAACAATAAATATTAAAAAAACACATCAATAGCATCAATAGAGAGAAGTATTAAACACTTTTTTTTTTACTCTGATAAATGTTGACGTGTTGCCAATAGAAATAACGGTAAATAAATAAATAAAATTATTATCCGAAACACATGCGTCTTCTTTTATATAAAAGTTATAGTGTGGGAAATATACTCCATGCCTGTCAAAAATACAAAAATATAAGTCAGTGGATGAGAGGGTAACACCCTCGATTCCCGACAGTCAGGAACCGGGATTGAATCCCGCGTTAAAAATTGTTTAATATGTGAATAACCTTCACATATTATTCATTGTTTCAATTATCATAAACTAGGTTGCTCTTGCTGAGCGGTACCTATTAATGTGATTTGAACCAGGCCTGTCAAAAATAATAAGTCGGTGGACGAGTGGGTAAACCCCTCGATTCCCGACAGTCATGAACCGGGATTGAATCCCGCGTTAAAATTTTGTTTAATATGTGAATAACCTTAACATATTATTCACTATTTCAATTATCATAAACTAGGTTGCTCTTGTTGAGCGGTACCTAATAAAGTGATTTTGAACCGAACCGATACCTGTCAAAAAGCAAAGTCGGTGGACGAGTGGGTAACACCCTCGATTCCCGACAGTCATGAACCAGGATTGAATCCCGCGTTAAAAATTGTTTAATATGTGAATAACCTTCACATATTATTCATTGTTTCAATTATCATAAACTAGGTTGCTCTTGTTGAGCGGTACCTATTAATGTGATTTTGAACCGATCCGATGCCTGTCAAAATGCTAGCTATCTAATTACATGGCAATTTAAACGTATTCTAAAAGGTTTTAATGGTACTTAGCTTATGTATCTAATGGTCCATTGTTGAACGAGACAAAGACTTTGGGATTCCTTGAAAACACGTTCTTAAGATCCTTTCCTTCAAGAAATAATGTTCTCAACTAACGTCAAGATAGAGTTTTATAGCTCATCCAACATTTGAAAGAGATTGAGATTGAAACTGATTTATTACAATGTCCATATAAGATTATATATGGTTAAATACAGAATAAATATGAATAAATGGATGAAAATTTCCTTAAATATCTAACTGGAGAAAACATCTTTACACCATCTTTTTCTCTAATAGAAATATGGAATTCGACTTTATCGATTTACGAAGACAACTTTTACAACTAAAGACCAAAGTACTTGTCCTTTAAGACCGACTGGACAAGTTGGGAAAGAAAAAAGATTCTCTTTTAGAACACAATTCCGTTACGAAATGGTATCCAAAACTTAGAAAAGAAGTTGGAAGCAAATGTTACGGAAGCGATAATTGATTTTGGACATCTCATTAGATATTTGGAAGCTAAACTAAGCGATAAAAGCCATCAAGAATAAAGAAATGATAATATTAGTGAAAAAAAAATTGATAAATCTATATATATATAAATGAATGTATGTGTGTGTCCTTTATGCTTGACCAAACCACTCATTGGAACGCCATGAAACTTGGGGAAGTTATTTAGTATAGTATTGGGAAGGTTTCTAGCAAATAAAATTTTTGAAATAACTTTTTGCCTAAAAATAATCAAGATAAATATTCTAATTTATCTGTTATAATTCAACAATCTGCTCTAAATATTATCGTGATGATATGATGATTTTGTAATGTAGAAAATTAGGAAAGACAAAATTCAGGATGACACGGCAATTTATTTGAGACAAGAATAATGATACAATTCCAAGGCAAGATACTATTCCTTTAACTTCCAATTACCGAGGGAACCAATTAATATTGATTTATTCAACTTATCGAGTATTTTTCAAGGGACCGGGGAAAAAATGTTCACTTTATCGAGAGATTCGTTAGACAAACCTTTACTCGGGTAAAACCTCGGCGAAGCCGGGTACATCCGCTAGTATACATATATATATATAAATATACAAGGTCTTCATTGGTGGCGCCCACCACGGGAAAGACTCCGCCACCGATGCACTGCGAGAGTTCTTGAAATAGAGATAATATGGTTTTACGAGCTTCTAACCAAAATGTAGGATTTTCAAGCCCAAAAATTGAATATAGCAAGCAGACAAGCCGCAATGTACTATAGAAAAGTACCAAGGTTCTACACGCCACTAAGATTGTTCAAAAAAAGGTTAGATTCCCCAGGCCAGATAAGATAAAAGGCAGGTGTTGATTAGATAAGAAGATTAAATAAAACGGGAATAATTCAACAAGTGCTGAGTAAAGATAGATTTTCTTTTTGTAAAAATGAAATAAAAAAATTTTTGGTAAAAAAATTGTTAATAAAAATATTTTGAAATATTAAAAAAAACTTGAAATTGAGGTCTTATATCAAGGATTACCAGTGAGGGACATTTGAAAGAACCGTCGAAGGCTTTCAAGAAACTCTATCGTCAAATATTGCAATATTGATTGGTATTGTTGCACAATTGAAACCATTTGCATATAAATAGTTTTAAAGGATATGTTATCAACTAATGAAATAGAGAGCAGTGTTTGTCTCTGTTGCTTATGAAAGATTCAAAGAAATCATATCTTCAAAGAACGCAATATGCGTTCTAGTGTTGAACAATCTGAAAGGATTTGTTTCTGAAAGATTCCAAGAGTCCATGTCTTCAAAGAACGCAATATGAATTCTAGTGTTTTACAATCTGAAAGGATTTGTTTCTGAAAGATTCCAAGAGTCCATGTCTTCAAAGAACGCAATATGAATTCTAGTGTTTTACAATCTGAAAAGGATTTGTTTCTGAAAGATTCCAAGAGTCTGTATCTCCAAAGAACGCAATATTGGTCTCTAGTGTTGAACAATCTGAAAGGATTTGTTTCTGAAAGATTCCAAGAGTCCATGTCTTCAAAGAACGCAATATGAATTCTAGTGTTTTACAATCTGAAAGAATTTGTTTCTGAAAGATTCCAAGAGTCCATGTCTTCAAAGAACGCAATATGAATTCTAGTGTTTTACAATCTGAAAGGATTTGTTTCTGAAAGATTCCAAGAGTCCATGTCTTCAAAGAACGCAATATGAATTCTAGTGTTTTACAATCTGAAAGGATTTGTTTCTGAAAGATTCCAAGAGTCCATGTCTTCAAAGAACGCAATATGAATTCTAGTGTTTTACAATCTGAAAGGATTTGTTTCTGAAAGATTCCAAGAGTCTGTATCTCCAAAGAACGCAATATTGGTCTCTAGTGTTGAACAATCTGAAAGATTTGTTTCTGAAAGATTCCAAGAGTCCATGTCTTCAAAGAACGCAATATGAGTTCTAGTGTTGAACAATCTGAAAGGATTTGTTACTGAAAGATTCCAAGAGTCCGTGTCTTCAAAGAACGCAATATTGGTCTCTAGGCTCGTTAAACCTTTGAAAGGAATTTTGTAAAACATTCCCAGAAGTCTCCAGTCATAAAGGTAAATGTTTGCTATGACATAAGAGTTTGTGTGAGTCACATCTAGTTGAGAGCAGAGCGGGCGGAAAGATTATTGTATCTTACATTTTTTTAGGATTAAGAATCAAAATGAAATTAATTACTATATAGAATTTTTTTTATATATCTGGTGAATCTTCAAGCGGATGGAGAAACATTTAAAATACAAGTGGTCAATAAGTCCCGAAATTTTTTATTTTTTTATTAACTAGGGGGGAAAACTAGAATAAAAAAACTCTCAAAATTCGAAACTATTATAGACGCGTAAGATTCTTTTTAAAAATTAAACAATTTCTACTGCCCTTACTGCAATGGAAAAATTAAAGGGAGGGCCTTAATTTTTCCATTGCAGTATGGGCAGTTGAAATTGTTTAATTTCAAAAAGAATCTTACGCGTTTAAAATAGTTTCGAATTTTGATAACAGATGGCGCGTTAGTGCATCATAAAAAAAAAACTATAATCATTTTATTCTAAAATAAAATTTAAAAAGGGCATCTCCTTATCGGGCAACTTAAAGTTGGTGATAGCTTGCGCCTATTTTTACATATTTTATCCTAGTTTGCCTTTTAATTTTTAATTGAAAAAATAAAAGGTTTGGGACTCTTATACGCCACCTGTATGTGTAAATAGTATTTTTTACTTTTATTAAGAATGGAAAAAGAGGCCATCTCTCCTGTCAAAATAGTCTCAAAAACATGGCGTTATTTCATGAAACCATTTATCTCATGTGTATTCAATACATGTCACTGTGTATCAAATATCTTTCAAAGTTTTTGTCTGAATTCAGATATACATGCTAAAAGGTACAACTTCCTTAAGTTTTGTCCCGAGTGTAAAAATGTTCAATTGTCCCAGGGTTTTGGAACAATGCTTGTATAGTGTTTCTTTAATTTTCCCAAATCTAAGGGTGTTTGTATATTTGAATCCTAGTGTGACCAGTAAAATATTCTGCAATTACTGCAGACGTCAGACAATGAAAGTGTGATTCGAAAACATGTAATAAGGAGAAATGCCGAAAGTGGCATTAAGTGTTGGGTTACTAGAGAAGTTTTTCGTTATAGTCTAACCAAAATTTGAAAAAAAAAAAAAAGACAAGAAATCGAAGTGGGATTCAAGAGAAAAAGAAGCTGTGCAACGAGCAAGGAAACCAGCCAGGCAGTTTCAAAATCTTTCCGCGCGTCCTTTGACCCAGAAAAGAGAGAATTTTCATGAGAGCTTACTAAGGTTGTAGTTAACATTTTGGGCTGAAAGCTTTAGAAAATGAGAAAAACTAGGAATAGAAAGCGGAGAAATAATAGCGGCAGATAGTTGGGATGATTCTCCACTCCTTTGATCCATCTAGTGAGTCCCGTTCTGTGTGAGACCAACTTGAAGCATTCTACAAGCTAGGTTGACACTGATAGACAGCTAGGATTACTGGGGACGAAGTAGATGAAACCATCCCTCCACTCTCACACCTCTACGTCAGATGAACATCTAGGTCATCGCTGGGCTGCACACCAGTCTAGGCCAGGATATCCGCAGTCTGCTGTTTGTGGACCCAATGAAAGGTTGTTGACAACCCTGCAGCTACATGCAGCTACATCAAGGTATGACAACATGGAGGATTTTAGGTCTTCATCGTGGAGGACACCTGTCGCGCCCTGGCTTCCGCAATGTGTGCCCTCGTGGTCTTGACCTCCTGCACCCGCGGTGCCCACTTTCCAGATGTTTGCCTTCGCGGAGTAGCGCCGTCGTAGACCTATCCATTTGGGCAAGATTAATCACAAACAGTTCAGAGTTGACGACTGAACATCTGATTATATTTTACTACTAACCGAGTGACCCAGGCAACGTCCAGGGTTTACCCGAAGGGCCTGAAGACACATTAAGAGCATAGATGGTGATTTAAAAATTGCAATGGGTATATTCTGATTTCTTAGAAGCAGCATTTCAAGTAAGGTTAAATGAAAATACTTTCTAAGCAAAGTTTATACATTCGGGGAGATACGATCACGGATAAATCCTGGGCATCCAGAGTAGATCCCCAAAGCAAATTTCCACAGAGAAGAAATTATGATTATAAGCAAAAAGGTAATTAACAATTTAATTAGAAACACAAAATATCTACCATTATAAATTAATACAATTCAATAATACAAACGCACTTGTTTTAAAACAAAGCAATTTGGTGATTATGAATATATAAAGTAAAATGGTAATGATTGCAGAAAAAAAAATATGAGAAAGATTGTGGAAATGCGTTCAAGATTCCAGGAGCCATAATGAGAACGATTTGGGAAATGCGTTAAATATTGTAAGGCCCATTGTGAGAAAATTTGAGAGAAGGCGTTTAAGATTCAAAGAATCAGTGTGAGAAGCAAAACAACGCACATGGCGGAAAAGCGCTACAGATTCTAGCAGCCAGTATGGGAACGATTGCGGGAAAGCGTTAAAGATTCCAAGATTCAGATTGAGGAGGAGAGAAGAGAGATTGCGGGAAAGCGTTAAAGATCCCAGAAGCCAGTATGGGAACGATTGCGGTAAAGCGTTAAAGATTCCAAGATCCAGATTGAGGAGGAGAGAAGAGAGATTGCGGAATACCCCTTTAAAGATTCAAGAAGCCAGTATAAGAAAAATTACGAGAAGGCCTTAAAGATTTCAAGATTTAATATGTTAAAGGTTGCTGGAAATTTTTGAAGATTTTCAAAGGACTAATATGGGAAAAATTGAAAGAGGCGTTAAAGATTTCAAGAAACAGCATGGTTAAGATTATATAAAAGGGCGTACCTGGATCTGTAAAGAAAAAAAAAGAAACAATTTTTTTCTCAAAATATTTCGAGAGATTGCTCCCTCTTTATCAATTTATTGTACAGTGATAAAGAGGGAGCAATCTCTCGAAATATTTTCAGAAAATAATTGTGTTTTTTTTTTCTTTACAGATCCAGGTACGCCCTTTTATATAATCTTAATTAATGGATTGCCTTTTGACTCAAAACATGGTTAAGATTGTAGCAAAGTATTAATGCTTCAAAGAGCCTGTATTAGAAAGATTGCGGTAAAACATTAATAATTTCGAATTCGTAATATATCCCATGAACCAGTTAAGGAAATTTTCCTGTAAGGCATTATATTTTCCAAGAGTACACACAGTATAGGAAATATTACGGAGAAGCATTAAAAAATTAAAGATTTTTTACGAACTGATTGTGGAGGAGTTAAAACTCCACGAGCAAATATGGAAAAGATTGAAGTGTTAAAGATTACAAGAGCCAGTATTGGAAAGATTGTAAGAAATTTGAAATTTCTAAGAGCTTTTAATGTATAAAGATTTCGGGAAGGCCTCAAAGATTCCAAGATCCAGTTTGAAAACGATTGCAGGATGCGATAAATATTTAGAGAGCTAGGATCGGAATAATTGTGGAAAATCATTTCAAGATTACACGATCCATTTTAGGAAAGATTCTGGAGAGCGTTAAAGATTCCAAGTGACAGTGTAAGAAAGAAAGGTTTTAGAAAAGGAATAACGATTCTAAGAGAAATTGTAAGAAACATTTTGGAATATAATAGAACATTACAAGATATCGTAAAGATAGAGGCTGCTTGGCCGGCATTCATATTTCTTCAAATAAAATACACTTCGGCCAGTAAATCTTTTTATTATATTTTATTTTAAAGATTTACTGGCCGAAGTGTCTTTTATTTGAAGATACAGTATGGTAAATATCGAGGGAAGGCGTTAAAGAATCTAAGATCCAATGTGTGAATTATTTTGGGAGGCGATAAAGTTTCAAAGAACCGAATGTGAGAAATATTGAGGGAGACGTTTAAAATTCCATTGGGAGTAAGATTGCGGTTAGTGTTAAAGATTCCAAAAGCCACTAGAAGAAAGATTTCGTAAAAGCTTTAATGATTACAAAAGTTATTGAGAGAAATATTGCGGAATATAATTAAATATTCAAAGATCCTCTTTGGGAATAGTTGCGGAAAAGCCTTCAAAACTCCAAGAGCCAGTTTGGGAATGATTGCGGTAAAGATTTCAATGTGAGTAGATTTAACTGGGTTTAACAACGTCAGACTGAAACCGGCATGTTTAGACATGTGTATGGCATTTGGAATTCATGAAGAAAATCATTTCAAGATTACACGATCCATTATGTGAAAGATTCTGGAGAGCGTTAAAGATTCCAAGTAACAGTGTAAAGTTTTAGGAAAGGAATAAAGATTCTAAGAGAAATTGAGAAGACATTTTGAAATATAATTAAAGATTACAAGATACAGGACATATCGCGGGAATTATTTGATCTTAATTTTCACCGATAGAAACAATCACCGCCATTCGGGCTTGTACAAAAAGAAAGCCAACTTTCTTTTAGATTAGAAAGTTGGAAAATCTTCAAAAATGGCGAGGTGGTACTTAGAGTTATCTCTATTGATTTGAGATAACCAAAGAAAGAATTTCCTATCGTCCACTTTGACGCTCCACAATTATCCAAAAATACAAAAATATCTTCAGAACTAATAACATCGAAGTCATTTCGTATCTAAATCGTTTGTTTCTTTCTTGATCGGATTATTCAGAGCCATTTCCAGCTTGTACAGGTCAACAGAGATGATTATCGAAAACCATTTAAGAAAAGCTTTGCAATTGATATTGATGCAGATAGTTGTTGGAAATCTGGACAAGCTTCTGCCTTATTCAAAATAAAAAAGTGAAAGCGATTGTTTAGATTATCTCGAAAAAATGGATAATACAAAAAATAACAAAATTCTATTTTAAAAATCTTTTGGATATCAACGGTAATATTCCAGAAAGTTCTAAGTGATGGTTTCTTCTAGCAATGGTAGGTAGGGAACAAGTTGACTAGAAGTACATAGACAACAAAACACAATAGAAAACAAATGAGAGTCGGTGGAAGGATGATCTAAACCGTTAATTTTCAACCGCTACAACCCGGGATCAAATATCGCATTGAAAACTTTTTTTCTAATTGAAAAAAAAAAAAAAATTATCCAATGGCCCTTGATTCTTGCAAAAGTCCAACCCTACCAGCAAGTGCAAGTAACCAAACGGGGAACTGACACATTTTTAAGTGCAAAAGTCGAACTGCTTTTCACATGTGTAGATATGTGGTGTACTTTCAGTAAAAGCAGTCGCCAAATTCTACCCACCATAATTATCATGGCCTGTACCATGTGTACTAGGGATAATAATAATAATAAAAGAAAACAAAACGTCTTAGAATATTCTTTTTTGAAAAAAAAAATCATCTTAAAAAAAAAATAATAATAAACAACTCCATAATACACGTCTTACCTTTTTTTAATGGTTCTTTTCGATCGCTGATTGGTTCTCTATACAGTAGACTCTCCTATAACGCGAGTTTTTACAACACGATAAAAAAATTGCGACAAATTTATTTATACAACGCGAATTTTCGTATAACGCGTTATAAAATAAAATGAGGAAATTTCCTTATTGACAACTGTACAATACATTTGCATATAAAATAATATAACATTTAGTTTTGTTTTAGTATATAATTATTTTTCCTATATACATCATTTTATACAATACATTTTTACATGATATTTGTCACTATCAATTTACCCTAACAACATTCGCGTTATACAAGTTTTATTTCGTACAACGCGAATTCCTATAACGCGATTTCATACAACACGGAACACATTAATCGCGTTATAGGAGAGTTTACTATACTATAAGACGATTTTAATCAGCCAATTGAATTCATTAACCAATTAGCGTTAATGTTTTCATTTTACCTCATGCGTTGCATTGAGTGTTGTGTTTATTTGTTTGTATGTGTGACAATTTGACAATTAAAATAATTTTATTGACATCTAGTAAACAGCAAAATGAAAGTTTGGGTAAAATTAGATTTAAATAAAAATAGAAAGAAAGAAATTATTTACACCAGACGAAGCCCTCTCTAAAGGGATGTCTGGATCCTATCAGGAGCTACAAGCCGCCGTGAGTGTGGATAGGCCCTTGTCAATTACGGAGTTCTTGTCCCTAACATGTTCAATCAATTAATCAATTATTTTATTTCCAAAGCGCTATATCCCGCAAGGGATACTTGCGCCAAACAAGGAGAAAAGTTTATTTACATAAGTTATTTACATTATTCAACGCATGAAACACTAGAGATCCAGATTTTGTAGAAAGTTTAGAATGTATTTACAAAATGAATTGTACTTTGAATATTATTTTTTATCGGAAATCAAATCGTTAAGTTCACAAACAACTAGTTCATTCTTCATTCTATAATCTTGAAATGCTGGGCAATCGATCAGTAGATGTCTTGAGGTTTGTTCCTCAATACCACAAAAGCAACTTGAATCCTCTACTGCCTTTATTCTATTTGAAAAACCTTTGAAATTTCCGTGGTTTCTAACAAATTGAGTATTGTAAAAATTTGGACGAAAGTATTTAGGGATTTTCTTGGGGAAAAAGCTTAAGAAAGTATTATTTGCTTCGTTTTTCAATGTTCAATGACAATGTTGAGGAATTCACAGAGAATTATCTTGTGTTCAGGCGAGAGTTCCTTGAGGAGTTCCTTCCTATCATGGCGGTATAGGGTCGTGAACATGATATGTTCCCTGATTAACCTTTCCTTATATAGGGGGCTCAGGAAAGAGACATCGTTCAGTTGGTCGAATATCTTGTCTAGCTGATCCTCAAGTTCCTTCTCCATGGGTAAAAATGTCTCAAAGGGTTCAGGAGCGGTTGGAGCTCATGGGTCCTCGGGGCGGGTAGTGGAAGCGGAGAGGCTACTACGGCTGGAGCTGATTCCTCCTCAGGTTGAGTGGGCGGCTCTGGTTCAGCAGGCTGAGGTGCCGTGGAGCGACGGGCTGAGATGTGTGGGCCGCGGGATCATTACTTGGCTTCTCCACAGATGGAGCAGGGTGCTGGTGCAGAAGGTGCTAGCTGGCTGGGCAGCTGAGGTGCGGTCGGTGATGGGACATCAGTGGAGGAGGGTGATCATGCTTGCTTGGGGCCCATGATCTGCCTTGCAAGCATGGGGCAGTTAGCCCTGAGGTGACCTTGGTTATTACATTTGGAGCACCTTATTTCGAAGGTCAGGAACGCCAGTAAGGTGTCGCCTTTAGTCTTAATGTACCAGGCGGGTGGGCAGCCTCTCCATTTTTATGCCGTCGTGGAGGAGAATGTAGGCTTCACGACGGCCGTATGTGTAGCCATACTCCCCAGCTTTGAGTTGCTTGGGGGCGATGGAGGTAACACGCCCATAAGGCCGCAGGGCGTCGATGATGACCGCGTCTTCTAGGATATTTCCGATGATTAGTTTCTCAGAACTTTTTTCAGAAAAGGAAGGTCCTGAGGATCGTGCCCTCGATTTCAAGGCCTTCGTCAATGAGGCGTTCCGCAAGGATCTTGCTGGTCAGACCTACCAGGACGTGGCCATTCATCCTGATGAGTTGGATGATGTTCCTGGCCCCTACTACCACTTTATCAACCGCCTCAAGATATTGGTAAGGCGTGAAGTCAGGGCAGAGATCTATATAGACACACTGCTCCTGGGTGGAGGACGCCTGCCGCGCCCTGGCTTCCGCGATGTGTGTTCTCATGGCCTTTACCTCCTGCACCCGCGGTGTCCACTTTCCAGATGTTTGCCTTCGCGCCGGTGTAAATTAGAATAAACAAAGTTATATGGGAAGTATGTGAATAGAGGGCTATAATTATTTAGATATAATATTATATTTGCATATAGGTTATAGGTATTCTCCTGCTATCCTTTTTAACATACAGATTCCTAAAGTTGTGGTAAAGGGTAGAAAAGCACTGGACTCCGCAAAAAAAAAAAAGGGGGACCAAAAATACCTACAACCCTAGAGTCTATACATTGAAATAAAAATGTGTACAATTATAGTTAAAATATAGTTTTGATTAATCCACACAATGCCGTCTCCATTATTAGCTACAGCAGAGTTGAAGCGAGTGCGGAAAGAAGCACAAGCCTTGGTGACGATGACCTTGTCCATTTGGGTCATCACTGTGTGAACTACATCCTATACAGACTGGAGAATTAGGAGACTAAATACCGTACTATAGTGGCTGGAGACGTTAAGTATGCCTTTTCCTTGCAGACAATCCTACTTTGTCCCTGTCGGACTCTTGAAACGCTTCTTGACACGATAAACAGCGGCTTTGGCAGCTTAAGAAAGTCCACTATCTCTTTTTGGGATCCCACCGGCGCGCAGAGAAACGCCGATGGCTGCTCGATTTTCGCATTCCCAATTATTGTTATTCATCGCTACACTGCATTCATGGACAAAACTTAAGGAAGTTGTACCTTTTAGTATGTATATCGGGACAATAACTCTGAAAGATATTTGATTCATAGTGACCTTTATTGAAGACACACGAGATAACCAAGTGTGAAAAAAATTGCCTCTGTTTAAAAAAAAAGACGACCTTGTGATAAGGAATTTACACTTCCTTAAGTTTTGTCCATGAGTGTATATATTCAATTATAGATATATATAAACCTGAAGTCTGTTATTAACGTGTAATTGAAGATACGTGACCGGATTTGGCTAAAAATAACTCTGAAATCGATTATATTGATTAGAAGGCCAGAATCGATGTCTAACATATTGGAAATCGAAGATTCCATCCCGTGAATGTCCAAAATGGGAACTTTTCACGGTTCACAGCAAATATTTGAATTACTCGATATAACTCATTGTTGGTATTAGTTTCCAAGTATGGAGTTTGATTGATCTTGTGTGTACAGGAACATGGGAACCAAGGCCTGCAGGAACGATCACCTGACCAAAGAAACCTCCCAGAGAAGTCCACAGGATCTCCTGGAGCTGTGTCGGACTAAACTGAACTCTCTGCCGCTGGCTCTGCCCCGTGAATTTGTCACTGTTGGACCTGGGGGACCGGAGCCCCTGCGTGTGCTGCAGTGGAACATTCTGGCACAAGGTTCTGTTCTGTCCTTGTAGACATCTCTGTTCTGTTCTGTTCTTGTAGAGTACTATTTATTTGTTCTTGTAGATACCACTGTCTTTGTAGAGAGCCCAGTTCTGTTTTGTGCATACCACTGTCCTTATAGAAAGCTCTGTTCTTGTATAAGCCTATGTTCTGTTCCTCTCTCTCTCTCTAGAGTTTTTTTATATTTGTAGAGATCTCTGTTCTCTTTTGTTCCCATAGTGAGCTCTGTTTTTTTTCCTGTAGAGAGCTCGGTTCTCTTCTGTTCCTATAGAGAGCTCTGATCCTGTAGACAGCTCTGTTCTGTTTCTGTAAAGAGCTATGTTCTCTTCTATTCTTGTAGTGAGTTATGTTATTTTCCTCTAGAGAGCTCTGTGTTCTCTTCTGCTCTTATAGTGTTCTATATTCTGTTCCTGTAGACAGGTCTGTTCTTTTCTGTTCTTGTAGTGTTCTCTGTTCTTTTCTGTTCTTGTAGTGTTCTCTGTTCTTTTCTGTTCTTGTAGTGTTCTCTGTTCTTTTCTGTTCTTGTAGTGTTCTCTATTCTTTTCTGTTCTTGTAGTGTTCTCTGTTCTGCTCTGTTCTTGTAGTGTGCTATGTTCTGTTCCTGTAGAGAGCTCTGTTCTCTTCTGTTCCTGTAGAGAAATGTGTCCATCTCCTATAGAGAGCTCTGCTCTGTTCCTGTAGAAACATATATCCTTCTAAAAATCTCTGTTCTGTATTTGCCACTGCATTGTAGAGAGCTCTTTTTTGTAGACACCTTTGTCCTTGTGGAAACCTATGTTCTACTCCTATAAAGAGCTCTGTTTTCATTCGACCTGTAGTGAGCTTTGTTCTGTTCTTGTAGACAACTGTTGTGTTCTTGTAAATAGCTATATATAAAGTTTTTTATTAGATAATAAAGGCATATATTGCCTTTTATTATCTAATTAATTAAGTATGGATTGCTCTATTTTCAAAACAAAAAAAAATTTTTTTTTCTGTAGACAGTTCTGCTCTGTTTTAATAGAGAGCTCTGTTCATTTAGATACATTTGTCCTTTTTTAAACCTTTAATCTGTTCTTGATAATATCTATGTTCTATTTTTGTCTACACCTATGTTCTGTCTTTGAAGATACCCTTGTTCTTGTTTACACAGATCTGTTTTTGAATTTATATCTGTCTTGAATCTACCTCCGTTCTTTTGTTGTAGACACCTATTTTCTGTTTCTATAGATACTTTTATTTGGCTTCTGTAGACACCTATTTTCTGTTCCTATAGATAATTTTCTTTGGCTTCTGTAGACACCTATTTTCTGTTTCTATAGATAATTTTCTTTGGCTTCTGTAGACACCTATTTTATGTTTCTATAGATACTTTTCTTTGGCTTCTGTAGACACCTATTTTCTGTTTCTATAGATAATTTTCTTTGGCTTCTGTAGACACCTATTTTCTGTTTCTATAGATAATTTTCTTTGGCTTCTGTAGACACCTATTTTCTGTTCCTATAGATAATTTTCTTTGGTTTCTGTAGACACCTTTTTTCTGTTCCTATAGATATTTTTCTTTGGTTGCAGTAGACACCTATGTTCCGTTCTTATAGATACTTTTCTTTGGTTGCTGTAGACACCTATGTTCTGTTCCTATAGATACCTCTGTTCTCATATATACCTTTGTTCTTGTAGATTACATTATTCTTATAGAAATCTCTGTTCTGGTAGATTCCTTTGTTCTTCTAGACAGCTCTGTTTTGTTCTTGTATATTCCTTTAGTTTTGTATAGACAGCTGTTCGAGTAGATATCTTTCTCCTTGCTCTGTTTTGTTCTTGTATATTCCTTTAGTTTTGTATAGACAGCTGTTCTAGTAGATATCTTTCTCCTTGCTCTGTTTTGTTCTTGTATATTCCTTTAGTTTTGTATAGACAGCTGTTCTAGTAGATATCTTTCTCCTTGCTCTGTTTTGTTCTTGTATATTCCTTTAGTTTTGTATAGACAGCTGTTCTAGTAGATATCTTTCTCCTTGCTCTGTTTTGTATGTGTGTTCTTGAAGATATTTCTATTCTTTTCTCTTGTATGAACCTTTTTTCTTGAAGACAGCTCTATTCTTGTAGATAATCCTTCATAGTAGATACTCCTCTATACGCCTGACATCCCCACATTTAACTACTAAATTAACTATACCGGTCCCAAGCCCAGATAAAAAAGGAGGAAGGGGAGCAGTAACAAGCTTGCTAAAAAACCTGGGTTCAGCTGGCCCGGCTGATAGTACCCTGTAAAGGCTCCTAATCCAGGGATACAGGATGAGCAGCGTTTGTACTCCATGCTAGGAGCGGCTGCACATGGCGTCTGTTCCTCATGTCAGAGGCGGCCATTTCTTTTGGAGATAAGTCTGCCTGCCACTGAGTAGTGCTCCCAGTCTTAATGACAAAGGCAGACGTATTCTACTTCACCCAGTCATGATCTCAAGCTTTACAGGCTTGATATCCTAATATGATTGAGTGAAGATAAGAAAGAAGAAGAACTATACTTAACTATACTAACTTAACTATAAGATAACTCCAGTGATTCTCTTCTAAGGTAATCGACCTTCCTGTTGAACAGCAGCTACTTGAACAGCTTTTCTGTCAACTTGGGAAACGGCACATTGCTATCAACCTGGTAATTTCTTCAGCACGGGAAACAGCCATGAATCTCTACATAGGAATTCCTCTGTACACAGCGTAGGGCCATTCAAACCAGAATTGTACATTATGTGAGGGAGATTTACAGTGAAATGGTTTTTTACTTCATTTCGTCTCATAAGCAAAGAAAATATATTCATATTCTTATTGGAAAAAAATTGTCATAATTTTGTGTTTTTCTAAAACAAAAAAAAAAAAAGAGCATAAATTGGCTCCACTAATGAGAAATGATCAGAAATAAAAGGTGGCTAAGGATTGTTGCTATGACATTTGTTGCCTGGTATTGCTGTGGTGTGATATCACTAAATGAGAAAAAAATTCTGGCTTCAATAATTGTAAAAGAGAACGCGCTGCAATTAAAGCCAAATACAAGAGATATTCAGGCTTGTTCATCATCAGCAAAATTTAAGAACATTCTTGAGTGTAGCTAAGGAAAAGCATTTTCTTCCGAAAGTCATTTGTATTTTTGCTTTAAATGCAGCGTCGACTGTTCTTTTGTAGGGGTCTGATGTATAACAATGTTCATGGGTATAGATTGTATACTGTCCACAAATGTGTACAGAACGGTTCTGTTCTCAAATATCGTGTGTTTGTTACAGCGCTGGGGACATCCAAAGACAACTTCATCCAGTGTCCCAAGGAGGCTCTGCAGTGGACAGTCCGACGATGGAGGATCCTGGAGCAGATCGCGGCCTACTGTCCTGACGTTGTGTGTCTACAGGAGGTTGATCATTTCGACTGTCTACGGCAGGACCTGGGCTCCGTCGGCTACACGGGCGTCTTCTACCCCAAGCCAGATTCCCCCTGTTACTACGTCAGCGGCAACAACGGCCCAGATGGCTGTGCCGTCTTTGTCCGTTCCCAGAACTTCCAAGTCCTCAGGGTCACCTCACACGTGCTCCAGGTCAGCGGTGGGGAGTCCAACCAAGTCGCCATTGTCGCTACAATACGCCGACTGTCCGATTCTCAAGAATTCTGCATCGTCACGACACATCTTAAAGCTAAAATGCATCCATCTTTTGTCAAGATGCGCTACGAACAGGGTGAAAGCCTTTTACAGCTCCTACAGAACTACAGATCGCTGCCTGTCATAATCTGTGGTGACTTCAATGCAGAACCCAGCGAGCCTGTGTGTCAGCTGATGATGGCATCCTCGCTGGGCCTTGATAGCGCTTACAGATTCTTGTCCCCGCGGCACGAGGAGCCGGAGTTCACGACGTGGAAGATCAGGGGCGATGGTGAGACCAAGCATACCATTGATTACATCTTCTTCAGCAGGTCCTACCTCGAGGTCTCCAGGATCCTGGACCTCCCTACAGAGCAGGACGTGGGCCCTGGACGTCTGCCATCTCTAACCTTCCCATCCGATCATCTCAGTCTCGTCTGTGATTTTATTCTGAAGAAC
Organism: Cordylochernes scorpioides; assembly: GCA_030710605.1. Taxonomy (NCBI): domain Eukaryota; kingdom Metazoa; phylum Arthropoda; class Arachnida; order Pseudoscorpiones; family Chernetidae; genus Cordylochernes; species Cordylochernes scorpioides. Next base: position 12,962,548 of record CP092872.1, on the reverse strand, counting down.
AAACCCAAGACGCTATACAATTTCTCTTTGGGCGTGAAGAATGTGTAAAGTTCGACTTGAAACATCGTTGTAACATGTTAGATTGGAAAATAAAATTTTATTTATTTATTTTATTGGAGCACGAGAGATATCTCGTATTTCACATCTTTTTTTTTTACCCGAAACTCATATGCAGGTTGGACATATAAAACATGCCCTAAGTTTCATTAGACCTATTCAAATCTCATTTTTGAAACAGAACTTAATGAGGCTTCAATTGAAACACTTTATTGTGTCTTTGAACGCCATTCTAAAATTGGTTCATATTCTTCAATCAAGTTTCCAAGATGACATCCATTGAACCAGCTCAATGCATATCTTGAAGCGCAGCACTTCACAAACAGAACGAGGAATTGATCTCAGGTCTCCTCCAGTACAGTTCTAGGCACTCCTGAACTCACTAGGTTCTTCAGATAATCACTCGCAAGGTTTACAGGACTCCTCTCCCGTTATTTGTACTTACATGCTACATTTAAAAGTATAAACCATGTTCATACTTTGCGTCACCAGAACGTCTTGTATACATCCTGTCGACTCCGTGTATACTCCTTGTCTACAACTTGGGTTCATCTAATATACTTCTTGTGTATTTCTATATTGTCTCTACACTTCTTTCCTACTTGTATAGTTCTTGTTTATTTTATTGTTTCGTGTTGGATAGTAGGTTTTTTTTAACGTAATGTATTTTTATGACGCATTTTGATGTGTGGACACATGTTTTTATATAGATGGAAAATTTGCCGAGAGGAAATTAATCCATAGAAGCACAGGGCGCCTCTCTCGTCAAAATAAACGTCAAAACTTGACGAGGGCCATTAGCCCGAAACCATGGTCTCTAGGTGGACGCTTCTCAGTTTGCCAAAGCTGGTGTTGTGGCTTTGTCACCGACCCGAGGCCGCTAGTTGCGGCGACGGTCAATAGATGCCGTCAAGTTTTGACGTTTATTTTGACGGGAGAGGCGCCCTATGCTTCTATGTTTTTATATGTAATAACAATATATTTATCCTGCATGCATTATTCGCTTTATACCAACTCTACACTTTACCACGTCTTACTATCTACAAAGGTTACAAGGATGTTACATGGTTGTTCTACTATATGATGTAAGATGTAATGGATATGATCCTTTCAACTGGGGGTTTTATATGTAATTCTCTTGTCCTAAAGGATTATGTCCATAGGATGCTTAAATACTATAACCATTATTTCACCTTCCAGTATCGCATATATAAGCAAGAATCGTCCAATATAGAATTAGAAATCTAAAAAGTGTGGTATAGTATATTGAACTGGCGAACAATTGATGAGTCAAGTCCTTCTAATATTGTTTCTCATCGCAGTGGAGACAGTAGAAAATTTATTTTATTTGAATAATTCACAGATAATGGTTTTATATCTTATAATGTTTTCATCCTGTATTCTATCGATAATAGAAACATGTTCTTATTAAAATATAAAAAGGTAGATAGAAAATTTATGGAAATAAATTCGTATTACACGTATTTATACCCACTTAGACAAATACACGGTAGTTATTTAAGTTTTTTTCCTTTTAAATATCTGGTTTCTCTCTTGTAGAAAGTATTTAGTTCCAATCTACGCCTGAAGTATATCCCAAGTTTGGCAATTTTGTTGAAAACTACAAGAAATAAGGCGTCGTTGAAACAGTTGGTTTAAAATACTGAGTGTAGCATGTAACTTTGCGTACCATATAAAACTGGTGAATCATTATATACACTCATGGACAAAACTTAAAGAAGTTGTACCTAAAGGATGTATATCGGGATTCAGACAATAACTCTGAAAGTTATTTGATACACAGTGATCTTTATTGAAGAAACACGAGAAACTCAAAGGAATCAATAGATCCATAGATTTGCCAGACATATATGATAGTAAAAGTAAAAGATTTGAAGCGAACGAGGATACTTTTCTTTTAAACTTTAATAAAGATTCGAGCTTTCGGGCCTATAACCCTTCTACAGGACTACACTCCAACAAATATATGTGCATCTTATATATGTATCAGAATACATATGTCAATTTTCCTAGTTTTCTGATACATATATAAGATGCACATATATTTGTTGGAGTGTAGTCCTGTAGAAGGGTTATAGGCCCGAAAGCTCGAATCTTTATTAAAGTTTAAAAGAAAAGTATCCTCGTTCGCTTCAAATCTTTTACTTATACTCATCAGAGGATTCCAACTTTCTATATATGATAGTATAATACGGAATATCCTACCGTATATAAGCTCCGTATTTCCAACATTATTCATACCCTTACCTAGCCATTAATATTAGGCTCAGTCAACATCTGGCCATCAGTTGGAAGCTATTGATGATAGTGCTGGCATTAAAAAATAAACTAATATTTCTTCAGTTATACCTAACACTTGATATTTATAAACAAGCAGAGTGTAATTTAGACAACCTGACAGGAAGGATTGCATGTTCAAATATCATGACAGAAGGCACTGCATCACAAATTGAACAAAGAAATAAGTTCTCCTTCTGACCGGATAAAACAGAGCACATGACAATGTGATATGGATTGTTTATCAGTACATTTATGTAAACACAGGAAGAACATCCTGTGTGACACAGTTAGTAAAGCTCAGCTCTCTGTTGACATTACATCTAGCCTGGATTCATTATAAATGCTCTATATAGATTCTATACAGTCTCAACTGGATTTTACTTACTGTGCAACTGACAGAAGTGGTTGTATGAATAGTAAAGTAACTTTGTATACAATTTTATTTCTTTCCTTATTGTAATACAAAATAATAATAATAATAATAATAATAATGTAACAAAATTAACATATTTACATATCCCAGCTAGTTGGCTGTAGAAATGCGAAAAGAATAACCTATATAGGTGCAGCTCTCACGTGACGGCACGATGCGCTGTTCCCCAAAAGCTAGCGCCATCTTCCGTGGAAGAAGCGAACCATTTGTCTTCTTCTTCTTATTTCTTATCTTCGCTCAATCATATTAGGGTATCAAGCTTGTGGAACTTGAGACTTGACAACCATCATGATTGAGTGAAGTAGAATGCGTCTACCTTTGTCATTAAGACTGGGAGCTCTACTCAGTGGCAGGACGACTTAGCTCCAAAAGAAATGGCCGCCTCTGAGATGAGGAACAGACGCCATGTGCAGTCGCTCCTAACATGGAGTACAAACGCTGCTCATCCTGTATCCCTGGATTAGGAGCCCTTACAGGGTACTATCAGCCGGGCCAGCTGAACCCAGGTTTTTTAGTGAGCTTGTTACTGCTCCCCCTCCTCCTTTTTCATCCGGGCTTGGGACCGGCAAAGGCGGAGTTCGAACCATTTGTTACAACTTACATTAAAACTCTGAAGGCAGTAAGTACCTTTGTCAGGTACTGAGAAGTCCCTGGTCATACCTAGTGATGACATTATGGACCTATAGTGGATCCACTAGCCTTTCTACCAAGAATGTCTGTGTTGGCCACGTCCTATGCGAGATGTCACGTTTCTGAAGCAGAACATGGTATATCCAGAATGGGAAGTCCATCTCTGGCAGCAGGAACTACCAGTACTGGCCAGACATCTATCCGTAATTAAGAAGTTATAATTTCTAATACAATATAATGCGGCTTATGATTGTAAAACGACGTCTGACAAATTTTAACGCAAATGTTTCTTTTGAACGAAAAATCGTAATTTATTTTAAGGAGAAATAACGACAATTTCTATCCTTAGGGATGAAGTATGAAAGGATGAATGGTTGGAGATTTTCATCCTGAAAGAAATAACCAGCAAAACCATTATGCAAAACAGGATATTTGCATATCCATAATTCAATATGCAAATACACTACAGTGATGAATTTGGATGGGAATTCCTGGACACTTTTATTTTTCAGTTGATCATTACACTTCACAATTCATCTTTCCATACTTCATCCCTAAGGTTAGAAATAGTTGTTATTTCTCCTTAAAATAAATTACGATTTTTCGTTCAAAAGAAACATTTGCGGTAAAACTTGTCAAAGAAGTTATAATTACAAGAGAAGGAATCGTCTGGCATCATTTGAAGTATAAACAAAAGTTAACGGCGACGTGTTTCTTTTATTAAAGCTGTAAATTCGGCAAGCTTTCAGACTTTGACGTCCTTCGACAGGAAACTTTTCAAGAAACTGCAAGATAATGTTTATATACAGGTAAATATTTACATAATAAAAACTTTTCTTAGCGAATTTTTGATTTTTATACAAAATTTATTTCCTCTTTATCTATGTAAACAAATTTTTGTTCTAAGAAAAGGATGACTACCTTAGGATGCTAGGAATGTCCTACTAGAAAAGCCATCTTCCGCTGTCTCTATAAAGCCATTATTCCCCTATCAATAGATTCTTCCAATATACTTGACTTCTGTCCGGTTGGTTTTTCACATGGAGATGAAATCCTCTATCCCAGAGATGATAATGATTAGAATGATACGTCAACTTAACATTTAATTAACCTATTTAACTTTGATTTTGCCAAACAAGCGTTTTTTTATTATTATAGACTCGGGTAAGAATGCATTCGAGGGTATTTATTCGTCTACTGTATTGTAAAAACACGGTGTGTTATATCACTGTGATGTAACAAGGAACCATCACATATCCACCAACTTTGATGATGATACGAGCAGAAGATAGATGTGGAAGATCATCAATAAAGATGTCAACCAAGGTGTCTCAAGGAACTGAAGAACAAATCACCAAACGACAACTACTTCTTGAGAAAACGTTTTAACGGAAATTTCGATCAACCAGAAAGTGGGAGAATTCATTGTTATCGCATCAGGTGAAAATGTAACGATTCAAATGCAGGGCTCTAAAGAAATATGTAGAAACTATTGAAACTTCCAGTTGAGGCCCAGAAGACAAGCATCAGCAGCTTATAAAGAATAGATATCAAATGGAATCAAGACGATTGTTGTTCTTGTTGCTTATTCCTTAAGTAGTTTAAACAATCTCCATTAGGTTCCATTGTCTCAGCTTTTCTATTATAGTCCTGGGGTTTTCACATAGGTCTTTTTTGGAGGATTTGATACAATTCACACACACACAAAAGCCTTTATAAAGACACACTGGTCTTATAGAGGATTCTCCCCGAGATTATAAGAGAGATAGGCCTGTGAAAGTGGGGAATATACAGAAGAAGAAAAAGAAAGATTATGTAAGTATGATATATACATACATATATACAACATAACAACAAAAGCCCCCATTAAGACCCAAAGTCTTACAAAAGACTCGACTGCAGGATCCAAGAAGCAAAGTAAGAAAGAGACAAAAAATATATTTTTAAATAATAATATATACATATATACACATTCACTCAATTCAAGGTAACAGTAACGATGCATTTTTATTCACTGCCTTGTAAAACCCACATAGATCCAATGAAAACTTTCTATCTGTTATGTAGTTTGTTAAGATATCCTCAACTGTGTCCGGGAATCTATTATCCTGTTTCGAAATAAATGTTTTTCTTTCATCTGAAATACTTGTACAGTGGAAAAAACAGTGATATATTTCGGAGTTCATTTTCTGCTTACAGAGCTTACGTAACAGTTCCGCTTCTCCGAAAATGTTTTTGTGATTTTCCCGGAAGAATGTGTAAAGTACTCGCAGTTGGGCAATGTGTCCGTTAACAATGAATGGAAGATTGTCCAACAGATATCCTTCAGGAAGGGATGTTTTCTTCAGGTTTCTATAGTGAGGATATAGTTTTGTATTATTGATTCTCGCCCAGTCACCTTGTATGGACTGGTCTATTGCTGTTCTAGTAATCAGTGGCAGTTCATGCTGAAGAAAGTCCTTATCGGTGCAATTAATCAGATAAGAAAAACCAGTGGAATTCAGAATGTCATTAATGGTTTTAACAAGACCTATGTGGATATTTGAATTTCTGGACAAATTCATTAGTTCAGTTAAGCATATAAATGGTAATCGATCAGCTTCCATATTGAGGATTCTGATCCAGTATTTCATTGTAAGTTTTATGGAGGTGACTGCAAGAGAAGTTCGTCCACACTCCATTCGAAGGATATATCCTGGGGTATACCTGGGCAGGTTTAAAAGCCGACGCAGGAAAACATCCTGAGTCTTGTCCAGTAACTCCTTTTGATCACAAGCCCAGGTCGGAGCTGCGTATAGGAGTACCGCTACAACCATTGAGTCCAATAGCCTTAAAGGTGCCTGAAGGGAGTTAACTTTAGTCTTAGTCATGACTGTCCACACCGGACTTATTGCAGACAGTGCCTTGCCCTGGAAATGCTTGGCAACTTGTGTATATGAAGTCGTTGTTAACAAAGGATAGCCAAGATAATTGTACTTTGATGAAATAGCCAGTGGTCTTTCGCCCCAGAACCATTGGTCAGATATTGCGAGTCGACCTCCATTGCGAAAAACCATTATTTTAGACTTATTTTCATTAAGAATTAAATAGTTTGTTTCGAGGAATTTCTTTAGTATATTAATCTTGGTTTGCAGATTTATTTTAGACTCCCCCAAGAGAACGATGTCATCAGCATACAAAAGCAAGTGGACCTCTCCAAAACCCGGAAGGCAAATACCCGGTAAATCAGAGCCGTTATACGTGCTGATTAGATCGTTAATAAATAAGATAAAAAGATATGGAGACAACGGCTCTCCCTGCAGCACTCCAGATCGAGTCCTAATTGGTTCTGTAAAAGAGCCTTCCCATCTCACAACCGCTTCCATTTTTTCATAGAAACTCCGTATCACAGTGATAAAACGGCTACTTATGCCCAATTCGGTCAATTTCCTCCATAAGAGTGAATGTGCGACTGTATCAAACGCTTTCCTCTGTCAACGAAAAAAGCAAAAAGTTTCCTTCTCTTCTTTCTTAATGTAAGTTGTATCAAAAAGTCAAAGTAAATATGTGGTCCAGACAAGAGTGTCCCCTTCTAAACCCAGCCTGGTTTTCAAATAATATTCCCTTGTCTTCTATCCATTTAGTCATTCTGTTTTTAAGAATTGATTAAAAAAGCTTGGAGAGGTTGCTAACAAGTGCAATACCGCGATTTGATACAATTCAATAGATGTTCAGAACTGGCTGGTTGGGAATCGCATTTGAGGCATTTCGGGAATGTTTTGATTTTTCCATTAAATTCGAGCATTCTAAGATGTCCTGTTAATCAAGACGATTAAACAAGACTTTCAATGACAATGGATACCAAGGTTTTATCACCCATAATGGATATACACTTACCTCGAACGTCCTGGTGTGGAACTAACACCTACCCACATATTCACATGTCCAGCAATGGTCTCAGCCTTGCAGAAAATTGACATGGACCCAGAACAGCAACTTTACACACCGAAGATATTGGACATTGCGACTGTTGTGATAGAGATGTATGGAGACATCTGAGGCTCTTCATTGGACCGACAACAACAACAGAAATTTGACATGGACCCCGAACAGCAACTTCACACACCCAAGATAGAGGACATTGCGACTGCTGTGATAGAGATGTAAGGAGACATCTGAGGCTCTTCATCGGACACGACAATAACAACAAAAAATTGACATGGACCTAAAACAGCAACTTTACACACCCAAAATTTAGGACATTGCAACTGCTGAGATAGATATAAATGGAGACATATGAGGCTCTTCCTTGGACACGACAACAATAACAGAAAATTGACATGGACCCAAAACAGAAACTTTACACACCCAAGATAGAGGACATTGCGACTGCTGTAATAGATATGCATAGAGACATCTGAGGCTCTTCATTGGACACAACAACTTACTTAAAACAGAAAAATCAATAAAACTTTCTATAATTTAAAGATTAAGTGAAATTAGGGAGGTTGTGTGTGTGTTAGCACTAGGTTTCTTGATTCAAAAGGGTAAATTTTCAGACATTTTATAGCTAGACTACCAGTTGAAAGACATGCCACAGATAGCTTGTCTGTCTATATAGTTGAGAGATGTAAGGAGGCTTGTCACATTTCAATTTGACCGGTATCTCTTGGATGTCCGTCAACCAGCAACAATCACTACATTGGTACATCTCTCCCACCTTGTCTATTCTATGGATTGTAATTAACATTTTAATTTCTTAAAAAAAAAAATACATTTCGGCCAGTTAAAGTTTTATTTTTTCAACGCTTTAATAAAAATATTTTGTCTTCGTCAGGAAAAATAGAGTGTCAAATTTTTAAATCTTCATGACAACATTTTAATGATATCTTGAAAGTAACTTTTTATCTGAAATAATTCCAACTACCTCCTTTTTATTCCCACTACATTACAAATAAAAATAAATAATTACACTGTCACGCTAAACATTAGACTGAAAACACGAACTAACACCGTTCCTACGTCCAGTTTAGTCGTTATTCACACTATATTTAAGGTGCTCCTGTCTGTGATGTAGCGTTAAAGGTAGCCATGGCACCATTCCTATGTCCAGTTTAGTCGTTATTCAGACCATTGAAGGTGCTCCTGTCTGTGATGTAGCGTCAAAGGTAGCCATGGTCGCTGAGCTGACGTCCATGCTGCTGAAAACGTCATCTAATTGTTCTTGCAGACACTTTTTGACATCTAAACGACTCTATTTCTTGATCCAGGGCTCTTAACGTGGCTGTACGATCCATTAAGGCCATGCGGGTAACATGTCGATCTTCTCAGCTGTTAGTGATAGCTCGCACTGAGATCCAGTGGTCGCAAGCCCGGATGAAAAAGGAGGAGGGGGAACAGTAACAAGGTCGTTAAAAAACCTGGGCTCAGCTGGCCCGGCTAATAGTACCCTGTAAGGGCTCCTAATCTAGGGATACAGGATGAGCAGCGTTTGTACTCCATGTTTAGAGCAGCTGCACATGGCGTCTGTTCCTCATGTCAGAGGTAGCCATTTCTTTTGGAGCTAAGTCGGCCTGGCACTGAGTAGTGCTACCAGTCTTAATGACAAAGGCAGACCTATTCTCTTTCACCCAGTCATGATGGTTGTCAAACAGACACCATCAAGGGTCACAACTTGATAGCATAATATGATTGAGATAAGAAAGAAGAAGAAGACGTCGTTCCGTATGATCGTCCTGAACCTATCGATTCCATATTCTGATAACAGTCTTGGGATCTCAACCGACGTGAGCAGCAATACTGAGATACGATAAACCACAATCCCGGTATAGGCTACAATTCTATCAAACACAGAAACATGTTAGGAATTAAGAAATTTTAACTTTTTTTGACATTCTATGGATTGTAATTAACATATTGATTACATCTTGGAAGTAACTTTTTATCCAAAATAATTCCCACTACTCTACAAACAAAAAAAATATTACGCTGGCACGCTAAACATTAGACTGAAAACACGAACTAACACCATTCCTATGTCCAGATTTTTCGTTATTCACACTATTGAAATCTTTATATAAAAAAAATCAAATTTCTACTGCTTTTACTGCAATGATAAAATAATGGAAGGACCTGGCACATAAGTGGTGAACCCTCCCAGTGGTTTCGCCAGTTTAATCTAACCATACCGCTGTTATATTGCATTTTTCGGTTTTTCATTTTATACTGATACTGAAGCTAGACTCTTGGAAGGGGTATTTTAAATTAACTATGGACATAAGTTTCGAGATTAAACTGGCGAAACCGCTGGGAGGGTTCACCACTGATGAACCAGGCCCTCCCATTATTTTATCATTGCAGTAAGGGCAGTAGAAAATTGATTTTTTTTTAAAATAATCATAGGCGTCAAAAATAGTTCAAATTTTTTATAACAGATGGCGCACGCTAATGTATTATATTGAATGTTAGGAAGTATTCATCCGTCTTACACGAGGCATTGAGACAAATTTTCACAACGAAGCAACATTTCAACTGTCATTTCTGTATGAGAAAGCTACTGCACAATCTCTTCTTTTCAACACATTATAGCTGTCGCTACCGGCGTCTTATTTACATACAAGGCATCCAAATATACTTCAAAAACCTCCATATTCCCCAGACATAGCTCCAAATGATTTTTTCTCTTTCCAAAACTCAAAATGGCTCTAAAAGGAAAAAGATTTGACACTAGAGAGTCCATCATAGCGGATTCGAAAAAGGTCTTGAAGAATATCCCGAAAGATGCCTTTTCTGAATGTTTTAAATCATGGGAGAAGAGATGGAAATTATGTATAGATGTGGGAGGGAACTATTTTGAAAAATACTAATAAAAATTATTTTAATCATTCTATTTTTTCTTTATTTTTGACCAGTCTCATTATTTATTGGACACACCTTGTAAATGCGTTGATTATCATATCACATGGTTGATTACCTTCTGACGTCCATGCACGACTCTGAAGACCTAGTTGGCATTTTAGCAACGTGTGTGCCCGGAAAAGTCTCCACTGAGATTTGTGCGGGCGAAGACTAGAGTAATTCCGATTTTCATATTACAGTATCTTCCTTCTATCGTGTAAATCTCACGTCTGTAGTGTGTCGCCATCTTGGTGTATCAATTTTAATGGCCAGACATATATTTATTTCATACAAAGCAATAACTCGCCATATTTTGTATTAATTTATGCCTAACTGGCCTTGTCCTTATTGTTTGCGGAAGAGCATTGTTCGATGCAAATATTTAAATGTAATTCTACTGTCCTAAAAGCTTATTCCATAGTTTACTTAAATATCATTTCTAAGATTCCACCTTTCAATATAGCATATATAAGTAAAATGATCCAATACAGTATTAGAGCTCTAAAGAAGCGGTCTGGTAGATTAAATTGGCGAAAGGGCTGGGAGGGTTCACCACTGATGACCCAAGCTCTTCCAATATTTTTTTTCATCGCAGTAAGGACAGTAGAGGTTTGATTTATTGTAAAAAGAAACATTCACGTCTTATTGTTTTCATTTTTTATGTATTTATTTACAGAAATATCTATTGGAGCTGTATAATTGCCAACGATACACTATTTATTTAGTTAACCCGTGTTCCTGGGGTGTACAGAAGTCTCCAATTACCTAGAATTGCAGCGTATACTTTCATTTACATAAGATAAAGACACCCTAGAAACAGATGGCCACCCAGACCTTTCGGTCCCAAGCCGGCATGCCCTTCGCTGCTATTCTGTTCAACTCATAAGCCAAGTAACGGTATCCAAGCTAGTGCTTGGACATTGTACCTGGAAAAACCACCTCCCAGACAACGTGTCTGGAACGATTTCTATCCCAGGGGTCTTTAGTCACAGCAGATAAAGACAATATATATATACAGGGGTTGAGATATTTGAAACAGATCTGTGGGAGCCGAGAAACTTCCTTCCAGCCTGCTGGGATGACAGACCACGGCAAACATACAAGTGGGGCCATGAAATAGGAGATGACCACCGCGGCAGATCAGCGGAAGTCAATGAGAACCCAATAAACATTCTAGGGTGTTGTCCTTTTGTCTTCCTCTGAAATTGTAGCTAATAAGTAATAACAATAAAACACTAACTTTGAAATACTTTCTGGGACATCGCTGGACTAATAAATCGACACACGACATATCCTTAAACAGTTTTCTCGACAATCTCACAGAATGGCAAGCAGGGGAAATATCATCAACATAGACTATTAACGCGCGCCATCTATATATACAAAATTAAACTATTTAGCAAAGTTTATCTTTTTCTTCTTTTTTTTTCATCACCGATGAGTCAGGACTTTAAAATAATTTCCATCACAGTAAGGACAATATCAGGTCGTTTTATTTGAAAAATAGTTTCATTTCTTGTAGAGAGGTGGCGTTTAAATGCCGTAGGTTTAACATATCTGGGCTTCAGTGAGTTGCCCGCGGGAGAGCATTGCTCGCTACAATTATATATTTATATGTAAAGGGACAAGGGTCGCCTCTCCCGTCAAAATAGACGTCTAAAACCAGACGCCATCTATTGACCGTCGCCGCAACTAGCATGTGGCTTTGTCACCGACCCGAAGACGCTAGTTGCAGCGACGGTCAATAGATTGCGTCTGGTTTTAGACGTCTATTTTGACGGGAGAGGCGACCCTTGTCTCTTTAGATCAATTTCCTCCCGGCAAAATTTCCATCTATATATACACTGCGTGACATTGAAAATGGAACACCAAGAAATAGTGGCCAGAAAATTATGCAAATTTCAGGGTAGACGCGCCTAACCGAGTTATGCAAATGATGTAAAATGCGCAGCTCTCGTGCGCACATGGAGTAAGATATAAGGGAAGGAACATGCAGAAAGGACAGTATTCGTGTCGTTATTTCTTCAAGGAAAATCATTGTAGAATTTTTTTCTTGTGTCAAAAGACACGTGTAATAACAGAGAATGCCAGGTCATCGTAAACGGAGGCAGTTCAAGCAGACAGACGCTTTTACGAGGGGCATGGTGATCGGACTGAAAAGGGCAGGTTGGTCCATACGTCAAATCGCAGCTGATACACACCTTGGTGCGTCCGCGGTGCACCGACCGTGGAGAAGATGGTTGGAACAAGGAAATGTGGCAATTTATAGGAATGTCGGTGCAACCAGAGTGACGTCAGCACGTGTGGATCGGCGTATCCTTCGACAAGCAGTGGCGGCCCCACAAGCCACTTGTACCGCCATCCTGCAACATGTGCAAGACACCCTAGATCATTCCATCTCGACCAGAACCATTTCCCGTCGATTGGTTGCTAATGGCTTGCACTCATGCCGTCCGCTAAGAAGACTGCCATTGACCCCACCGAATAGTCACAGGGTCGTGTTCTCAGATTAGTCGCGTTTCTGCTTGTCCAGTAATAGTCGCCGTGTACGCGTGTGGCGTCGACGTGGAGAAAGATCCAATCCGGCAGCAATTGTGGAACGCCCCACCGTGCGACAACGTGGAATCATGGTTTGGGGCGCAATCGCGTATGATTCCAGGTCACCTTTACTTCGTATTCAGGGCACTATGACGGCCAAACGATACGTTGATGATGTGCTGCGACCGGTAACACTCCCCTACCTTCAGGGGGTACCCAATGCCCTTTATCAGCAGGATAACGCCCGACCGCACACTGCTCGCATTAGCCAACAAGCTCTGCAAGATGTACAGATGCTTCCCTGGCCACCGTACTCTCCTGATCTCTCACCAATCGAGCACGTCTGGGACATCATTGGACGCCGTTTGCATGCCTTGCCACAGCCGCGTTCAGAAGACGAACTGTGGCAAATGGTTGAGAGAGAATGGAGAGCCATCCCTCAGGACGCCATCCGTACTCTGATTGACTCTCTACCTAGACGTGTTGCTGCGTGCATCGCCGTCCGCGGTGGTCCTACTTGCTACTAAGCCGACGCCGTTCTCGCTCTGTATTATGACTATCATTTTGAAATAAAGATCACTTATTGTTCGTCCCTGTCTCTCTCTGTGTGCCGAGTTTCATCACTTTCTGGCCACTATTTCTTGGTGTTCCATTTTCAATGTCACGCAGTGTATATATGTATTACTACTATATTCAAAACTTCAATGTACACACAAATATGTGATTAAATACGTTAGACAATAATTCTCCTGGAGTGTGTTCCAGGTATATAAACAAAACACAGTCCTATACAGGGGGGGAGAAGTCCGACCACACCTCCCTGCGGTCCCCCCCGGACCCTTGGAATATTCGACCAAATTCTGGTTCGTTTCCAAGGTGACTAACGTGGCAACGGCACCCATTTTCCAATGAAGAGCAAGATAGTGGATATTGCTGCTGCTGTGATGGAGATGCATGGAGACATCTGAGACTCTTCTTTGGACACGACAACAACAAAAAGAGTCCTATACAATATTGTAACAAAGTATTTATTAATTTTATTATTTTTATTAACAGAGTGGTCATTTTTATGTTTATATTTTGCTACTCTGTAAATTTCCCTAGTGGCTTATCTTTTGTTTACCATTCATAGTTTGTCTTGTCTTAAATAAATTGTTGTCTCCTCCTGAAGTTTTTGTCTTCCCTAATTTTCCACGTGGCATTATTAAAGTGATCTGGTAGATGGTTATCGTAATACTCTTGTTGAAGGACTGACAAGTCCGAAAGCTTGAAAATAAGAATTTGAACAAGAAACTTAACCCTGGAAATTATGGAAAAAAGGCAATCCTTATCGTGCAACTGAAAGTTGCTGATGGTTTGCTCCATCTATCGGAATAAATATCAACTATTCTCGTTAATTTTTAATTATTCCAGAATTGGCCAAAGCTCCATTCTTGATTAATCAAGAAAAGCTAACCACAGATGCGTTTCGGGCTGTTTGCCCTCATCAGCGTGATGCAAGCTGTACCTCAACGACCAAAAAACTGGTCATTCAGGCATCCTGAAACCTTTATTTATTTTATAAGATTATAAACTGGAGAAAGAGGGGTTCACCACTGATGAGTCTGGCCCTCCCAGTATTTTGTAATCGATTTAGGACACAGAGCAGGAAGTTTATTTTATTTAAAAAAAAACTTGCTAAATATTTTTATTTCTTAACATCACTCGCAAATTGATTTGGGGAATCATTTCACAACAGGTGGGAATAATTGTGTGTACTTTTTTGGAAGTTTGTGGTTTCCTGGATTTATTTTGGCTTTACTACCATTGTTCTCAACTTGTTCCACCATTGTTCTCGAGCTCTTCTACCATTGTTCTCAACTTGTTCCACCATTGTTCTCGAGCTCTTCTACCATTGTTATCAACTTGTTCCACCATTGTTCTCTAGCTGTTCTACCATTGTTATCAACTTGTTCCACCATTGTTCTCGAGCTCTTCTACCATTGTTCTCAACTTGTTCCACCATTGTTCTCGAGCTCTTCTACCATTGTTCTCAACTTGTTCCACCATTGTTCTCGAGCTCTTCTACCATTGTTATCAACTTGTTCCACCATTGTTCTCTAGCTGTTCTACCATTGTTATCAACTTGTTCCACCATTGTTCTCGAGCTCTTCTACCATTGTTCTCAACTTGTTCTACCATTGTTCTCGAGCTCTTCTACCATTGTTCTCAACTTGTTCCACCATTGTTCTCGAGCTCTTCTACCATTGTTATCAACTTGTTCCACCATTGTTCTCTAGCTGTTCTACCATTGTTCTCTAGCTGTTCTAGCATTGTTCTCTAGCTGTTCTACCATTGTTCTCTAGCTGTTTAAACATTGTTCTCAGCTGTTCTACCATTGTTCTCTAGCTGTTCTACCATTGTTCTATAGCTGTTTAAACATTGTTCTCTAGCTGTTCTACCATTGTTCTCTAGCTGTTCTACCATTGTTCTATAGCTGTTTAAACATTGTTCTCTAGCTGTTCTAACATTGTTCTCTAGCTGTTCTAGCATTGTTCTCTAGCTGTTCTAGCATTGTTCTCTAGCTGTTCTACCATTGTTCTCTAGCTGTTTAAACATTGTTCTCTAGCTGTTTAAACATTGTTCTCAGCTGTTCTACCATTGTTCTCTAGCTGTTCTACCATTGTTCTATAGCTGTTTAAACATTGTTCTCTAGCTGTTCTACCATTGTTCTCTAGCTGTTCTACCATTGTTCTATAGCTGTTTAAACATTGTTCTCTAGCTGTTCTACCATTGTTCTATAGCTGTTTAAACATTGTTCTCTAGCTGTTCTACCATTGTTCTCTAGCTGTTCTACCATTGTTCTCTAGCTGTTCTACTATTGTTCTCTAGTTGTTCCACCATTGTTCTCTAGCTGTTCTACCATTGTTCTCTAGCTGTACTACCATTGTTCTCTAGCTGTTCTACCATTGTTCTCTAGCTGTTTAAACATTGTTCTCTAGCTGTTCTACCATTGTTCTCTAGCTGTTCTACCATTGTTCTCTAGCTGTCTACCATTGTTCTCTAGCTGTTCTACTATTGTTCTCTAGCTGTTTAAACATTGTTCTCTAGCTGTTCTACCATTGTTCTCTAGCTGTACTACCATTGTTCTCTAGCTGTACTACCATTGTTCTCTAGCTGTTTAAACATTGTTCTCTAGCTGTTCTACCATTGTTCTCTAGCCGTTCTACCATTGTTCTCTAGCTGTACTACCATTATTCTCTAGCTGTTCCACCATTGTTCTCTAGCTTGTCTACCATTGTTCTCTAGCTGTTTAAACATTGTTCTCTAGCTGTTCTACCATTGTTCTCTAGCCGTTCTACCATTGTTCTCTAGCTGTACTACCATTATTCTCTAGCTGTACTACCATTGTTCTCTAGCTGTACTACCATTGTTCTCTAGCTGTTTAAACATTGTTCTCTAGCTGTTCTACCATTGTTCTCTAGCTGTTCCACCATTGTTCTCTAGCTGTTCCACCATTGTTCTCTAGTTGTTCCACCATTGTTCTCTAGCTTGTCTACCATTGTTCTCTAGCTGTTCCACCATTGTTCTCTAGCTATTCCACCATTGTTCTCTAGCTGTACTACCATTGTTCTCTAGCTGTTCCACCATTGTTCTCTAGCTGTTCTACCATTGTTCTCTAGCTGTTTAAACATTGTTCTCAGCTGTTCTACCATTGTTCTCTAGCTGTTCTACCATTGTTCTATAGCTGTTTAAACATTGTTCTCTAGCTGTTCTACCATTGTTCTCTAGCTGTTCTACCATTGTTCTATAGCTGTTTAAACATTGTTCTCTAGCTGTTCTACCATTGTTCTCTAGCTGTTCTAGCATTGTTCTCTAGCTGTTCTACCATTGTTCTCTAGCTGTTTAAACATTGTTCTCAGCTGTTCTACCATTGTTCTCTAGCTGTTCTACCATTGTTCTATAGCTGTTTAAACATTGTTCTCTAGCTGTTCTACCATTGTTCTCTAGCTGTTCTACCATTGTTCTCTAGCTGTTCTACTATTGTTCTCTAGTTGTTCCACCATTGTTCTCTAGCTGTTCTACCATTGTTCTCTAGCTGTACTACCATTGTTCTCTAGCTGTTCTACCATTGTTCTCTAGCTGTTTAAACATTGTTCTCTAGCTGTTCTACCATTGTTCTCTAGCTGTTCTACCATTGTTCTCTAGCTGTCTACCATTGTTCTCTAGCTGTTCTACTATTGTTCTCTAGCTGTTTAAACATTGTTCTCTAGCTGTTCTACCATTGTTCTCTAGCTGTACTACCATTGTTCTCTAGCTGTATTACCATTGTTCTCTAGCTGTTTAAACATTGTTCTCTAGCTGTTCTACCATTGTTCTCTAGCCGTTCTACCATTGTTCTCTAGCTGTACTACCATTATTCTCTAGCTGTTCCACCATTCTTCTCTAGCTTGTCTACCATTGTTCTCTAGCTGTTTAAACATTGTTCTCTAGCTGTTCTACCATTGTTCTCTAGCCGTTCTACCATTGTTCTCTAGCTGTACTACCATTATTCTCTAGCTGTACTACCATTGTTCTCTAGCTGTACTACCATTGTTCTCTAGCTGTTTAAACATTGTTCTCTAGCTGTTCTACCATTGTTCTCTAGTTGTTCCACCATTGTTCTCTAGCTTGTCTACCATTGTTCTCTAGCTGTTCCACCATTGTTCTCTAGCTATTCCACCATTGTTCTCTAGCTGTACTACCATTGTTCTCTAGCTGTTTAAACATTGTTCTCTAGCTGTTCCACCATTGTTCTCTAGTTGTTCCACCATTGTTCTCTAGCTTGTCTACCATTGTTCTCTAGCTGTTCCACCATTGTTCTCTAGCTATTCCACCATTGTTCTCTAGCTGTACTACCATTGTTCTCTAGCTGTTCCACCATTGTTCTCTAGCTGTTCCACCATTGTTCTCTAGCTGTTCTACCATTGTTCTCTAGTCGTTTTACCATTGTTCTCTAGCTGTTCCACCATTGTTCTCTAGTTGTTCCACCATTGTTCTCTAGCTGTTCCACCATTGTTCTCTAGCTGTTCCACCATTGTTCTCTAGTTGTTTCACCATTGTTCTCTAGCTGTTCCACCATTGTTCTCTAGCTGTTCCACCATTGTTCTCTAGCTGTTCCACCATTGTTCTCTAGTTGTTCCAATTGGGAATCTCTTATGGTTCAGACAATGAAACATCAAATAGCAAGTTTACTTACAGCTGAAGTGGTTTTAAAGAATTGGGCAATTTTACCTTTTAAAAAAGTCTATTAAATTTATTATTTTCAAAGAGAGATAGAAAAGAACATTTAACAATTTACATTACAATTACTAATTTTGTAAAACAAAACAAAACACTCCTTTGTTCTCGTTTTTATATTACAGTGTTGTCAGTCTAAAAGTATTTCAAGATCATTGATGATCATGATTCATTTTTCCAACATTCCCTCTTAAATCAGTGATCTTATCACATTCAACAGATTCTTCACTTGACTTATGTTCTGAATGGTTGTCATAAGAAGGGATTTGAATTTGACAAACTTTGGTCTGGCTAGAGGTTTTGTTAGGATATCTGCAATTTGGTGTTCTGTTGGACAATATATTAGGTTAAACTTTTGAGCTTGATCTTTCACAAAATGATATTTGACATCAATATGTTTAGTTTTAGTGGTGGATTGGCCTGATTTTATAATTTTTATAGTGCTTTGGTTATCAACATAGAGATTTATATCAAAATTATCAGTAATTAATTCTTCTAATAGGGATCTTATGTATGACACTTCTTTGCATGCATCTGCTGCAGCAATGAACTCTGCTTCAGTGCTGGAAAGGGCAATTACAGGTTGCTTTCTGGATCACCAACTTATGGGACCTCCACATAAGTAAACTACATATCCTGTGGTATTTTTTTCTAGTTTTAATACCTCCAGCAAAGTCAGAATCACAATACACATTTAATTCAAATGGAATCTCTCCATCATATGATATACCTAAATTGGTGGTGTGATTTAAATATCTTAGGGTTCTTTTGATGTTTATAATATCTTGAGCTGTAGGATCATGCATTGACCTGTTTTCAAAATTTGTGGCAAAGGTCATGTCTCGTCTAGTTTTGTTTGTCAAATATAAAAGGCTTCCAATTGCTTGTCTGTATGGAAATTTGTTATCATTTGATATTTCAAAGTTTTTGTCTATATAATTCTTTTACTACATCTGTAATGGGAGTGGGTACTGGTTTTGAGTTTTGCATATTATATCCTTCAAGAACAGATTTTGCATAATTTTCTTGTGAAAGTAAAATTTTATTCTTTTCCTCAAAACACAAATTTATTCCCAAAAAAGTTCTTGGATCATTGTTTATTTTAACTTCAAACTCTTGGGATAGTTTTTCTAAAATATTATTTAATTCTTCTTCATTATCTCCCATTAAGATACCATCATCTACATATATTGCAAGGTACATATTTCCTTTGTTGGTTTTAAAAAGACATGGCTCTGATTTTAGTTGTATGAAATCTTGGGATTTGAGAAAGGTTTTTAATCTTTCATTCCATTTTAATGGGGCTAGCTTTAAACCATACAATGCCTTTCTTAACCTACATATATTCCCTTCATAACCTTCTGGCAATTGAACATATATTTCTTCATCCAAAAACCCATATAGAAAAGCTGTTTTTATGTCAAATGTTTTAAAAACAAACCTTCTCTTAGCCATTAGAGCAAAGTATATCCTTAAAGAGACAGTGCTTATAACTGGACTGAATGTCTCATCATAATCAATGCTGCTTCTTGTTCAAAGCCTCTTACAACTAGTCTTGCTTTGTAGCGGCCATCTTTCACTTTAAAGAGCCATTTAGAGGTCAGAATCTTCTTGTTTGACGCTTCATTTTCTTTTACTATTTCCCAAACTTCATTTTTGGCAAGAGACTCTTTTTCTTCTTTTATTGCCTTTTTCCATTTTTCTTGATTTGGACCAGATATAGCTTCCGAGTAAGTTAGAAGAGCTGATTCTGTTGTTCCGTCCCGTTCTAAATATAAGTCTTCATATCTTGATGGTGTTTGTAAACTATTTCTTAGTCTAAGATTATATTTTGAAGTACTTGGTTTTGTAGGGATATCTTCTTTGTCTTCAGAAACTTATGGTAGACTTGGTTCTTCATTTAATTCTAGTTGATTTTCAGATTCTTCTTCTGGTTCCACAATAGGCATTTTTCTTCTTTGTTTATACATCCTTTATCTAAAAAAATTACATCTCTAGCTGTAAATATTTGTTTGCTTTGTTCATCCCAAAGGCGATAACCCTTTGGTGCATAACCTATAAAGGTATCTTTTTTACTACTGTCTTCCAATTTCTTTACGTGTTTTAGGGTTTTGACATAAGCTTCACAACCAAAAAGTTGTAAGTTTGACAAATTTGGTCTTTTGTTGAACCAAAGTTCTGCAGGGGATTTCTCTAATTCTTGAGTAGGGCTTCGGTTCAGCATATAGGCTGAAACCCTTACAGCTTCTCCCCACAGTAGTCATCAATAAATGTTAGAAAATAGTTTTTGTTGTCATGGGTAGTGGGATCTAAAGGTCCACATACATCTGTATGGATTATTTCTAAAGGCCTTTTTGATTTTGTTCTAATGGAATTGAATGGCTTTCTTACCTGTTTAGCTTTTATTCATGTTTCACAAATTTCATCTTGACTTATTTTTTCTATGTTTATTCCATTTACCATAGATTTTAATTGTTTTAAGCTTGAAAAACTTATGTGACCCATTTTTCTGTGCCATTTTAGCATTTCTTCATTTTGGTTAGCTGTTAGGTGAGATTCTTCAATTTCGGGATTTTCTGTTTCCATATTTATTGTATAGAGTCCATTTTCCTATTTTTCTCCTTCTAAAACTTTTTTTTCCATTTTTTACGACAAATACCTTTTCATATTTAAAGACGACTTTGCCTTTATTCTTGGTAATGACACTTACAGATAGTAAATTATTTGTCAAGTTTGGTACAAACATAACCTCCTTGAGATCACATTTCTTCCCTTGAATTTTTCCGACTGGTTTTGCTATTAGAGTTTCTTCCTTTTTTGCTATTGATATTTTTGAGTTGCAATCTACTTCATCTAGTAAAAACCTTTTACTATTTATCATATGGCTTGTTGAGCCACTGTCTACAATGAATTCTAGCAATTCCTCATTTTTACATTTTAAAGTCTCTCCTGCAAAAAAGGACAAATTTTTGTTTCTGAAAAAGCAATCCTTTTCTTTATGATTTGTCTTTTTACAAATTCGGCAAGGAATATTTTCCTGGAATTTATTTTGAGATTTCTTAAAGAAGCATTGGTCTTGAGTATGATTTTTCTTTTTACAGATGGTACACCATTTTTTATTTAGTCTACAGTATTTTGCTAAGTGCCCGCTCTTTTTGCAGTTAAAACACTGCTTTACTTTAGTAGCACTCATGGCTATTCCCTCTTCAGGCTTTACCTTTTGTTTAGTTTCTTCAAGTGATAGTCTTGATATTAAGTTTGTTAACGTTTTCTCACTTTTTGGTGTCGAGTCCCATGCTGTTCTGATGTAATTAAAGTAGTCTGGCAAAATGCTCAATATTTTAAAAATTACAAAGCTTTCCTGAATTTCTTGTTTTACATTATTTAGTTTGAATACTAAATTTTGCATTCTGCTTATATTTGTTGCCATATCTATATTTTTTATCAAATTTGAATCCATGAAATTCTTGTAGTAATTGCATTTTAATTGCTCATCTTCTCTTTGATAAATGGCTACTAGTTTTTCATACATTTCTTTTGAAATTTTGCAATTTAGAATATGTGTTAAAACATTCTTTTCAATGGTTAACATTATGTATTTTTGTGCTTTGGCGTCTTTTGGGCTCCATTTATCTTTTCCAGTTTCATCTTTCAAGTCTTCAAACAACGATTTTCCATTTACAATATCTAGAAGGCCATTTGCTTTGAAAATAATTGTTATATGAAAATTCCATAAATCAAAATTTTCAGGACTTTCAAGTCTCACAATATTTGCGATATCTTCGCTGACAGCCATTTTTGTTTTATTTATATTTTATCCTATATTTTATATTTTACCGCGATTAAAAAACCACGGACCTCTGCTACCAGGTTGGGAATCTCTTATGGTTCAGACAATGAAACAACAAATAACAAGTTTACTTACAGCTGAAGTGGTTTTAAAGAATTAGGCAATTTTACCTTTTAAGAAAGTATATTAAATTTATTATTTTCAAAGAGAGATAGAAAAGAACATTTAACAATTTACATTACAATTACTAATTTTGTAAACAAAACCAACACTTCTTTGTTCTCGTTTTTATATTACAGTGTTGTCAGTCTAAAAGTATTTCAAGATCATTGATTTACTATTCTTTTTTCCAACAGTTCCACCATTGTTCTCTAGTTGTTCCACCATTGTTCTCTAGCTGTTCTACCATTGTTCTCTAGCTGTTCTACCATTGTTCTCTAGCTTGTCTACCATTGTTCTCTAGCTGTTCTAACATTGTTCTCTAGCTGTTCCACCATTGTTCTCTAGCAGTTCTACCATTGTTCTCTATCTGTTCTACCATTGTTCGCTAGCTGTACTACACCATTGTTCTCTAGCTATTCCTTCCTTGTTTTCTAGCTGTTCTACCATTGTTCTATAGCTGTACTACACCATTGTTCTCTAGCTGTTTAAACATTGTTCGCTAACTGTTATACCATTGTTCTTGCCAAAATATTTAATTACTGAGAGGAGAGTTTGAATGAGGTCTGATTGCTCCGCCGCCATTTTATGGTTTCACAGGTATCCAGAATTGTCTTTACGAACACGATTCCACTTATGTGACACCCTTTTTTACACCACCGCAATGTAAAGGATGGCCAAAAAGGGTGCAGGATCGGTAAGGATATATGTTCAACTCTTCTTTATTTACCTTCGTGTATTCATAGAGAACAAAGTAAGTAACAAACAGACAGTAGAATCCATCAGCCATCGTCAACAACAGGGAGGATGACTTCACTCCTGGCCTTCAGCTGGGCTTCTCCCTTCTTGACTGTTCCCCTTCCATCAGCTATTCTTGGGGGTAAGCACATGTCGTCGAACTGACCCTGCTTGCCACCACGGCTTTGTTGCAGATTTCTCGTTGTAATATATACAGTAAAACCTCCCTGTAAAGGAGGCCTAATTGTAGAGCCAAAATGTCCTTTAGGGAGATGTGTCCTCTTACCTGAAAGTTGCTAAATTGTAAAAATGGTAATTTTGAAAATGAAAACTGTCCTTTGTTGAGAGATGTCAGTTAGCGGGGTGTCAGCTAAAGGGAGGTTCTACTGTATATATAGTTAAACCTGTCTATAGCGCCCCCTCTTGGGACTCACCAAAATAGGGTGCTATAGAGAGGGGGTGCTATAGACAGGTCACTTTTAATGTAAAATGTTTACATTTTAATGTTTAAAATCAGGTGCTATAGAGAGGAAGGTGCTATTACCGATATACAGGGTGGCCCATAAATCCCGAACCCCTTTAATTTTTAATAAAAAAATAAAATTTCGGGATTTATGGGCTACCCTGTATATTGTTTTGAAAATAAAGCAATCCATATTTAAATCTTTAGTAATTTAGATCTTTCTCTCTATAAATATGAATTCATTTCCAACTTTACAATAGGCTTGGTCTGGTATTTCTAAATTGTCACGAGAGGTTGATGAGCACAAGAATGTCAAGAGATAAAAAGTTGATCGACATAGTGACAATCGCTGCATAAATACGTGATAGGGATAAACTGATGATAACATGGTGGCTGTGACTTTTTCAACTGGGAGATAAGTGGCGGGAGGTGATAGAGTTGATTTCTCGTCGTGTTCTGGTACATTGTGACACCCGTTGTCACGTGCTGTAAAACAAGGCGATATACATATATACACCTATCCCCCGATTTACACGGTACTTGTTTTACACGTTTTCGCTTTTACACGGTTTTCCAAATATTTTTTTTTGTTTTGTTTTTATCGCACTATACTAAATGCTACTGTGATTGAACACATGCACTGTGTACACATTTCACGAGGAATCCCGAGCTTATGTGATGACTACATATTTTAACCTGTCAATGCATTTTATTTTTATTTCTGTGTACACCTATCCCCTGATTTACACGTTTTTCTCAGGAACGTATCTACCGTGTAAATCGGGGGATAGGTGTACTTAGTGCTATAAATAAGAAAAACGGCTTCTGAAAATGAGTTCCTTGCTTTAAGGTATATTCATCTTAAACTTTCAGGTATCACGATAAGACACAATTTGGATTATAGATTATAAACACAAGGTAATAAGACCAAATCTGAATAAATAAATAGTGTGTGATGTTTCAGTAACAGCGTTGTTACCGAAACGTCACACACTATTTATTTGGATTTGGTCTTATTACCTTGTGTTTCAGGTATCACAAACTTTTATAGATCTATCTTGAGTGTGTATATGACATAATAACTTTAAATCTTTAGCTAATATTTATATCTTGTATTAAAGTAGAACCTTCATGATAGGACACCTCTCTATAAAGGACAGTTTTCATCTCTAAAATTATTATTTTTACAATTAAGCTACTCTCTGGTAAGAGAATACCTCTCTCTAAAGGACACTTTGGCCCTGCAATTAGGTGTTCTTTACAGAGAGGTTCTAATGTATTAACATATTTTCAAATTTGTATATACACCTTTCCCCCAATTTACACGGTACTTGTTTTACACGTTTTCGCTTTTACACGGTTTTCCAAATAAGTCTTTTTTTTATCGCACTATACTAAAATGCGATATTCTACTCTATACTACCTATTTTAAAAAGAATATTGGGAGGCTCTGATTCATGAGCGGGCGAACACCTATTCAGATTTGACAGTTTAATATACACCTATCCCTCGATTTACACGTTTTTCTCAGGAACGCATCTACCGTGTAAATAGGGGGATAGGTGTAGTAACTATTAAGCTTTTTTATCCAAAATTTGTATTTTGAGGTATCAAAATACAAAACTATTTTAGACGCGCATGATTCTTTTTTATAAATAAAATAATTTCTACTGCCCTTACTGCAATGGAATATTTAATGGAAGGGCCTGGCTCATCAGTGGTGAACCCTCCCAGCAGTTTTTGAGGTATGTCATATATTTTAATTTTAATTCTATTGCTGTAGAAGGGTTTGCCGGTCCCAAGCCCGGATGAAAAGGGAGGAGGGGGAGCAGTAACAAGCTCCCTAAAAAACCTGGGCTCAGTTGGCCCGGCTGATAGTACCCTGTAAGGGCTCCTAATCCAGGGATACAGGATGAGCAGCGTTTGTACTCCATGTTAGGAGCAGCTGAACATGGCGTCTGTTCCTCATGTCAGAAGCGACCATTTCTTTTGGAGCTAAGTCGGCCTGCCACTGAGTAGTGCTCCCAGTCTTAATGACAAAGGCAGACGCATTCTACTTCACCCAGTCATGATGGTTGTCAATCTCAAGCTCTACAAGCTTGACACCCTGATATGATTGAGTGGAGATAAGAAAGAAGAAGAAGAGAAGGGTTTGTGATATCAGAAAGCTTTAGAAGAATATAAAATAAAGCAAAAAACTCATCCTTGTAAATCAGTTTGCTTATTATGTATTGCAGAGAATTTTTCTTTTCCGAATATGCTAATGGCACACAATATGCAGATTTGGTTCCCCATCTCTCAAATTTCCCTAAGCCCTACACACTAACATGGAACAGAATAAGAGAATAATAATTGATATGGCACAATTTGGATTATAGATTATAAAACAAGGTAATAAGACCAAATCCAAATAAATAAATAGTGTGTGATTGATGTGTTCATTTAGTACTTTTGTCTGAAGATGGTAACAATGCTGTTACCGAAACGTCACACACTATTTATTTGGATTTGGTCTTATTACCTTGTGAGAATAATAATTCTTATCAATTTATGGTTGTAAAGTGTTGATGGTAATACAAGTTGTTTTGTGACAAATTCCTACGATGACATGCCATATCGTTAATCAATCCAAAGCAGCTGTGACACAGTCTTTATAAGCACACAAGTGGACTGAGAGGAAAACGTCACCCATCTACGGTGTACTGTCTACATAGGTTGTATGAAAATGGTGATGTAGTTAGTCATGAAGGCTTGTCTGATGACAAACCGCCATCTTGAGGCCATCTCTGGAACACCAAAAATTTGGGAAGTCGTGGCTTGATGCTGTCAGTGACATGACCATGGGGGTCGATGGAAGGCTGGTTAAACCATTTGGTTTTCGACCACTACGACCCGGGTTCGATTCCCGCATTGGACACTTTTTTTCTGATTTAAAAAAAAAATGCTCCAATGGCCCCCGATTCTTGCAAAAGTCCAACCCCACCAACGAGTGCAAGTAACCAAATGGGGCTCTGGCACATTTGTAAGTGCAAAGTCGAACTGTTTTTCACATGTGTAGACATGTGGTGCACTTACAGTAAAAAGCAGTCGCTAACTACCCACCATGATTATCATGGCCTGTACCACGTCTACTAGGGATAATTTAAAAAAAAGTTACAGGACCAGAACACGTGTGGATAGCTTATCTTAGTTTAACAAGTAAGGATATTCAGTCAATATTCTGGAATAATGAAAAAAAAAAAACAACAATCAACAATTCAAAAAAATAGTACAAATGTGATATTGTACTGGGATAAGGTGCATAAATTATGAAAAAGGCATCTCCTTATCGTGTAACTGAAAGTTGATGATGGCTTGCGCCATCTATCGGAATAAATATCAACTATTCTCATTGATTAGTGTCCGTGGTTAGCTTTTCTTGATTAATCAAGAATGGGTATTTGGCCAATTTTGGAATAATTAAAAATCAACGGGAATAGTTAAAATTTATTCCGATAGATGGTGCAAGCCATCAGCAACTTTCAGTTGCACGATAAGGAGATGCCTTTTTCATAATCAAGAATTCATCAATTTTTATTCTGATATAGAAGGTGCAAGCCATCAGCAAATTTAAGTTGTACAGTAGAACCTCTCTGTAAAGGACACCCAATTGCAGAGCCAAAGTGTCCTTTATAGGAAGAGGTGTCCTCTTACCAGGGAGTTGCTAAATATTAAAACTGGTAATTTTGCAAATGAAAACTGTCCTTTATAGAGAGGTGTCCTCTAGCGTGAGTGTCCTCTCATGGAGGTTCTACTGTACCATCAGGACCTGCTCATCATAGCAAACCTTTCACTTGTCTCAAGCTCTACAAGCTTGATAACCTAATATGATCGAGTGGAGATAAGAAAGAAGACCTTTTCATTTTGGTTTGAAATATCTCTCTTTAATGTTATTTAAATCTTCTATCACTTTTATTTATCTATATATATATATACAGTGCGGCAAATAATTTTTAAGACTCGCGCTAGATAAAAGCCAATAGCAGAGCCAGTTATGAAATTACGCATGCGTATATATATTCGAAGCCTTAT
>CP092872.1:12899227-12930051 GCA_030710605.1 Cordylochernes scorpioides | reverse complement strand
TACCAAGGGAGAAGGTGATGATTCAAATGCAAGGCCCTGAAGAAATACGTAGAAACTATTGAAACTTTCAGTTGAGGCCCAGAAGACAAGCATCAGCAGCTTATAAAGAGTAAATATCAAATGATATCAAGACGATTGTTGTTGTTGCCTATTCCTTAAGTCGTTTAAACAATCTCCATTAGGTTCCATTGTCTCAGCTTTTCTATTATAGTCCTGGGGTTTTCCCATAGGTCTTCTTTGGAGGATTTGATACAATTCACACACACACAAAAGCCTTTATAAAGACACACTGGTCTTATAGAGGATTCTCCCCGAGATTACAAGAGAGATAGGCCTGTGAAAGTGAGGAATTTACAGAAGAAGAAAAAGAAAGATTATGTAAGTATGATATATACATACACATACATATATACAACATAACAACAAAAGCCCCCATTAAGACCCAAAGTCTTACAAATGACTCGACTTCAGGATCCAAGAAGCAAAGTAAGAAAGAGACAAAAAAAAATTTCTAAATAATATATATATATATATACTTATAAATGACTGCGGCGTATAATTATAAAGCTATACAACCAGTTTAACCGCATAAGTTTCTTTTATTTATGAAAAATCATTTTTAATTTCAAAGAGAAATAATTTAATATTTCTAACTTTTGAAAACTATAAAACTATACAACTATTTATTTATATATATATACGTTGAAAATTCACTAAAAATTTATAATCACTACAAAAATCCAAACATACCAAAGTTCTATATAATTCCTAAACTACACAAAAAACCTATTTCTTTCAGAACAATCACATCTGGTATAAATTCAGTTATAAAAAACATTGATATACAATTAGCTTCAACACTACAATTTATTATAAATAAATTAACTAATAAATATAATTATAAATTTATCGACTCAAATAAAAAAATCATTAACTATTTAATGAACAATTGGACAAACATTGAAACAGTACACACATTTGACTTTGAGGACCTATATTCAAAATAAATCTAAGAGATCTAAATAATAAAATAACCAATTTATTTAACGAAATCATTAATGACAAAACTTTCCACATTAAAATTATTCATAACAGATATAAAACAATTAAATTAGATCTTAAAACAGCAAAAACTCTACTGGAAAAACATTTTTAAATTTTAACTATATAGAATTTAAAAATAAAATATATATTCAATCAGAAGGCGTTCCCATGGGAACTTCTTCTAGTCCTTTATTAGCAAACCTAATATTATTCTGGTACGAGAAAGAGAATACTTTCTACAAAATAATGTTAATTGGCAAATGTTCCGTTATGTAGATGACATCATAATATTTAATAATCCACAGTTCAAAAACTTAATACCTAAAATATATCCTAAATACTTGAAACTTAAGAACAATGAAAAAATTTATAGAAACAAAAAAGTTAACTTTTTAGACCTAAATATAGACCTTACAAATAATGCTATTAAAATTTATAATAATAAAAGTAATTATAATTTCAATATTATAAAATACTGTAATATGAATTCTAATATATCATTAAATTGCTGTAAAGGTATATATTTTGGTCAGTTTCTAAGATTTTATAGAATAAATAATATATTAGAAAATTTCATAGAAGATGTTAAAAATTTAAACATGGAATTTATTAAAAACAAATTTAGTATCAGACAAGTAAAATATTTCAACAGTATATCAATTATAAAATACTTTTAAAAAAATAAATGGAAGTATCCATTTATTAAATCAACTTTCTATAATTTCTCTCAATAATAACTAATACAAATTTATAATTATAAAACTATTTTAGAGGCGTGACATTCTTTTTAAAATAAAACAATTTCTACTGTCCTTACTGCGATGGAAAAATTAAAGGGAGGGCCTGGCTCATCAATGGTGAACCCTCCCAGCGGTTTCGCCAGTTTAATCTACCATACCGCTGTTATATTGCATTTGGTATGGTAGATTAAACTGGCGAAACCGCTGGGAGGGTTCACCACTGATGAGCCAGGCCCTCCCTTTAATTTTTCCATCGCAGTAAGGACAGTAGAAATTGTTTTATTTTAAAAAGAATGTCACGCCTCTAAAATAGTTTTATAATTTGATAACAGATGGCGCTCTAGTACATCGTAACAAATTTATAATCTTTAACAATTAGTTAAACTTAAATTAAATAGCTGATTTAAAGATTTTTTCACAAGAATTTTAAAGTAATATTGTATAGAGTTCATTTTGTTTAATCTCCAATTTCTGGGGAGGAAAATGGAAATTAAATAAAAATGAATTTTCACAATTAATAGCTTTATTAAACTCTAATAATTTGCCTTTTTAAAGGAATATTGAAAGATGAATAAGTGTTGAATCAGTTATATTAATATAACTGGCTGTAAAGATTATAAAGTTTGGATTTCTTCCCTTAACTATCTTTTCTTTCTTCTTTGGATGTCTTGTTGTTCTAAAACTTCAGAATAAACGGTCTAATTTTGTCCCCCCCCACAACATGTGTCATCCAGAAATAGATGTTTACAGTTGAAGGCGTCGCGGACGAGGTAGGTTCACAGTTGTAATTTGTTAACACTTATATTTGTTATATCTGTTCATATAAATGTTTCACTGAAGTAACTTTATATTAACACATAAAATCCGGTTGAAAAGAGATCTATGACATAATAGAGAAGGGATGAAATGTCGCTGAACTTCTATTTGAGAATTCCCGGTTCAGCAGATCTATTTTTCCAATAATTACTCCAATTTAAATTTTTTTTTGTATATGTCTGGTCTACCATTAGGGTTTCAAAACATAATAACCAAACTTATAACAAAAGTTAATTCATAGTATAGATATATTACTAAATGCAACTATTTATATTCATATTTTAAAATAAAAAAAAATTAAAAAATCATTAAAAAAAAAAAAGGATAAAATATAAAAATATATATATATATACTAACAATCTTATCTACCTTCTTTACAAAACTTTTTGTTTTCTTATTATTAGTTTGATTAAAAGTGCATGGTTCTGTCTTTCTCTCTTTTCTCTAACTACTAAAATTTATAATATTATATATATTCTCACTTCTATTATTCTATATATAGGATAGAGTATGTCTAAATGACGTGTAAAAGCCGATGCAAAAGACGTTACGTTGTTAAATTTTATTGTTATTAATTATAAATATATAATTAACTAGATGATGTTTTAGAAGTAAAGGACTTTTT
This sequence comes from Cordylochernes scorpioides, assembly GCA_030710605.1. Lineage (NCBI taxonomy): Eukaryota > Metazoa > Arthropoda > Arachnida > Pseudoscorpiones > Chernetidae > Cordylochernes > Cordylochernes scorpioides. Next base: position 12,926,826 of record CP092872.1, on the reverse strand, counting down.
TTTTCTCTCTATCCATACTAAATAATAACAATTTACAAATTTTATAATTTGAATTTAAATAATCAAAATAATGAAGATAATTTTAATAGAAAACTTAACTATAAAACTATACAACTATTTATTGTTATAATTAATTTAGATTTAGCTTGCTAATCTAACCAAATCTACTTGATATGATTTATCATTCTTATCAGTTTGCTCCTTGAGTTTTAAATGTGGAATCACTGTTATATTTTTGTTATATAGTTTTTACACTATATATATATACATATATATACATTCACTCAATTCAAGGTAACAGTAACGATGCCTTTTTATTCACTGCCTTGTAAAACCCACATAGATCCAATGAAAACTTTCTATCTGTTATGTAGTTTGTTAAGATATCCTCAACTGTGTCCGGGAATCTATTATCCTGTTTCGAAATAAATATTTTTCTTCCACCTGAAATACTTGTACAGTGGAAAAAACAGTGAGATATTTCGGAGTTCATTTTCTGCTTACAGAGCTTACATAACAGTTCCGCTTCTCCGAAAATGTTTTTGTGATTTTCCCGGAAGAATGTGTAAAGTACTCGCAGTTGGGCAATGTGTCGTTTAACAATGAATGGAAGATTGTCCGACAGATATCCTTCAGGAAGGGATGTTTTCTTCAGGTTTCTATAGTGAGGATATAGTTTTGTATTATTGATTCTCGCCCAGTCACCTTGTATGGATTAGTCTATTGCTGTTCTAGTAATCAGTGGCAGTTCATGTTGAAGAAAGTCCTTATCGGTGCAATTAATCAGATAAGAAAAACCAGTGGAGTTCAGAATGTCATTAATGGTTTTAACAAGACCTATGTGGATATTTGAATTTCGGGACAAATTCATTAGTTCAGTTAAGCATATAAATGGTAATCGATTAGCTTCCATATTGAGGATTCTGATCCAGTATTTCATTGTAAGTTTAATGGAGGTGACTGCAAGAGAAGTTCGTCCACACTCCATTCGAAGGATATATCCTGGGGTATACCTGGGCAGGTTCAAAAGCCGACGCAAAAAAACATCCTGAGTCTTGTCCAGTAACTCCTTTTGATCACAAGCCCAGATCGGAGCTGCGTATAGGAGTACCGCTACAACCATTGAGTCCAATAGCCTTAAAGGTGCCTGAAGGGAGTTAACTTTAGTCTTAGTCATGACTGTCCACACCGCACTTATTGCAGACAGTGCCTTGCCCTGGAAATGTTTGGCAACTTGTGTATATGAAGTCGTTGTTGACAAAGGATAGCCAAGATAATTGTACTTTGATGAAATAGCTAGTGGTATTTCGCCCCAGAACCATTTGTCAGATATTGCGAGTCGACCTCCATTGCGAAAAACCATTATTTTAGACTTATTTTCATTAAGAATTAGATAGTTCGTTTCGAGGTATTTCTTTAGTATATTAATCTTGGTTTGCAGATTTATTTTAGACTCCCCCAAGAGAACGATATCATCAGCATACAAAAGCAAGTGGACCTCTCCAAAACCCTGAAGGCAAATACCCGGTAAATTAGAGCCGTTATACGTGCTGATTAGATCGTTAATAAATAAGATAAAAAGATATGGAGACAACGGCTCTCCCTGCAGCACTCCAGATCGAATCCTAATTGGTTCTGTAAAAGAGCCTTCCCATCTCACAACCACTTCCATTTTTTCATAGGTACTCCGTATCACAGTAATAAAACGGCTACTTTGCCCAATTCGGTCAATTTTCCCCATAAGAGTGAATGTGCGACTGTATCAAACGCTTTCCTCAGGTCAACGAAAAAAGCAAAAAGTTTCCTTCTCTTCTTTCTTAATGTAAGTTGTATCAAAGAAGTCAAAGTAAATATATGTGGTCCAGGCAAGAGTGTCCCCTTCTAAATTCAGCCTGGTTTTCAAATAATATTACCTTGTCTTCTATCAATTTAGTCATTCTGTTTTTAAGAATTGATTAAAAAAGCTTGGAGAGGTTGCTAACAAGTGCAATACCGCGATTTGATACAATTCAATAGATGTTCAGAACTGGCTGGTTGGGAATCGCATTTGGGGCATTTCGGGAATGTTTTGATTTTTCCATTAAATTCGAGCATTCTAAGATGTCCTGTTAATCAAGACGATTAAACAAGACATTCAATGACAATGGATACCAAGGTTTTATCACCCATAATGGCTATACACTTACCTCGAACGTCCTGGTGTGGAACTAACACCTACCCACATATTCACATGCCCAGCAATGGTCTCAGCCTTGCCGAAAATTGACATGGACCCAGAACAGCAACTTTACACACCCAAGATAGAGGACATTGCGACTGCTGTGATAGAGATGTATGGAAACATCTGAGGCTCTTCATTGGACACGACAACAATAACAGAAAATTGACATGGACCCAGAACAGCAACTTTACACACCCAAAATGAGGACATTGCGACTGCTGTGATAGACGGAGGCATCTGAGGCTCTTCATTGGACACGACAACAACAACAGAAAATTGATATGGACCCAAAACAGAAACTTTACACATCCAAGATAGAGGACATTGAGACTGCTGTGATAGAAATCTACGGAGACATCTGAGGCTCTTCATTGGACACAACAACAACTTACTTAGAACAGAAAAATCAATAAAACTTTCTATATTTTTAAGATTAAGTGAAATTAGGGAATTTGTGTGTGTTAATACTATGTTTCTTGATTCAAAAGAGTAAGTTTTCAGACATTTTTGTAGCTAGTCTACCTGTTGAAAGACATGCCCTTCCACATATAGCTTTTTGTCTATAAAATTGAGAGATATACGGAGGCTTGTTACCCTTCAATATGACCGGTATCTCTTGGATATCCGTCAACCAATAACAATCACTACATTGGTATATCTCCCACCTTGTCTATTCTATGGATTGTAATTAACATTTTAATTTCTTAAAAAAAAAGACACTTCGGCCAGTTAGAGTTTTATTTTTTCAACGCTTCAATAAAAATATTTTGTCTTCGTCAGGAGAAATAGAGTGTCTATTTTTTGAAGAAATATGAATGGCGGCCAGGCAGCCTCCATCTTTATAACAACATTTTAATGACATCTTGAAAGTAACTTTTTATCTGAAATAATTCCTACTACCTCCTTTTTATTACCATTACACTACAAACGAAAAAAAATTACACTGGTACGTTAAACATCAGACTGAAAACACGAACACCGTTTTTACGTCCAGATTTGTCGTTATTCACACCATTGAAGGTGCTCCTGTCTGTGATGTAGCTTCAAGGTTAGCCATGGTCGCTGAGCTGACGTCCATGCTGCTGTAAGCATCATCTAATTGTTCGTGCAGACACTTTTTGACACTATACGATCTCATTTATTGACTCAGGGCTCTTGACGTGGCTGTACGATCCATTAAGGCCATGCATGTAACATTTCGGTCTTCTCGGCTGTTAGTGATAGCTCGCACTGAGATCCAGTGGTCGCAAGCCCGGATGAAAAAGGAGGAGGGGGAACAGTAACAAGGTCGTTAAAAAACCTGGGCTCAGCTGGCCCGGCTGATAGTACCCTGTAAGGGCTCCTAATCCAGGGATACAGGATGAGCAGCGTTTGTACTCCATGTTAGGAGCGGCTGCACATGGCGTCTGTTCCTCATGTCAGAGGCGGCCATTTCTTTTGGAGCTAAGTCAGCCTGCCACTGAGTAGTGCTACCAGTCTTAATAACAAAGGCAGACCTATTCTACTTCACCCAGTCATGATGGTTGTCAAACAGACACCATCAAGGGTCACAACTTGATAGCATAATATGATTGAGATAAGAAATAAGAAGAAGACGTCGTTCCGTATGACCGTCCTGAACCTATCGATTCCATATTCTGATAACAGTCTTGGGATCTCGACCGACGTGAGCAGTAATATTGCGGTACGATAGACCACAATCCCGGTATAGGCTACAATTCTATCAAACACAGAAACATGTTAGGAATTAAGAAATTTAAACTTTTTTTCGACATTCTATGGATTGTAATTAACATGTTGATTACATCTTGGAAGTAACCTTTTATCTAAAATAATTCCCACTACACTACAAACGAAAAAAATATTACGATGGCACGCTAAACATCAGACTGAAAACACGAACTAGCACCATTCCTATGTCCAGTTTAGTTGTTATTCACACTATTGAAGGTCTTTATATAAAAAATCAAATTTCTACTGCCTTTACTGCAATGATAAAATAATGGAAGGACCTGGCACATAAGTGGTGAACCCTCCCAGCGGTTTCACCAGCTTAATCTACCATACCGTTGTTATATCGCATTTTCCAGTTTTCCTTTTATACTGATACTGAAGCTAGACTCTTGGAATGGGTATTTTAAATTAACTATGGGCATAAGTTTCGAGATTAAACTGGCGAAACCGCTGGGAGGGTTCACCACTGATTAGCCAGGCCCTCTCATTATTTTATCATTGCAGTAAGGGAAGTAGAAAATTGATTAAATTTTAAAATAATCATAGGCGTCAAAAATAGTTCAAATTTTTTATAACAGATGGCGCACGCTAATGTATTATATTGAATGTTAGGAAGTATTCATCCTTCTTACACGAGGCATCGAGACAACCTTTCACAACGAAGCAACGTTTCAACTGTCATTTCTGTATAAGAAAGCTACTGCACAATCTCTTCTTTTCAACACATTATAGCTGTCGCTACCGGCGTCTTATTTACATACAAGGCATCCAAATACTTCAACAACCTCCATATTCCCCAGACCTAGCTCCAAATGATTTTTTTTTTCTCTTTCCAAAACTCAAAATGGCTCTAAAAGGAAGGAGATTTGACAATAGAGAGTCCATCATAGCGGATTCGAAAAAGGTCTTGAAGAATATCCCGAAATATGCCTTTTCTAAATGTTTTAAATCATGGGAGAAGAGATGGAAATTATGTATAGATGCGGGAGCGAACTATTTTGAAAAATACAAATACAAATTGTTTTTATCATTCTATTTTTTTCTTTATTTTTGATCAGTCTCATTATTTATTGGACACACCTTGTAAATGCGTTGAATATCATATCACATATATCACATGGTTGATTACCTTCTGACGTTCATGCACGTCTCTGAAGACCTAGTTGATATTTTAACAACGTGTGTGCCCGGAAAAGTCTCCATTGAGATTTGTGCGGGCGAAGGCAAGAGTAATTCCGATTATCATATCACAGTATCTTCCTTCTATAGTGTAAATTTCACGTCTGTAGTGTGTCGCCATCTTGGTGTTTCAATTTTAATGGACAGACATGTATTTATTTAATACAAAGCAATAATGCACCATATTTTGTATTAATTTATGCCTAACTGGCCATGTCCTTATTGTTTGTGGAAGAGCATTGCTCGATGCAAATATTTATATGTAATTCTACTTTCCAAAAAGCTTATGTCTATATTTTGCTTAAATACCATTTCTAAGATTCCACCTTTCAATATAGCATATAAAGTAAAATGATCCAATACAGTATTAGAGCTCTAAAGAAGCTGTCTGGTAGATTAAATTGGCGAAAGGGCTGGGAGGGTTCACCACTGATGAGCCAAGCCCTCCCAATATTTTTTCATCGTAGTAAGGACAGTAGAGGTTTAATTTATTTGTGAAAAGAAACATTCAAGTCTTAGTGTTTTCATTTGTTATGCATTTATTTACAGAAATATCTATTGGAGCTGTATAATTGCCAACGATACACTATTTAGTCAACCCGTATTCCTGGGGTGTACAGAAGTCGCCAATTACCTGGAATTGCAGCGTATACTTTCATTTAAAGAAGATAAAGACAATATATACACAGGGATAAATTAATACAGAGCAATAACTCGCCATCTATATCATACAAATGAAAACACCAAAACGCGAATGTTTCTTTTCACAAATAAATCAAACTTCTACTGTCCTTACTGCGATGAAAAAATTTAATTGGGAAGGCTTGGCTCATCAGTGGTGAACCCTCCCAGCGGTTTCGCCAATTTAATCCACCAGACCGCTTCTCAGAGCTCTAATACTGTATTGGATCATTCTGCTTCTATATACAACACTGAAGATAGGATCTTAGAAATGGTATTTAAGCAAACTATGGACATAAGCTTTTAGGACAGTAGAATTACATTTAAATATTTGTATCGAGCAATGCTCTTCCACATACAATAAGGACAAGGCCAGTTAGGTATAAATTAATACATAGCAATAATGCGCCATCTTGTATGCAGGGGTTAAACTATTTGAAACAGATCAATAAACAGTTTTCTAGACAATCTTACAGAATGGCAAGCAGGGGAAATATCATCAACATAGACTATTAGCGCACGCCATCTATATATACAAAATTAAACTATTTAGCAAAGTTTCTCTTTTCTTCTTTTTTTTCATCACCGATGAGTCAGGACTTTAAAATAATTTACATCTCAGTAAGGACAGTATCAGGTTCGTTTTATGTGAAGAATAGTTTCATTTCTTGTAGCTAGGTGGCGTGTCAATGCCGTAGGTTTAACATATCTGGGCTTCAGTGAGTTGCCCGCGGGAGAGTATTGCTCGCTACAATTATATATTTATATGTAAAGAGACAAGGGTCGCCTCTCCCGTCAAAATAGACGTCTAAAACCAGACGCCATCTATTGACCGTCGCCGCAACTAGCGTGTGGCTTTGTCACCGACCCGAAGCCGCTAGTTGCAGCGACGGTCAATAGATGGCGTCTGGTTTTAGACGTCTATTTTGACGGGAGAGGCGACCCATGTCTCTTTATATCAATTTCCTCCCAGAAAAATTTCCATCTATATTTATATGTATTACTAATGTATTCAAAACTTCAATGTACACACACAAATATGTGATTAAATACGTTAGGCAATAATTCTCCTGGAGTTCCAGGTATATAAACAAAACTCAGTCCTATACACTATTGTAACAAAGTATTTATTAATTTTATTATTTTTATTAACAGAGTGGTCATTTTTAGGTTTATATTTTGCTACTCTGTAAATTTCCCTCGTGGCTTATCTTTTGTTTACCATTCATAGTTTGTTCTTGCCTGAAATAAATTGTGGTCTTATCCTGAAGTTTTTGTCTTCCCTAATTTTCCACGTGGCATTATTAAAAAGTGATCTGGTCGTTGGTTATCGTGATACTCCTGTTGAAGGACTGACAAGTCCGAAAGCTTGAAAATAAATATTTGAACAAGAAACTTAACCCTGGAAATTATGAAAAAGGCATCTCTTTATTGTGCAACTGAAAGTTGCTGATGGTTTGCTCCATCTATCGGAATAAATATCAACTATTCTCGTTGATTTTTAATTATTCCAGAATTGGCCAAATACCCATTCTTGATTAATCAAGAAAAGCTAACCACGGACGCGTTTCGGGCTGTTTGCCCTCAACAGCGTGGTGTAAGCTGTACCTCAACGACCAAAAAACTGGTCATTCAGGCATCCTGAAAGCTTTATTTATTTTATAAGAATATAAACTGGAGAAAGAGGGGATTCACCACTGATGAGTCAGGCCCCTCCCAGTATTTTAAACGATTTAAGGACACAAAGAAGGAAGTTTATTTTATTTGAAAAAAACTTGCTAAATATTTTTATTTCTTAACATCACTCGTAATTGATTTGGGGAATAATTTCACAACAGGTGGGAATAATTGTGTGTACTTTTTTTTGGAAGTTTATGGGTTTCCTGGATTTATTTCGCCTCTTCTAGAATTGTTCTCAACCTGATCTACCATTGTTCTCTAGCTGTTCTACCATTGTTCTCTAGCTGTTCTACCATTGTTCTCTAGCTGTTCTACCATTGTTCTCTAACTGTTCCACCATTGTTCTCTAGCTGTTCCACCATTGTTCTCTAGCTGTTTAAACATTGTTCTCTAGCTGTTTGAACATTGTTCTCTAGCTGTACTACCATTGTTCTCTAGCTGTTTAAACATTGTTCTCTAGCTGTTCTACCATTGTTCTCTAGCTGTTTAAACATTATTCCCTAGCTGTTTAAACATTGTTCTCTAGCTGTTTAAACATTGTTCTCTAGCTGTTCTACCATTGTTCTCTAGCTGTTTAAACATTGTTCTCTAGCTGTACTACCATTGTTCTCTAGCTGTTCTATCATTGTTCTCTAGCTCTTCCAACATTGTTCTCTAGCTCTTCTACCATTGTTCTCTAGCTGTTCTACCATTGTTCTCTAGCTGTACTACACCATTGTTCTCTAGCTGTTCTACCATTGTTCTCTAGCTGTCCTACCATTGTTTTCTAGCTGTTCTACCATTGTTCTCTAGCTGTTCTATCATTGTTCTCTAGCTGTACTACACTATTGTTCTCTAGCTGTTTAAACATTGTTCTCTAGCTGTTCTACCATTGTTCTCTAGCTGTTCTACCATTGTTCTCTAGCTGTTCTACCATTGTTCTCTAGCTGTACTACCATTGTTCTCTAGCTGTACTACACCATTGTTCTCTAGCTGTTCTACCATTGTTCTCTAGCTGTACTACACCATTGTTCTCTAGCTGTTCTACCATTGTTCTCTAGCTGTTCTACCATTGTTCTCTAGCTGTTCTATCATTGTTCTCTAGCTGTTCTACCATTGTTCTCTAGCTGTTCTACCATTGTTCTCTAGCTGTTCTACCATTGTTCTCTAGCTGTATTACACCATTGTTCTCTAGCTGTTCTACCATTGTTCTCTAGCTGTTCTACCATTGTTCTCTAGCTGTACTACCATTGTTCTCTAGCTGTACTACACCATTGTTCTCTAGCTGTTCTACCATTGTTCTCTAGCTGTACTACACCATTGTTCTCTAGCTGTTCTACCATTGTTCTCTAGCTGTACTACACCATTGTTCTCTAGCTGTTCTACCATTGTTCTCTAGCTGTTCTACCATTGTTCTCTAGCTGTTCCATCATTGTTCTCTAGCTGTTCTACCATTGTTCTCTAGCTGTTCTACCATTGTTCTCTAGCTGTTTTACCATTGTTCTCTAGCTGTTCTACCATTGTTCTCTAGCTGTACTACCATTGTTCTCTACCTGCTTCACCATTTTCTCTAACTGTTCTAGCATTGTTCTTGCTGAACCATTTCATTACTGAGAAGAGAGTTTGAATGAGGTCTGATTGCTCCGCCAACTTTCTGGTTTCACTGATATCCAGAATTGTCTTCATGAACAGAGATCCCACTTCTGATACCATTTGTTACACCACCGCAATGTCAAGGATGGCTAAATGAGCATGCCGGATATGCAAGGATCTCTTTTTGACTCTTCTTTATTTACCTTCGTGTATTCATAGAGAACAAAGCAAGTAACATACAGAGAGCAGAATCCAACAGTCAACAACAGGGAGAATGATTTCACTCCTGGCAGTCAGCTGGGCTTCTCCCTTCTTGACTGATTCGTCCTTTCAGCTATTGTTGGGGGTAAGCACATGTCTCGTTGAACTGACCCTGCTTGCCACCACGGCATTGTCGAAACTTTCTCGTTCTAATATACAGTTAAACCTGTCTATAGCGCCCCCTCTAAATAGCGCCTTCCTCTCTATGGCGCCCGATTTTAAATACGTAGTACGATGCGATTTACATTAAAAGTGACCTATCTATAGCACCCCCTCTCTATTACACCGTATTTTGGTGAGTCCCAAGAGGACGCGCTATAGACAGGTTTAACTGTATATCATTTTGAGTAAAAATATCAGGCCTCCAGGAAAAAGTATCAACAAAAAGAAAACATGGATTATACCAGGTTTTCTCCAGTAGAAGGGCGTTCGTGCCTGAAAGCTAGATATTAAAAAGGTTTTTGAAAAGATACTTTTCCCTGGAGGAATGATATTTTACTTTTTATTGATACAATGGATTATTTTATTGGATACACCCATACCTCGCTTTGCGTCGGGGTTACGTTCCAAAAAAACACGATGCAAATTGAAACGACGCAAAGTGAAAATATGTGAAGGCGCAATCAAAAACAAAGGTGTTGCCATATTTTAAGAAAAAAATTCAAAAAAAAAAATTAAAAAATTAAAGACTCGAATCCAAAACAACGCAACTTCTAAAATCTAACGACGCACAGTGAAAATCAGTAAAAATTAAGCAGCGACGCGAATTCGAAAAAAAAAAAAAAAAAACGCAAAACGAAACGACGCAAAGCGAGGTATTCGTGTATATCATTTTGAAAATAGATTAATCCATATTGAATTCATTTCCAACTTTACAATGGGCTTAGTCTGGCATTTCTCAACTGTCACGAGAAGTTGATGAGCACAAGAATGTCAAGAGATAAAAAGTTGATCGACATAGTGACAATCACTGCATAAATACGTGATAGGGATAAACTGATGATAACATGGTGGCTGTGACTTTTTCAACTGGGAGATAAGTGGCGGGAGGTGATAGAGTTGATTTCTCGTTGTGTTCTGGTACATTGTGACACCCGTTGTCACGTGCTGTAACACAAGGCGATATACACGTATACACCTATCCCCCGATTTACACGGTACTTGTTTTACACGTTTTCGCTTTTACACGGTTTTTTCCAAATATTTTTTTTTGTTTTTATCATACTATACTAAATGCTACTGTGATTGAACACATGCACTGTGTACACATTTCACGAGGAATCCCGAGCTTATGTGATGACTACATATTTTAACCTGTCAATGCATTTTATTTTTATTTCTGTGTACACCTATCCCCCGATTTACACGTTTTTCTCAGGAACGTATCTACCGTGTCAATCGGGGGATAGGTGTACTTAGTGCTATAAATAAGAAAAACGGCTTCTGAAAATGAGTTTCTTGCTTTAAGGTATATTCATCTTAAACTTTCAGGTATCACGATAAGACACAATTTGGATTATAGATTATAAATACAAGGTAATAAAACCAAATCTAAATAAATAAATAGTGTGTGACGTTTCAGTAACAACGCTGTTACTTAAACGTCACACACTATTTATTTGGATTTGGTCTTATTACCTTGTGTTTCAGGTATCACAAACCTTTCTACATCTATCTTGAGTGTGTATATGACATAATAACTTTTAATCTTCAGCTAATATTTATATCTTGTATTAGAGTAGAACTTTCATGAGAGGACACCTCTATATAAAGGACAGTTTTCATCTCTGGAATTACTATTTTTACTATTTATCAACTCTCTGGTAAGAGGATACCTCTCCCTAAAGGACATTTTGGCTCTTCAATTAGGTGTCGTTTACAGGAAGGTTCTACTGTATTAACATATTTTCAAATTTGTATATACACCTATCCCTCGATTTACACGGTACTTTTTTTACACGTTTTTGCTTTTACACGGTTTTCCAAATAAGTTTTTTTTTGTTTGCATCGCACTATACTAAAATGCGATATTCTACTCTATACTACCTATGTTGAAAAGAATATTGGGAGGCTCTGATTCATGAGGGGGCGAACACCTATTCAGATTTGACAGTTTAATATACACCTATCCCTCGATTTGCACGTTTTTCTCAGGAACGTATCTACCGTGTAAATTGGGTGATAGGTGTAGTAACTATTAAGCTTTTTTATCCAGTATTTGTATTTTCATACCTAAAAATACAAAACTATTTTAGACGCGTATGATTCTTTTTTAAATAAAATAATTTCTACTGCCCTTACTGCAATGGAAAAATGAATGGGAGGGCCTGGCTCATCAGTGGTGAACCCTCCCAGCGGTGTTTGAGGTATGTCATTTATTCTACTTTTAATTCTACTGCTGTAGAAAGGTTTGTGATATCAGAAAGCTTGAGAAGAATATACAATAAAGCATGAAAAATCAACCTTGTAAATCATTTTGCTTATTATTTATATGTATTGCAGAGGATTTTACTTTTCTGAATATGCTAATGGCAGACAATATGCAAATGTAGTTCTCCATATCTCCAATTTTGCCAAGCCCTACACACTAACATGGAACGGAATAAGAGAATAATAATTCTTATCAATTTATGGATGTAAAGTGTTGATGCTAATAAAAGTTGTTTTGTGACAAATTCCTACGATGATACGCCATATCGTTAATCAATCCAAAGCAGCTGTGACACGGTTTTTATAAGTACACAAGTGGACTGAGAGGAAAACGTCACACATCTACGGTGTACTGTCTACATAGGTTGTATGGAAGTAGTGATGTAGTAAGTCATGAAGTCTGATGACAAACCACCATCTTGAGGCCATCTCTGGAACATTAAAAATTTGGGGAGTCGTGGCTTGATGCTGTCAGTGAAATGACCAGAACACGTGGTTAGCTTTTCTTGGTTTAACAAGTCTTCTTCTTCTTTCTTATCTCCACACTGGGTGAAGTAGAATGCATCTGCTTTTGTCATTAAGACTGGGAGCACTACTCAGTGGCAGGCCGACTTAGCTCCAAAAAAAAAAGGCCACCTCTGACATAAGGAACAGACAAATGCTGTTCATCCTGTATCCCTGGATTAGGAGTCCTTACAGGGTACTATCAGCCAGGCGAGCTGAGACCAGGTTTTTTACTGAGCTTGTTACTGCTCCCCCTCCTCCATTTTCAAGTAGGATATTCAATCAATATTCTGGAATATATATATATATATATATAAAAAAATAATAATTCATCAATATATATATTTTGATAGAAGGTGCAGAACCATCAGCAAATTTAAGTTGTACAGTAGAACCTCTCTGTAAAGGACACCCAATTGCAGAGCCAAAGTGTCCTTTATAGGAAGAGGTATCCTCTTACCAGGGAGTTGCTAAATAGTAAAACTGGTAATTTTGAGGATGGAAACTGTCCTTTGTAGAGAGGTGTCCTCTAGCGTGAGTGTCCTCTCATGGAGGTTCTACTGTACCATCAGGAACTGCTCATCATAGCAAACTTTTCACTTGTCTCAAGCTCTACAGGCTTGATACCTTAATATTGGCAACAGATTAATTATTTTTGAATACTCTGTTGCTTATTATCGTGAATATTTGCAGTCATCACCCTCACCACACTTGTAAATTACCACTTGAATAATCCTTTGACACATTTTGAATTTTTAATTAAGCTTTTGGAATACTTGTCTTCTCTACCGTGACAATATGATTGAATGAAGATAAGAAAGAAGAAGACATTTTCATTTTGGTTTGAAATATCTCTCTTTAATGTTATTTAAATCTTCTATCATTTTTATATTTATCTATATATATATATTTAATATATTCTCTATCTTTTAATCATTTATACCTTCTAATACAAAATATTATTCATATTTTCTTCTTTTTTCTCCTCAATTTTTATACATCTAATCATACTACAAATTATTTCATCATTCACATTACCTTTGAACAACTTTAATCCATGTGTGGGTCGGTGGACAAGTGGTTTAAACCACTGGCTTTCAGCTGCTACGACCCAGGATAAAAAATCCCTGTCGCATATTGGCCACTTTATAAAAAATATATATATGCTCCAATGGCTTCTGATTCTGGCAAAAGTCCAACCTCACTAGTGATGGCAAGTAACCAAATGGATTCTGGCACAAACGTTAAACTACTTTTCACATGTGTAGACATGTGGTGGTGGTGTCTTGTCCATGGATCAGATCAGATCGGCACCCTGATCACAATACCAGCCAACTGAGGTGCCGTATGGATGTCCTCTTCTGTATTGATGTCTGCCATATAGAGGGCTGTACTATATGGACATGTAGTGTACTTACAGTAAAAGTAGTCACCATGGTTATCATGGCCTCCACCACGTGTACAGGTATAATTAAAAAAACATGAATCAATATACGGAGGGTGTTTCCTTTCAAATGAAACGATTTCAAACGTCCGTTAGAACTTTATTTTTCGAACGTGAATTTTTTTCATGTGTTCTATGTGCTTCCCCTTCTTCTTGGCTATCTCCCTGCATCGGACTTTCCAAGCTGCGAACACTTCCTTGACTTTGGAGAGCGAAACATTCGACCACTCCTCTTGTGCGGCTTTCCAAAGAAGGAAACAGTTATAGCGTCATAGTGAAAAAGCTAAAAGCAGAAGGACTAGATGTTGGCAAAGCTACAATATGTAGGGTAGTAAATGGCATCGGAAAGAAAAGGGAAGCTGAATCCAATGGGCAAAAATTTCAAGTCGATCGACCACGTCCGGTGCGGACCCCCGCCACGGTTTCCAAGGTAAAGCGGCTAGCAACTACTGAAAATCCACCATCTCAGCGCCAACTTTCCAGAATGTGTGGAACATCGCTAAAAACGATAAATAACATCATTCACAAAGATTTGGAACTGGATATCCGACGAAAAGGCAAGGTTCACAAGCTCACCCCTTTCCACATGAAAAACCGTGCAACGAATGCCCGGAAGCTCTACGAGGAACACCTGGCCGGTTCCAGATCGGAATATACTGCAACATTGGACGAAGCATGGATGTATGTGACGTATTGCAATGGAATCCGGAAGATCTGTTACATCAAAAGAGGCAATCAGGTCCCGGATAATTGGGTTCACCAATGCTCCGAAACTTTCCCTAAAGGTTTCATGGTTGTCGGGGTAATGACTGGCCGTGGAGTCCTTCCGCTCATAAAGGTTCCATCGAAGGTGAAGGTGAACTCAGAATTCTATATAGAATGCGTTCTGAAACCTATCATCGAACAACTGAAGGACCTTTACCCAGGGGAAATGGACAAAGTGTTCCTTCATCACGACAAAGCCTCTTCCCATACCTCCAACAAAACCCAACAGTTCCTACAAGAAATGAAGGACACCCTAGGCCTAAATTTTATCAGGAACTCGGAATTGTGAAGTCTCCCGACGCCAGCCCACTGGATTTTTACGGGTTCGGTATGTTGAAACAACGGCTCTTCAACCGACGTCCCAAAACTGAGGCCGGACTTTGGAAAGCCGCACAAGAGGAGTGGTCGAATGTTTCGCTCTCCAAAGTCGAGGAAGTGTTCGCAGCTTGGAAAGTCCGATGCAGGGAGATAGCCAAGAAGAAGGGGAAGCACATAGAACACATGAAAAAAATTCACGTTCGAAAAATAAAGTTCTAACGGACGTTTGAAATCGTTTCATTTGAAAGGAAACACCCTCTGTATAACTCTCTAGGTTTATGCCTTTACTGGATGGTTAAGTTTACTAGTGTTATACATTGGTTTATACCATTGCTAGCCGGATTATCTGATTTTTAATAGGACCTGACCTAGAGATATCTGGAGAGATGACTGTATGTACAATTTATTCCATACCAAATACAGTAAAACCCCTCTATAGTGAACCCCAATGGGACAGAGCTTTTGGTTCACTATAGCCACAGTTTGGCCATTTTTTTTAACTTTTCTAAATTTTTAGACCGTATAATTAAAAAACAGCCATACAAACAGGAAAAGCCAGCAACTTAATAATGGTCACTTTGTTTTAATTCCCTAAATTGACCTATTTCTTTACAGTAATGCTGAATATCAAAAGAAGTCATTTGATAATAGGTTCTTCTTATCATTAGCATACATGTTTATATATAAACCTATGTATTATTTAAAAATTAAGCCAAATCCCTTAGGCAAAACATTATTAATTATAGTAAGTACTTCCCAAAATACACAAAATGTCTGGCTTGTGAGACACTCCCTGCACATTCTGCAGTACTAAACAAACAATATATCTACAACAGCAAGTCATCAATATACTAGGAGGTCTGTTGGTTTAAACAATCATCTGATGGATTAGAATGATAAATTTGGATTATAGATTATAAAACAAGAAAATAATCTAAAGAGACAAAAATCACCTCTCCCATCAAAATAGACGTCAAAACTAGACTCCATACTAGATTTGGCCCAGCTACTTTGCGAGCTAAACACCTCTTTGGCAGATTGTCAAGATTCCATTAGATCCCGTGTGGATCTCATGGAATAAAGTCCGCCCTAGGCTGACGAAGGCCATTAGCCCGAAACCATGGTCTCTAGGTGGACGCTTTTCAGTTTGCCAAAGCTGGTGTTGTGGCTTTGTCAACGACCCGAGGCCGCTAGTTTGCGGCGATGGTCAATAGATGGCGTCTAGTTTTGACGTCTCTTTTGACGGGAGAGGCGACCTTTGTCTCTTTAGATCAATATCCTCCCGGCAAAATTTCCACCTACAAGAAAATAAGACCTAATCCAAATAATTTAACAGTGTGCGACCTTTCGGTAACAGCATTGTTACCATTATATGATGGTCTAATGATGGTAACAATGCAAATCAACAGTGTTTGATTTCCAGACTTAAGTCTGGCCATCTACGGACAATGACTTTTCAGAATGGTTGCAAGGTTTTCCCACTATGTACTAAGTGCAATTCTCAACCTGCAACCCCAAAACACATTATTGACTGTATTGACTCATCCATTGATGAGCTCTACTCATCCCCGGCAGACACCATAAAAAATCTCAAGCTTTACAAGCTTGATACCTTAATATGATTGAGTGGAGATAAGAGAGAAGAAGAAGAGACAATGCTGTTACCGAAATGTCACACACTATAAAATTATTTGGATTAGGTCTTTTTTTTTTTTTTGCTTATCCCTAGTACACGTGATACAGGCCATGATAATCATGGTGGGTAGTTAGCGACTGCTTTTACTGTAAGCGCACCACATGTGAAAAGCAGTTAGACTTTGCACTTACAAATGTGCCAGAGCCCCGTTTGGTTACTTGAACTCGCTGGTGGGGTTGGACTTTTGCAAGAATCGGGGGCCATTGGAGCATTTTTTTTTTTTAAACAGAAAAAAGTGTCCAATGCGGGAATCGAACCCAGGTCGTAGTAGTCGAAAACCAAACAGTTTAACCAGCCTTCCACCGACCCCCGGATTAGGTCTTTATTTTCTTGTATGATGGATAATAAAAAAAAAATGTTCCAAGGCCATTTAGCATCTCAAAGATTTTCCTGATTTTTCCTTCAGAGGTTAAGCAATCCTTGCAACATTGGTAAAACCCAATCCTAGGACAGTGAAGAAGGGAGTACTCTGTCACAAACACATGTTACAACAACAAGTGACACACCATATAGAATTTGGTCAATATATAAAACACTGTAGTCATAATACAAGAAAAAAATACTTAATCCAAATACCAGGTCTATTAGTATGAAACGCAAAAATTTTCAGTGAATTCAAAAGTTCACCAATTCCATACAACAAAAGATTTTTTATTCAAAGTAATTGCCCTGATTAGCTATACACTCGGACCACCTTTCAGGCGATTTTCGAATTCCAGTTGAAGGCGAACAACAAAACTTCCCGCAAATGGGCACTTTTTGGCTCGGAAATCGCCATTTTCCACGGACTCCAGAAATTTTCCACGATTTGAATTTTTCTAAAACTGCACGCGTTCTGATGCCACGTGAGTCAAAAACAAAACGCCTTCAACAGCGCCACCGTTGGCTCAAATAAAGTTGCACAGCGCCCTCTGGCGGCCATTTTCACGTTTCATACTAATAGACCTGGTAATTTAATAGTGTGTGACGTTTCGGTAACAACATTGTCACCATCATCAAACAAAAAGAATAAATGGGAAAAAATACCACAGCAAGATCTTAAATAGTACTGTTATCAAGTGTTTAAACAAGATAACAGTTAAGGAAAAATAGTTTTTTTTTAAAGACAACTTGAAATATTCTTCTTAGAATAAAAATAACAGTACTATTTAAGAACTTGCTGTGATATTTTTTATAATTTATTCTTTTGTCTGATAATGGTGACAATGCTGTTGCTGAAACATCACACACTATTAAATTATTTGGATTAGGACTTATTTTCTTGTATTATAATCTATAATCCAAATTGTGCTTTATCAGACTGCAGTCAATTATAGACACTGTGAATCAACATTTAGCACATTTTCCAATCAGAAAATTAGATGGGATGACTGGAAGAGAATGATGGTCAGCCAAATCAAACAACTACTGATCAGCAACAGCAAAACAGGAGAGCACAATAGTGTGTGACATTTTGGTAACAACGCTGTTACCGAAACGTCACACACTATTTATTAGGATTTGATCTTGTTTTACATTTTATTTATATTCTATAATTCAAATTGTGCCTTATCATAACTAATAATACCTTTTAAAAATAAAACAATTTCTACTGCCCTTACTACAATGGAAAAATTAATGGGAGGGCCTGGTGAACCACTGATGAGCCAGGCCCTCCCATTAATTTTTCCATTGCAGTAAGGACAGTAGAAATTGTTTTATTTTTAAATGAATCTTACGCGTCTATAATAGTTTCGTATTTTGATAACAGATGGCGCGCTAATGCTTCATAATATAATAATACATTTAATCCATAAAAGGGAAAAATCTGCAGATGCATTCAACATATGTAATGCATTGCTTAACAAGCACTTACAACTTTCTCCATGTCTTGTTTCCTGGTACATCCTCTCTGTAGCCTATAAGACAAAAAACAAATTAAATAAACCACAATCTATACATGGAAACATTGTTAATCTTCAAAGATCTGGTGAGAATAGCAGAATTTTGATTACAGATGAAATAGTCAGAAGGTAACTTGGACAAAGCAACTCCACATAAGAGAGTGATGTTTTGGGAGAAGTTCTTTGTTACCTATTGCTATACTAAAAGAAACTTCATGAGGTCTTACAATCTGGTTTATATGTAAGAATCACACAAGATAACAAGACCAAATAAAGATACTTCGGACAGTAAATCTTTTTATCTTTTTTTGTTGAGATAATAAAAGATTTACTGGCCGAAATATCTTTTTTTTTTCTTATCCCTAGTACACGTGGTACAGGCCATGATAATCATGGTGGGTAGATAGCGACTGCTTTTACTGTAAGTGCACCACATGTCTACACATGTGAAAAGCAGCTTGACTTTGCACTTACAAATGTGCCAGAGCCCAGTTTGGTTACTTGCACTCGCTAGTGGGGTTGGACTTTTGCAAGAATCGGGGTCCATTGGAGCATTTTTTTTTTTTTAAACAGAAAAAAGTGTCCAATGCAGGAATCGAACCCGGGTCGTAGTGGTCGAAAACCAAACAGTTTAACCAGCCTTCCGCCGACCCCCCCCAAAGTATCTTTAATTTAAAGAGCTATGAATGCCGGCCAGGCAGCCTCTATCTTTACGACAATCAAGACCAATTTTGGTCCCCGAGTTATTCATGATGGCAAGGCAACTAGAGAAGACTATGATCAAGTATGTTTTGAGATAATAAAAAGTTTACTGGCCTAAGTATCTTTAATTTTAATAACTATGAAGGCCGGCTAGACAACCTCTATCTGTACGAAAACCAAATAAACACAAGGTAACAAGACAGAGGTAACAATAACCTTATTCCAAAAATGCAATATAACAGCGGTATGGTAGATTAAACTGGCGAAACTGCTGAGAGGATTCACCACTGATGAGCCAGGCCCTCTCATTAATTTTTCCATTGCAGTAAGGGTAGTAGATTTTGTTTAATATCAAAAAGAATCTTACGCCTTTAAAATAGTTTTGAATTTTAATAACCTTATGTTTCTATCTATAATCCAAATTATGCCTTATAAAAACCTGTGGAGACCACACTTTGCTTCAGCGAGCGCGAACTGGGACAAAGTTTCACTAAACATACGGTCAGTAGTGTGACGGCCTCAGCAACTGTGAGAGAACACCTCACTACAAATGCGCGGGCGGCATCCGGGACTCTGGACACGCGCGTCGTTCAACAACAAGGCTTGCTTCCAACGGCCGTTACTTCTTTTCTCTTTATATATTTCTGGCTTTAAATAAATTAATTATAATCATAATTTTATCAGCGGCCTTTCTACAAGCCACACCAACACATCACGCAACTATCCCACAAACCAAATATGTAAATTCTAAATGATATTTTAGTAACAGCATTGTTATCAAGAAAGATGACACACAATTAGGTTTATGTGAAAAAATAGCACAAAAGTGAAATTGTACTGATATCAGGTGAATAAATTAAGAAAAATACATCTCCTGATCGTGCAACTAAAGTTGCTGATAGCTTGCACCATCTGGAGATTAATCAAGAATGGGTATCTGGCCAATTCTGGAATAATTAAAAATCAATGAATAGTTGATATTTATTCCGTTAGATGGTGCACGCCATCAGCAACTTTTAGTTGCACGATTAGAGATGCCCATTTTTTTTGTTAATTTGGTTTATATGTAAGAATCACACAAGATAACAAGACTAAATAAGTAAATTCAAAATGATATTTCAGTACAGTAGAACCTCCCTGTAAAGGACAACACTTAATTGCAGAGCCAAACTGCTCTTTAGGGAGAGGTGTCGTCTTACTGGTGAATTGCTAAATAGTAAAAATGGTAATTGTGCAAATGGAAACTGTCCTTTAGGGAGAGGTGTCCTCTTACCGGAGGGCTGCTAAATAGTAAAAATGGTAATTTTGCAAATGAAAACTGTCCTTTATAGAGAGGTGTCCTCTTACCGGAGAGTTGCTAAATAGTAAAAATAATTATCTAGCAAATGAAAACTGTCCTTTATAGAGAGGTGTCCGCTAAAGAGAGGTTCTACTGCCATAGGATTGTTATCAAGAAAGGTGACATAAATTTAATTTTAGATGAATTTAAATGGTTTATCGCCCAATAAGCTTGTGTGTCGTGGTAAGACGTCTGTGGTTCAGCTGAAGCATGCGACCTGCTGTGTGCTTCATAACAAAAAACCTCGTAAAAGATGGACGATTGGTCCATCGAAATATTGGATAAATAATCTTATTACAATCCAAAATAAGCCTTATTTTTAAAATTTACTTTTATGGTCTTGTTACCTTGTGAGCCACTAGATACACTTCAAACTTACCATTTTTCAATTGATTTAGAATTTTGATTAAAGAGAGAGAGAGAGAGAGAGAGAGAGAGAGAGAGAGCTAACATTGTAATCTAGAGATATAAGAAACAATTGAGTAAACACTTCAGTTTGACATTCCAGCAGTCTTATCTTCTATGTAAATATTTAAGACTACATTCTTCAAATTGGCCAATTTTACAATTAGAGCTGAAGCATGGCCAATGACTAAAACAAACCAAAGTAAGCTGGAAATATTGACCATTGAGAGAAAAGATTATTGAAATCCTAATAGGATGGTGAATTCAACAATAGTTAAGAGAAAATGTCAATATTTGGGTCTTGTGATTAAAAATGACAGCAAATACCAGTTATTAACACTACAATGTCAAATGCTCCAATGGCCCCCAATTCTTGCAAAAGTCCAACCCCACCAGCGAGTGCAAATAATCAAACAGGGCTCTGGCACATTTGTAAGTGCAAAGTCGAACTGCTTTTCACACGTGGTGCACTTACAGTAAAAGCAGTCTCCTACTTCTACCCACCATGATTATCATGGCCTGTACCACATGTACTAGGGATAAGCAAAAAACAATGTCAAATAGAAGGTAAGACCTGGAAGTACAATATGGATAGACATCAGAGGATTTAAAGAAATAGTGACAATAGCCAAAACAAAAAGAAACAAGAACTGGAGGATCCCAACTAAGCACAGTTGGTACAGTGAAGTGGACCCTGGAGGAGCTCTGAACCTCAGACAGCATCAAACAACACTAACAAGATTTAGAACAGGCAAAAGTCCAACCCCACCAGCGAGTGCAAGTAATCAAACGGGGTTCTGGCACATTTGTAAGTGCAAAGTAAAACTGCTTTTCACACATGCAGACATGTGGTTCACTTACAGTAAAAGCAGTCGTCTACTTCTATCCACCATGATTATCATGGCCTGTACCACGTGTACTAGGGATAAGCAAAAAAAAAAAAACAATGTCAAATAGAAGATAAGACCTGGAAGTACTATATGAATAGACAATGTCAGAGGATTTAAAGAAATAGAGACAGTAGCCAAACCAAAATAAACAAGAACTGGAGGATCCCACCTAAGCACAGCTGGTACAGTGAAGTGGACCCAGGAGAAGCTCTAAACCTCAGACAGCATCAACCAACACTAATAAGATTTAGAACAGGCCATCTCAAGCCATTGAAGATAGAAAATAACAACAAATCTACCCCACTTGCCCAAAATGTAGCTTGGCACCTGCAGCTCCAGAATACATTTTGGCTTGCATTAGATGCACTAAACAGGACATAATTTATCCATTCACAATTAAAACCTTTACTACTATCCTTATTGCAATGGAAAAATATTGCGGGGGGCCTGTCTCATCAGGGTAACCCTCCCAGATGTTTCGCCAGTTTAATCAACCACCTCTGCTGTGAAATTGCATCCATGTATCTAATTTTTTATTGGGCTATTTTGCCTATATACTCTTCGACCTTTTAGAGGAATTTTCTAAGTTTATGTTCATAGATTTGTTAAACTAACTTAACATAGAATCCCAACTCCTCCGGAGAAGGGGTAGCTGTAACAAGCTCACTAAAAAACCTGGGCTCAGCTGGCCTGGTGATAGTACTCTGTAAGGGCTCCTGATCCAGGGATACAGGAAGAGCAGTGTTTGTACCTCCATGTTAGGAGCGGCTGTCACATGGCATCTGTACTCATGTCAGAGGCAGCCATTTCATATTTGGAGCTAAGTCGGCCTGCTACTAAGTAGTATTTCCAATCTTAATGACAAAAGCAGACACATTCTACTTCACTCCAATCATTATAGATGTCAAATCTTCTTTGATGAGATCTACTCATCCACAGCAAGACACCATCTCAAGTTCTACAATCTTGATGGCCCTAGAATGATTGAGTAGAGATAAGAAAGAAGTAGAAGACCAAGAATTTTTCTCAAATGCCGGTATATAAACAGAATACAGTATTAAATGTAAGCATGCAATCCCATAGCAGTATGATGATAAAACATTCACAGACAAAGAAACAAGGATATGAATAGATTCAAGTCATGTAAACTATGTTGCAGACACAAACAAAGTGAACAAATATTGAGTAAATGGAATACAGCAACCCACCTGTAGACTGTTGCTTCACCATTTCTATTGTCATAGTTTCACAACCTCTGCAACATTCTCCTTGTAAAAGAAATGAACTTTTGTGTGATGTTGACCTTTGATTTGTGGAAATATTGAATAGAGATAAGATAGACTTTCTTATTTATTCACTTTTTTTTTTCAATCTCTTCTTTAAAAAAAAAAAAAATTGTTCTCAGCTAAAAAGAATTGTTAAAAAAGGTAACGAAAAAAAAAAAAAAGATGACAGATACAATGTTACATAGTTTTTTTTTTAATTATATTTTTTATCTATATATATATATATATACAAATTAAAATTTTATAAAATGAATATTGAGCAAGAAAAAAAAAACTTTATAATATATATATATAAAAAAATCAATATGATACTTTTTTAGATAATTTTCAAAAAAAAAAAAAAACTTCAAATCTTAGAAAAAAAAACATTTGTATTTTTAAGCATAATTAAAAAAATTCTTTTATCATATATAAAAAAAAAAATATTATTTAGTCCAATTCACAAAAAAAAAAAAAAAATTAAATAAATATACATGAGTAAACAGCACAACATTTTATAAAAAAAAATCAATCAACATACAACAATATACATACACATAACTAAAATATATAATTGGCTATATATAATAATAGAATATTATTTTTTCACTCACAGAATATTGCAAACATAACAAACCTTAAGCAGCACAACATTTAAATAAATATTTGTAAATTATTTCTGTGATAATATTAGTTTCTTTTTTTTTTTACACAAGGAGGGGAAAAAAAAAAAAGACTAGTTGGGAAATATGTAAAGAAGAAAAAAAAAAAGGTTAGATATTCAATATATAACAAAAATACATAAGCTGCATACATATCAATTAAGAAATACATCAATGATAATAATAATAATTAGAGATACAAGTTTTTTTTTTTGGAATGTAGGAGGTACTTCCATCATATTTTACAATTATTTTAAGAAATCTTTGGCTTTTTTTTAATTCTTATTTTGAAACAATCTGCATTCATTCATTTACCTTCACTGAAAGATCTAGTTGGGTAAAGATTCAAAATATCGTCTGATATATAATATGGCTTATCATCATCCCATTTTTTTAATCTAGGCTATATAAAAAGCATATCACATTTATAATCACCCTATTCTTTAAGAAGAAGAAAAAAGAAACATTATTATATAGAATTACCTATACATTCTGAAAAAAAAAAAGTTAATATTTTTTTATTATCATTAATGTTAGTTGGATCAGGTTTATAAGCTGGGTTGAAAGGAGTAAAATTATTTCCAATATGCAAATGGTATTTGAATATGCAGATAGGGACAAAATAAAATATGCAAATCTTTTTTTTTTTTTAAGAGGGAGGGGGGTATATGTAACAATATTGCTACTTGATTCTGTATTGTGGGGTGTTAAAAAGGCAATTTCAAAAAGAAACAATAGGCCTTTTTTTTTTTTGTCAATTGGGTAAATTGCCAAAATAACAAAGAAAAATAGCTTGTCATATGGCTTGGCATTATTCCTTTTTTTTTTTAAGTGAGCAGGTCAGTTAATCAGTGACAAAGGAATATAATGTTTTGCGTTCTTAAAAAAAAAATTCACAAACACTTTCATTTGGTCATATGGTCAAATAATAATAAACTTTTCATAGAAAAAAAATGGTAGCAACACAAATACCTGTCTGTCTTGAGAATTCTGAGCTTGAATGATACAATAACATTTGAATCTTACATTCCCTCCGCTTTCTTTTGAAAAGACATGAGTATCCTCTAATAGTTGATAATCTAGATTTTTCCTTTTATCTGTGGACAAGAGATAAGTTGTGAAGATTGAATGATTGGGGGGGATAGATTTCGAATGGTAAAATTCTCTAGGGATATCTAAAGATAAACAGAATGGTTTCAAATAATATTTTGAAGAGGTGAGGAGTAAGTTTCAAAGTGTAACATCCATAATAGCAATATCTCTTGTAAAATATACAATATAACAACTTTTTTTTTTGATGAACATTCCTCTATATATACTTGTTAAAAAAATATAAATATCTCTATATGAAAAATGATGGAAACATATGTATATTAGTATCATTAGGTTTGAATGAGATGGTAAAGAAGAAGGAAGAGAAAATATGCAAATAAACATATCATTCTATATTTAGCTTAAAGTTTCAAAAAGACAAGGCAAAGATGAAAATGCTTCTTAAAATTTTCTAATAAAAAAAAAACTATATATGAATATATAAAATAATGAATTCATGTATATATTGAAGAATATTATAATTTATAGTCACCAGTAGAATATTTAGAGATGAATAGAGCTGTTAAAAATTGTGATATTTCAAAAAATATCGATAGCTAAAAGTTTTTTCTTGGTACACGGTAGTCTCGGAGTGTTGAAAATAAAATGAAATGAGAAAATTAAGTCGAAAAGCTTCTTCTAAGTCCCGTGTGAAACCTAAATAAATACTTGGAGGTAAGAAGGAAGGGGCATCAACAACAAACAAAGAGGGGAGGATAGACTTACCAATATATTCATAGACTAATATGAAGAAGGGGGAGGTGTCAGAAGAATTGTCCGGTAGGGTACCTGATGAGGTTGATCCGTCTCCTTAACCACG
This sequence comes from Cordylochernes scorpioides, assembly GCA_030710605.1. Classification (NCBI taxonomy): domain Eukaryota; kingdom Metazoa; phylum Arthropoda; class Arachnida; order Pseudoscorpiones; family Chernetidae; genus Cordylochernes; species Cordylochernes scorpioides. The sequence continues at coordinate 12,901,283 of CP092872.1, read as the reverse complement.
TGATGCAAGGGTCCGGCTCGGCCCCCCGGTAGCTCTCCAGGGAGATCTCAGTCCCTTCGTTCATGAAGGCTTCCAGGAGGGTGGGAGCCCAGCCGTGGTCCTGAGTGTTCTTGACTGTGTCGTGGGCCTCCATGATGACAGAGATGAAGAGAGAGATGACAATGTAGATGAACAGACTGATGAAAGTGTAGAGGAAGAAGCGGCTGAACCACCAGATGAGATCGCTCCTTGTATCGATGATGGCAAACGTGGCGAAGAGATCGTCCCCGTTCATCATGGCGAAGAGACACTCGGATGCAGTACTGAGGGTCATGAACTTGATGTGGTAGGGACCCAGGACAAGCCAGCCACAGATGCAGAAGCCTCCGTAGATGAGTAGAGCGCAGAGCATGAACCTCATGATGTTAGGCATAGCGCGTTTGATGGTAAGGATAAGGATGTTATACTTGTGGAAGAATCCCAGATATCGGAGAAGTCCGGCAAACACCAGGATGGTTCCCAGTCCAAGGAGTATAGAGCAATCATTATGCAAATCTCCTTCAGGGGTTTCCCTTTCCATCTGGATCTTAATGACAGGTCCCCGTTATAATTAGGATGTCGTTTACTATAATCATCAAGTACCACAGATCCAGGAATTTGACCCGATCCTCAAACGGCAATTTTTGTTCAAGGTGTCTTGCAAAGAACTTCACCGTTTCATTTCGGAGTTGTTGCCCACTAATAATGGACCGCATACAAAGGACAAGGGAAAACCCACAAATCCCTATCACAATGCCATCAAAAATAAACCTGAGAGTTTGCTGCTTTTGTTCTTGGTTTTCATTATCAAGGATGTAGTTGCAACGTACTCGTTGATTTTTGGTTAATAGAGTAATTGGTATATTGCTCTCATGGAGGGAATTGTCAAACACAATTTCAATACCAATATTGAAGCAATCTGGTGCGTTAAATGTTGTAATCTGTCTTAGATACATCGCTCGTAGATGGAAATGAAGTGAGGCTCGTATTAAATGGGCAAAGTCAAATTCCATACTATTATTTCTCAAAACATCAGTAATTGTAAAGTTTTTTCTCCAAAGTGGATCATTTTTTGGATATACCTTAGGTATAGGTATACATTTTTTTATTTTTGTGTCATCAAATTGCAAGGTAAAATTATTTGGGAATGCATTCGCAGTTTTGTACATTTCAGTACAGATAATCATTGTTCCTAAATCATTATTATCATTGTCATATCCAAAAGTTCCAACATTTATTTTAGTAAAAAATGCATATTGAATTATTGCAAAATCCATGTTTTCAAAAACTTCACTTTGTGTATATGCTGCATATGGTCCTGTTGATGGTGGATATGACACAATGTCTCTAACTTCATCCCAGTTATTTAAAAAGAGATGCCTAAATGTAACTTCTGTATCAAATCTTTGTAGTTGATACCTATGACTATTTAAACCTTGAGAAATTATATGAACAGCTACAATTATCACTTTAATCACTTGGACGGTTAATTTAAATGGAAATTTACGTTTGGCTTGCCATTTTTCAATAGGATTTAAAAAATAATATACTAGCCTTCTTCGAAGAACTTCTGCCTTTTGAGATGGATAATCCGCAGTGTCCCCACTTCCAGGATTCCTTAATTCTTCTAATGAGTCATTCATATTTTAAAAATTAAAAATAATAATAATATTTGGTAATAACAGTTACATATTTAAAGGAAAAGCAAAACGACAATCAACAGCTAATCTACAAAGATATAAACATTCGGAACAATAAAGATTGGTTTTCGAGATTTTTATTGACAATAAAAATTCAATGAGATCATTTAAAAATATTTTGATATATTTTTTAGAGCAATAAAAATCTTATAATGAAAGTATATGATAAATAAATAAATGTAATGATTTTGTTTTGATAATTAAAATATTGTTCATAGCGTTTAAAACTTTTCCAGCGAAATACGTATTTGCTATCCTTTTTATTCTCGATATTTGGTAGCCGTGGTCTTCGTTTATAAATAAACATGGCTTCCTGTTTATCAGAAGTTGAATTTGAA
>CP092872.1:12888763-12899127 GCA_030710605.1 Cordylochernes scorpioides | reverse complement strand
TATAGAGAATGTTTTTTGTTCGTTTTCTTTTAATTTACCAAAACTCTAGGATTGTAAAACAATCAAATTCAAATATTCAACAGAAAAAAATATTCAGGGATTAATATAAACTTGAAATATAACACATAAGAAAATATATCATTACCTTTGTCACTATCATAAAGCCTCAAGGACCAAATTTTTATAGTTAAAGACTGTGCTACACTGACAAGGACAAACATCCTGAAACATGTATCTGGCTTTTTAAAAAATATAATTTGACCACCTAATCAATTTATAGTAAGAATTAATATTTTTGTTTACAGAGTTTAAATAGAGAACTAAAATATATAAATGAATAACACTTATTTGAAAATTTACCATTGATAGCATAATAACAGTGATTATACACTATGGGGGACACTTAACAAAATAAAAAATAAGTCCAACCCCACCAGCGAGTGAAAGTAACCAAACGAGGCTCTGGCATATTTGTAAGTGCAAAGTCTAACTGCTTTTCACATGTGTAGACATGTGGTGCGGTTACAGTAAAAGCACTCGCTAACTACCCACTATGATTATCATGGCTTTGAGATAAGAAAGAAGAAGAAAAACATGTTTTTATTTTAAGAGAAAAAGTCATCCTGATCAATACAACTAAAGGTTACTGATGGCTTGCACTGTTTGTTGAAATCAACAAAACGACAATTTTCAATTATTCCGGAATTGGCCAAATATCCATTCTTGATTAATCAAGAAAAGCTAACCATTTGACAGTAGAACCTCCCTTTAGCGGACACATCTCTACAAAGAACAGATTTCATTTGCAAAATTACCATTCTTACAATTTATCAACTCTCGGTCATTATGGTTTTCAAGCTTTACAAGCTTGATACCCTGATATGATTGAGTGGAGATAAGAAAGAAGAAGAAGATCAACTCTCTGGTAAGAGGACACCTCTCTCTAAAGGAGATGTTGGCTCTGAAAATAGGTGTTGTTCTTTACAGGGAGGTTCTACTGTACATGTTTCAGGCTGTTAGCCATTCATCAGTGTAGTGCAACCTCTACCTTAAAACCTCTACCTTGGTTTTCTCACAATCTTTCAGCCTTAAATAACCATTTCTTGATTTTTAAGGATGCCTCAAAGACCAACTTTTTTAGTTGTTGAGATACAGCTTGCACCACGCTGATGAGGACCAACAGGCAGAAAAACGTATGTGGTTAGGATTTCTTGATTTATCAAAAATTTATATTTGGCCAATTTTTGAATAAATACAAGAAAATAAGATTTAATCCAAATAATAGTGTGTGACATTTCGGTAACAATAGTCTTATCGAAACGTCACACACTATTAAATTATTTGGATTAGGTCTTATTTTCTTGTATTTATAATCCAAATTGTGTTTTTTATAATACAATATAATGCGGCTTATCATTGTAGAACGACATTTGAACTTTTATTTGAGCACTTTTATTTTTCCGTTTATCATTACTCTTCACAATTCATCCTTTCATACTTCATCCCTAAGGTTGGAAATAATCGTTATTTCTCCTTTAAATAAATTTCGATTTTTCGTTCAAAAGAAACACATGTGGGATAATTTTCAAATGTCGTTCTACAAATTGTGTTTTATCTCATTTTGGCATAATTAGAAAAAAAATCTATTTTTTTAGTATTTATTCTGATAGATTACACAAGCCATCAGTAACTTTTAGTTACATGATCAGAAGTTGCCTTTCTCTTAATTTATCTACCTGATCCCATTACAATTTCACTTTTCCACAATTTTTCATATGTTTTTATTGTAATCCTAAATTTTTATACACTCTAAACCCTTTAATTCAACACCTCAAAGAATCGATAAGGCACAATTTAGATTATAGATTATAAACACAAGGTAATAAGACCAAATCCAAATAAATAAATAGTGTGTTCAGAATTCAGTACTTTTGTCTGAAGATGGTAACAACGCTGTTACCGAAACGTCACACACTATTTTATTTATTTGGATTTTTTGGTTCTGTGTTTACCTCAAAGAATCAGTTGAATCGGTTGAATTAAAATAGGAGTTGAATTAAAGTCAGTTAGATGATTTCATCACAACATTCACTGCTAATGGACATTTTTTTTTTAGGATAACTAAATATATTGCCATGTGGAAAATTAAGGAAGACAAACTTCAAGATGACACAGTAATTTATTTAAGGCAAGAACAAACTATGAATGATAAACAAAAGATAAGAAATATCGGAAGTTTACAGAGTAGTAAAATATAAACATAAAAAATGATACTCTGTTAATACTAGTGTAAAATAATAAATGCTTCGCTAACAATATAATTAAAATTTATGTTTTTAGAAAATATGTTGGAATATATTTTCTTCTTCTCTTCATCTTTCTTATCTCCACTCAATCATATTAAGGTATCAAACTTGTAAAGCTTGTTGATGGTGTCTGCTGGGGAAGAGTAGAGCTCATCAATGGATGAGTCAATACAGTCAATAATGTGTTTTGGGGGTTGTAGGCTGAGAATGGCACTTGGTACATAGTGGGAAAACCCTTCAACCATTCTGGAAAGTCATTGTCCGTAGGAATATATTTTAATTATTATTATCCCTAGTATACAGACAATGATAATGATGATAGGTAGAAGTTGGCGACTGATTTCAAACATGTATTGAATCATAAGACAATAACAAGCCATCTATATATAATAAATAAAACTACAAGGAACAAAAGTTTCTTTTAAAACTAAATGAAAATCAAACTTTTACTGTCCTTACTGCAATGAAAAATATTGGGAGGGCTTGGCTTATTAGTGGGAAACCCTCCCAGCGGTTTCACCAAATTAATCCGCCTTTCGAGCTCTAATACTCTATTAGACTATTCAGCATATAAAGGCTACACTGATGGTTGGAATCTTTGTTATGCTATTTAATCAAACAATGGACATGAATTAAGGGGGAAAAAAAAGAGGCATCTCCTTATCATGCAATTATCTTTTTTCTCTTTCTAAACACAAGGTAATAAGACCAAATCTAAATAAATAAATAGTGTGTGACGTTTCGGTAACAGCGTTGGTTATGATCTTCAGACAAAAGTACTGAATGAGAAATGAGGAATTCAGTATTTTTGTCTGAAGAAGGTAATCACGCTGTTACAGAAACGTCACACACTATTTATTTATTTGGATTTGGTCTTATTACCTTGTGTTTATAATCTATAATCCAAATTGTGCCTTATTTTTTTCTCTTTCTTAATTTATGCACATAAGGTAATAAGACCAAATCCAAAATAAATAGTGTTTATAATCTATAATCCAAATTGTGCATTATCATTAATTTATGTACCTTATCCTCTCCTAGTACAATATCATCACATTTGTACCATTTTTTCACAATAAACATAAAGTTTCAAGACTTTTGGTTTTAAAATTTTTACCCTCTTGATTAACTCTGCCTTTGCTGGTCCCAAGCCCGGATGAAAAAGGAGGAGGGGGAGCAGTAACAAGATCACTAAAAAACCTGGGCTCAGCTGGCCCTGCTGAGGCGCCTGTAAGGGCTCCTAATCCAGGGATACAGGATGAGTAGCGTTTGTACTCCATGTTAGGAGCGGCTGCACATGGTGTCTGTTCCTCATGTCAGAGGCGGCCATTTCTTTTGGAGCTAAGTCGGCCTGCCACTGAGTAGTGCTCCCAGTCTTAATGACAAAGGCAGACACATTCTACTTCACCCAGTCATGATGGTTGTCAAATCTCAAACTTTACAAGCTTGATACCCTAATATGATTGAGTGGAGATAAGAAAGAAGAAGTAAAGACCCTCTTGATTAAAAAGAGACAGATACTCCTGGTCTTTTCTGGAGGTTGTCTTTCGTCAGAGGTGTCAGAACAAGTTAATTTTTGTTTCTCAAAAAGTGGTGGGTCTTTGACCAGTAGAGGTTGTACATATTACCTTAAATATTGTTAGATGGCTCTCCACATCCCGTGGGCTAAAGGCGGAATAATTTGGTGAAACCGCTGGGAGGGTTCCCCACTGATAAGTCAGGCCCTCCCTATATTTTTCATCACAGAATGGACAGTAAAAGATTGTTTTTAATTTGGTCTTAAAAGAAACTTTGGTTCTTTGTAGTTTTATTTATTATATATAGATGCCATGTTATTGTCTTATGATTCAATACATGTTTGAAAATTATAAACACAAGGTAATAAGACCAAATCCAAATAAATAAATAGTGTGTGACGTTTCTGTAACAGCGTTGTTACCATCTTCAGACAAAAGTACTGAATGAGAAATTTTACCACAGCATCACACACTATTTATTTATTTGGATTTGGTCTTATTACCTTGTGTTTATAATCTATAATCCAAATTGTGCCTTATTAATGTTTGAAATCAGTCGCCAACTTCTACCCATCATGATTATCATCTGCTTTCACATGTGTAGACATGTGGTGCGCTTACAGTAAAAAGCAGTCGCTAACTACCCACCATGATTATCATGGCCTGTACCACGTGTACTAGGGATAAGCAAAAAAAAAAAAAAAAGATTATCATTGCCTGTATACTAGAGATAATAATAATAAAATATTATCAGAATTGCTTGTGGATATTCCTTGTAGAGCATGCAAACTTTTTAACACATGCTTCTCATAAACACAAGGTAATAAGACCAAATCCAAATAAATAAATAGTGTGTGACGTTTCTGTAACAGCGTTATTACCATCTTCAGACAAAAGTACTGAAAGTACTGATTTCAGTACTTTTGGGCTTATTACCTTGTGTTTTATAATCTACTAGCCGAATGACCCGGGCAACGCCCGTGTTTTACCAGATTGAATGTTTTGATTCAAATACTATTTGTTACAATTCTAAATTGGCGCCTTAAATAATTGCATATGTTGGTTAATAACTATAGCCTATGTGCTTTATCTGTCTATGTACTGTTGGCTTCCGTAGGCGTCTCTTACTGGGAAAAAGAAAGAGAGGATTCCATTTGGTTATTATCTAATATATGCATTGCATTTATTTAGGGAGCGACCCGCTCCAACACAATAGTTACATAAATAGCGAGTGGGGGGGGGGGGGGGGGGGGGGGGGGGGGCAAAGGTGGCGTGACCGTAGCCAACCAATAGGAAGGCACCATCCAAAAAAAAAGCAAATGGTGACAGAGAGAGATGATTGATTAGGAGATGAGGAAAGACGCTCGTAACTGTATATAGAATAATCCAAATTGTGCCTTATCAACATGCTTCTCATGAATGATTAGAGAGAAGAAAGTACGTATAGTTTTATTAAATATTTCTGTTGTACGATTATATATAGGAATGCCACATGTTTTTTTTTTAGATTATCCTTAGTAAACGTGGTACAGGCCATGATAATCATGGTGGGTAGAAGTTAGCGACTGCTTTTGCTGTAATATATCCCAAACACAGAACTTCCTATCCCCCCTACACAGAACTCTCAACAAACTCACCTGTTTCCCTCATCAACCAGCCAATCCCCACAAACATGAAACTCAGCCAGAATTACATAAAGCTCTTGGCCTCCAAATCATTGAGGAAAATAGCTCCCTCTTGGTGGGTAGAAGTTGGCGACTGTTTTTTACTATAATATATCCCAAACACAGAACTTCCTATCCCCTACACAGAACTCCCAACAAACTCATCTGTTTCCCTCATCTACCAGCCAATCCCCACAAAAATGAAACTCAGCCAGAATTACTTGAAGTTCTTGGCCTCCAAATCATTGAGGAAAATAGCTCCCTCTTTGACATCACAATTTACACTGACGGTAGCCAACTTGAAACTGGACGTTCTTGCAGTGGAATTGCTATCTACAAAGATAAGATCCTGGAAAAAAATCTCTCTCTCCCATCCTAGACACCTTTCAGTTTATAAATCGGAACTCTCTGCAATAGATACGGCTCTAAAAGACATCAACTTCACCAAGCAATATGATAATCTACTCTGACTCAAGAGCAGCCATTTATACCCTTCAAAGCTGCTTCTCCAGCCAAGAGCATCTCTAAATCTGTAAACCGACTCCCAGCCAACAGCTCTGTCACAGTGCAATGGCTTCCAGCCCAGGTTGGAATTCCTGGAAATGAGCTGGCAGACTCTCTGGCAAAGTCTGGAGCTCTTGGCCTACTGAAGTCAGGGAGTCTACCAGCCCAACTAGACGAAAGAGACCTTCGTACCATCAAAACCCAATGCCTGCAGGAATGGAAATCTAACGCTGCACATGACTGGTACAGAGCAGGAGGGACAAGCACCGGTTCTGTCCTCCCAAGAGAACAACAGTCTTTGATTTCCAGACTTGAGTCTGGTCATCTAGGAACAATGACTTTCCAGAATGGTTGCAAGGTTTTCCCACTATGTACTAAGTGAAATTCTCAACCTACAACCCCAAAACATATTATTGACTCTATTGGCTCATCCATTGATGAGCTCTACTCAACCCCTGATATACACCATCAACAAGCTTTACAAGCTTGATACCCTAATATGATTGAGTGGAGATAAGAAAGATGAAGAAGACTAGAAGTGCACCACATGTCTACACATGTGAAAAACAGTTCAACTTTTGCACAGAGTCCCATTTGGTTCAATTATACCTGTTATCTCTGTGGCGCCGTTTCTGGTATATAATAAAAAAATAAAAAAAAAAAGAATTTTTCTAATTTAACCCTTAACTGGACGGGTTGGGTAGATTCTGCTAATGCATAAACTTAATATAGGAAAAATATATTTTTTTTCGTTCACCTAGAGCTACCAGCTTTCATGTATTCTAATTTTACAGCGATACAAACATTTTCCATCCATCGTTTATAAATTTCAGTTTTGGGAGGGGGTTTAAATTTGCATGTGGGGGCGGATTCCGCCCAGCCCGTCCAGAAGTGTGAGAATTTTTCGTGTCAGTGTTAGCTCGTGGCTCATACTTGAGTCTCTATCATTCGCTATTTTTAGCTTCCTTTTATAAAATAACACTTATTTCTTTGGATAAGTAGAATTATCAATCAAGTCAACAGAGACAACTATCCCTGCCAACCCAAAATATATATAAAGTTTTAGAGATTAGTTCGACCACACTTTGGAAAAAATATTCCAGCAGACAATTGATCACTTCAGTATAATTAGTTGATAAGTTGAAAGAACATGGCCTTACATATTTAGGAACGATGAGAAAGAACACACACAAACCTTAGATTCCACCACAATTTCAACCGCACCCTAATAGAGAATCAGGAACATCTATTTTTGGTTTCTCTGGAACAACCACTTTAGTCTCCTATGATACCCAAAAAAAAAAAAGAAAGAAAATCGGTAATCAGATTGATAAAGAAAGGAGTTATTTTATTGTTGATTTTGGGAGATCATTGACCGATGAACACCTGGCCACACGTAATCTCAATTCTCTCCCACTGGAATTACAGGCGACAATTCAAGAAGAATGATGGTTCAAGTAAACCAAGTGAATCTACGATGCCACAACAATCTGATACTCCAAAAAGGTGCTACAAATGTCCATCAAAAAACACAGTAAAAAATAAAAACCCTTTTGCTCTGTATGTCAACTAAGCGTTTGCAAAACATTTCTTAAAAATTTGTGAAAACTGTAAATAGATTATATTCAGAATTTTTAAAAGTCAAAATCTGTATATTAACTATATATTAATTAAATATATTTTTTTGAATATTGATTTCAATCATTATTTAACGCCTATTTCATAAAGTTACATAAGTGGGATGAATCTACCCAACCCGTCCAGTTACGTAAGAAAAATTCACCCGTCCAGTTAAGGGTCAGATATAACAATTACCGGTCACATGCATCATACGGTTGGCTATTTGTTGACACACACAGCAATATGTAAATATAATAAAGTTTTACCAAGTCCAAAATTACAATATATTTGTGTTCTGTCTCAAAACTTTAAATTAGCACTTCTAAAACCTAGGTGGAGGTTGTGTGTCAATTGAATGCCAACTTCCTCATCTGTTGCAACAAGCTGCTGCAAGCCAAATACCATCTCTTTAATTAATGGGGCTACGGCACTCTTGGAAGTGTAAAACTGATTTCCTACATGTTCAGACATGTGGTGTACTTACAGCTGCTATACTTGGGATATGTAACACCTACAGATGCTGTTCATCCTATGTCCCTGTATCAGGAACCCTTACAGGGTACTATTAATTCTGCCTTGCCGGTCCCAAGGCCAGATGAAAAAGGAGAAGGGGGAGCAGTAACAAGATCACTGAAAAATCTGGGCACAGCTGGCCTGGCTGATAGTACCCTGTAAGGGCTCCAGGAATACAGGATGAGAAGCTTCTGTACTCCATATTAGGAGCGGCTGCACATGGTGTCTATTCTTCATGTCAGAGGTGGCCATTTATTTTGGAGCTAAGTCGGCCTGCTACTGAGTAGTGCTCCCAGTCTTAATGACAAAGGCAGACGCATTCTACTTCACCCAATCATTATGGTTGTCAAATCTCATTTGATGAAGTCTACTCGATCTGCAGCAGATACCATCAAAAATCTCAAGTTCTACAGGATTGATACCACAAGAAAATAAGACTAATCCAAATAATTCAATAGTGTGTCGTTTAGGCAACAGCATTGTCACCATCATCAGACAAAAGAATAATGACAATGATAACATTATGTTGTTGTTGTTGTTTCTTATCCCCTTGTGTAAAGATTACACAATGATGGTGACAATGCTGTTGCCGAATTATTTGGATTAAGTCTTATTTTCTTGTATTATAATCTATAATCCAAATTGTGCTTCATCAGGCTTGATACTCCTGATATGATTGAGTGTGGATAAGAAAGAAGAAGGGTACTATTAGCTGAGCCACCTGAATCCAGGTTTTTTTTTACTACAAAGTTTGTTACTGCTCTTCTTTTCATTTTTTGAAAAAAAATGTTCTGAGCTTGTGAAGCTAGCTATGGTAGAGTTCTAATGCCCATGGTGGTGTTCCAGAATCAACTTCTAGAACTGAGGGAGAACAACTACGCTTTGGAGGGGAAATGCCGGAAACAAGAGCAAGGTGAGAACATCGTTCCTTTCTACTCTACTCTGCCATTCCCAGAGAAGATAAACCTTCTTCTAGGCTCAACAAGTTCCGTGATTCAACCAGTTTTGGCCAGCATCATTCATTACCTTTTATATCTATACTAGCGGATGTACCCGGCTTCGCCCGAGGTTTTACCCGAGTAAAGGTTTGTCTAACGAACATTTGTTAAAACAATTCTCTATAAACTTATAAAAAAAAAAAAAAGATATATTTTGATAATTTGAAACTCGTAAATTTGAATCTCTCGATAAAGTGAACATTTTTTCCCGGTCCCTGTGTGCCTTGTCATCATGAATTTTGTCTTTCCTAATTTTCTACATTACAAAATCATCGTTTTATCTAGTGAACATTTTTCCCGGTCCCTTGAAAAATACTCGATAAGTTGAATAAAATCAATATTAATTGGTTCCCTTGGTAATTGGAAGTTAAAAGAATTGTATCTTCGCCTTTTTTATTTTTTTATTTAGGTAACCTGGGTTCCTGGAGTATCTTCGCCTTGAATTGTATCATTATTCTTGTCTCAAATAAATTGCCGTGTCATCCTGAGATAATCTTACTTTTGATAAATAATATTTAAGATAACAAACTTAGTGATAAGAAAACTTGTTATCATCGTCACAATGGGGGCGCTGCTTGCGAGTTAAATCTACAAATCTGCAAATAACTCTAAGGATATTCAAGATATTCATGAAATTATTTTTCAAAAACCTTCCCGGTGATATACCTAATAATATCCCAAAATTTCACTGCGATTGGATGTATGGTTTTTGAATCTATAGAGTACAGACAAACAGACAGACATTCAATTTTATATATATATAGACTAGATATGATAAGGCACAATTTGTATTATAGATTAGAACTACAAGGTAATAAGACCAAATACAAATAAATAAATAGTGTGTGACTTATGGTAACATCGTTGTTACCAATTATCAGACAAAAGAATAAACATACACTATATTATTTTTTTGAATTTGGTCTTATGGTAGAACCTCCCTGTAAAGGACAACACCTAATTGCAGAGCCAAAGTGTCCTTTAGGGAGAAGTATCCTCTTACTGGAGAGTTGCTAAATAGTAATTTTGCAAATAAAAACTGTCCTTTGTAGAGAGGTGTTCACTAGCGTGAGTATCCTCTCATTGAGGTTATTCTGTATTACCTTGTAGTTATATACTAGATAATTCGTCCATCGAACACGCAATTGTAGAAAATTTGAGTATTTCTAGACCAAAACTACACTCATAGACAAAAGCCAGATTGGGCCTCTGTGGACTCGCACTATTTGCTCTAATTGGAAT
>CP092872.1:12873053-12888663 GCA_030710605.1 Cordylochernes scorpioides | reverse complement strand
GATCAATTCAAGAATAACAAGAAGTTTTTACTTTCTACCCAATGGAAAATACTTCATAACTATTTGGGTTATGTTTCAGAACGCAACCAGCTCATCGAACAGGTCAACTTCTTAGAAAGGGAGCTCTCCAAAAATCAAAAGGTAAAAAAAAAAAAAATAGGCCTGTGAAACCACATTTTATTAAAAAAGGTCTAGCAAGGTAAGTTATAAGCCTTGTAAAAACTATCTTTCTATAGCCATCACCTTAGATCCTTCCCATCCCGCCAGGTCATTAAAATTTGGTCAAAGCACAGAAGCATGGTAAAGTTGATTTGTAGCCTCTACAGTTTTGAATGATCCCCAATTTCTGTTTTTTTCTGAATTTTTCAAGATCCTATAGAATGTGATATCTTGTGCTGCAGTCCAGATCAACATAGAGCGAAAAGTTTACACTAATTGATGTGAAGTAATTGGGCTCAAATTATTATTATTTTTTTCTTATCCCAGGTACACGTGGTACAGGTTATGATAATCATGGTGGGTAGAAGTTGGTGACTGCTTTTACTGTAAGTGTACCACATGTCTACATACGTGAAAAGCAGTTCAACTTTGCACTTACAAATGTGCCAGAGCCCCGTTTGGTTACTTGCACTCGCTGGTGGGATTGGACTTTTGCAAGAATCTGGGATCATTGGGGTATTTTTTTTTTAATCAGAAAAAAGTGCCCAATGCGGGATTCAATCCTGGTTCGTAGCTGGTCGAAAACCAACGGTTTAGATCACCCTTTCCCTTTGCTTAAATTGTGTCCACCAAATGCAGATAAGAAGAGATGTCTGGCCATTTAAAGAGCAGAGGTTAAATCCTGGTTGGTAGCCACATGTGACATATTGGAGGTTCAGGGAAACGTCTGACAGCATCTCTGCCTCAGCTAGAAATGCTCTTTTTTTTTTTTTAAATCAAGAATCTGTGCATTTTATACTCTCTTGCTGAGCAGGAATGGTCATTGCCCTGGGCTACACCACTGAGAGTGTAAGAAGTGAATCTTGGATTCTGTTTCCAAGTTTAAATCCGTTTTTTTTTCCTTCAACCTTCTCCGCTTCACTTTAGTGTTGTCACTTAATTGAGTGGCCTGAAGTTTTTTTTTTTTTTTTTTACTATTCACCATGATTATTCTAGGGAGTCAGTGGAATGATGGTCTAAACCATTGGTTATCGGCCGCTACGACCCGGGATCGAATCCCGGATTGGATACTTTTTCCTAATAAAAACAAAAAAATGGCCTGTAGTTGGTGATTCAGTGGTAGGACACGCACAGTAGTATGACTATCCTCAGTTAATTCTTCTAGGTTATCAAATCAACTCATATGCATTTACTCCCTTTTGTTTTCCCCCCCAGCATTCAGCGCTCCAACTACCTAAGGTTTCAGTACCTAGGGTACTTGAAATATAGTTGCAAAATTTATAATTGAATAAAAATCTTCTTCTCTTCTTCTTTCTTATCTCCACTCAATCATACTAAGGTATCAAGCTTGTAAAGCCTGAGATGGTGTCTGCCGGGGAAGTGGATGTGTCAATACAGTCAATAATGTGTTTGAATAAAAATGAATTTGCATAGTTTCTTTTATTAAAAAGAAAAAAAAAAGGGGAAGCAAGCTTAACGCGGTCGCGCCTCATATGCCAGATCATAACAGAAACCCCATACCATATCCAATAATAATACAGAGTCAAGAAACAAGCAGAACGCCATATACTCCATCTCCTGCCGTCTCTTACATAGGGGGATACCAGCAGATCAATAGGCACAATAATTAAACAGCATAACTGTAATATCAGAAACCAAGATTTCATTTAATTTCATTTAATATTTCAACACAAAAATTCTACAGGTGATCAGTTCAACCTACAAGATCCCACATTTCCATAACATATTCTCCAAATACAATAGACTCACACATTCTAGAATCTACAATCTCCAAAGACAATAACAACATAAACAGAAGATCTACCCCAACAGTTCTAGCATATTCAAGTCAGATAATACCCACCCCCATAGAAACTGTCCCCATAACCCTCTACAACTGAAAACTAGTTCTTAGAATTACGAGACACTTCGGCCAGTAAATCTTTTTATTCTCTCAACGTTTTGACAAAAATATTTTGTCCTCGTCGGAACAAAAAAAAAAAAAAATTAAAGCATTTAGCAAAGCATAATAAATAGAATAATTTATTATGCCTTGCTAAATGCTTTAATTTTTTTTTTTTTAAGGTTGGAAGCGCATTAACACACATCTTTTTCAAATATTAGACTACATCTAAAGCGTGAGTCAAAAACAAATATTTAACTTGCAAAACTATAAAGTATTTTAGAGAGTTTATTTAAACTTTTCAATATGTAAATTCCTCCTACACCTCTATATATATACATATTGTAGGTATTTGTGAAACAATTGGCCTGATGATGAGTTAACAATTGAAAACTTGCCATTTCTAACTGAATAAAGAAACATTTTGCAATTATCCTGATTGATATATTGTAGTTAAACCTTTGCAATTATTTTACAATCTAAAATTCTTTGTATTCATGATAAGGGACAATTTGGATTATATATTATAAACACAAGGCAATAAGACCAAATCCAAATATATAAATAGTGTGTGACGTTTCGGTAACAGCATTGTTACCATCTTCAGACAAAAGTAATGAATGAGAAATTTTACCACAACATGTTTCAAAAAGTTACTGTTATGAAGTGTGTTCTTCTTATCTGCTATCTTGTTTACATACTTAATAACAGTAACTATTTAAAACATGCTGTGATAAAATTTCTCATTCAGTACTTTTGTCTGAAGATGGGGTAACAACGCTGTTACCAAAACGTTACACACTATTTATTTATTTATTTGGATTTAGTCTTATTACCTTGTGTCTATTTGTATTTACTTTTGATTTGGTTTTAAAAATGTACTTCTGTGAATCTGTATGTTACACATCTTTGTGGAGATAGTAGCCTGAGGGTGTGTGAGTCCAGATCATCGCCAGGAGCAAGAAAGCCCGGGAGGTGGAGGTCCTCATACAGGAGAATGACATCCTCCAGAGGAAGCTTGAAACCCAGGAGGAGGAGTTCAAACTTCAGAATGCAACCCTCATGCAGGAGCTCACTTCCGTGAGTTTACCATTTCTATTGATAACAACCTAGCTGGGGATGTAAGTCTCACTGGGTTTATTTGGGGGGAAGTGCTCTATCATCTGAGTGGGCCATGATCACTAAGACTTGGTCCAATGCAGGGCTCATGGTATGGTCCAGGAAGATTGTTAAGTTCTGGGTCTTGTCGGACCAGTTGTAGGAAGGGTTGTAGCTGAGACATGTTAAAACAATTTTCATCACAGTGTATTTCAATCGAGGGACTAAAGATAACTGGAATGCCTGCAGGAATGGAAATCTAATGCTGCACATGACTGGTACAGAGCAGGAGGGACAAGTTCTGTCCTCCCAAGAGAACAACAGTCTTTGATTTCCAGACTTAAGTCTGGTCATCTACGGACAATGACTTTTCAGAATGGTTGCAAGGTTTTTCCCACTATGTACTAAGTGCAATTCTCAGCCTGCAACCCCAAAATACATCATTAACTGTATTGACTCATCCATTGATGAGTTCTACTCTTCGCCGGCAGACACCATCAAAAGTAACAAGCTTTACAAGTTTGATACCTTAATATGATTGAGTGGAGATAAGAAAGAAGAAGATAAATGGCATGTTATCTCGTTGTTGCAAAAATGGTCAACGATCAAATACTAATTACACCCGTCATCTCTGTGGTGCTGTTTCTAATATAAATAATAATAACAGAATACACCAATACCTCGCTTTGCATCGTTTTGTTTTGCGTTTTTTTCAAAGTTGCGTAGCTGCTTAATTTTTACTGATTTTCACTGTGCGTCGTTAGATTTTCGAAGTTGGGTTGTTTTGGATTCGAGTCTTTAATTTTTTTTTTTTTTTTGAATTTTTTTTCCTAAAATATGGCAACGCCTTTGTTTTTGATTGCGCCTTCACATATTTTCACTTTGCGTCGTTTCAATTTACATCGTGTTTTTTTTGGAACGTAACCCCGACGCAAAGCGAGGTATGGGTGTATAAACAAAAATAAAATAATTAATAACAAAATAAATTAGTTTTTCCGGTCAGGTGTACCATCCAGTTGGTTACTTGTTGACACACAACAATATTGATACATTATAGATAAGATTCACAAGGACAATCCCTAGTTGCAGAACATATACAGGGTCCATTATGAAAGTAATGAGCATAATGTTATTGTGACGCGACGACAGATGGCAGCACGGTAAAACCGGGGGAAATGTGGTGGAGGGATATGCCCTTTCAATCCATCAGTCGTCAGTTGAGTTCGAGCAGTGTGAGGGGAGATACATGCCTCCGCTTGAAGTGTGTTTCCAACTTTTGTAACATAGCGCGATGGAGCGTTCGCTTGAACAACGATACGCCATAAAGTTTTGCGTGAGGCTTGGAAAAAATGCAACCGAAACATTCCAGATGCTGCAAAAAGCCTTCAAGGACGATTGCATTTCAAGATCACAGTCTGGGAAGTGGCACAAGGCGTTCAAGGAAGGCCGGGAGGAGGTCGCTGTCGAACCCCGTTCAGGACGCCCAACAACGGCCAGAACTGACGAGAACGTAGATCGTGTGCTCGAAGTTTTGCGTACTGACCGTCGATTAAGCATCCAGAAAATTGCTGACACATTACACATGTCCACATTTGTGGTACATGGGATAGTGACCGAGGATCTGCAAATGCGTAAGGTCTGTGCGAAGCTTGTGCCGAAAGTGTTGTCGCAAGACCAGAAAGAACTTAGAATTTTGCGCTGTCAAGAATTGTTGGATTTGATTCAAAATGAACCGGACTTTCTGAACTCTGTAGTAACCGGAGACGAATCCTGGATGTTTGAATACTACCCAGAGTCGAAAAGGCAGAGCTCTGCATGGCACACAAAATCATCCCCACGCCCCAAGAAAGCGCGAATGAGCAAGTCGCGCATCAAAACGATGATCATTGTCTTCTTTGACATCCGAGGAATAGAACATTGTGAGTTTGTACCGCAGGGACAAACTGTAAACTCAGCCTTTTACCTGGAGGTGCTCAGGAGATTGAAACGCCGGATCGCACGAGTGAGGACCGACATCAAAGACACGGTCAAGCTCCACCATGACAATGCCACCAGCCACACAGCCTTCATCATTACCAACTTCCTGGCCCGGAGCAACACCCCGGTGATCCCTCACCCCTCTTACAGTCCCGACTTAGCTCCATGTGACTTCTTTTTGCTTCCACGACTCAAGAGAGAGATGAAAGAAAAACATTGAGAAACCGTGGAAAACATCCAACACCATGTTACAACGTTCCTGAGAAGCATTCCTGTCGAGGAGTTTCAGGGTGCCTTTCAGGCGTGGCAAACACGTCTCCGCAAGTGTATTGATGCAGGAGGAATGTATTTTGAAGAATATTGAACATTTGCACACATTACGATCAATAAATGTATTTTGCCAGTAAATGCTCATTACTTTCATAATGGACCCTGTATGTCCTCTCCATCAGGGAGAAAGATCTCCTCTATACCAGATCTTTGATAATTTGTAAAAAAAATGGGGCAATTTTTGACGATCAAAACTTTTCCTTTCTATAGAAGTGTCCTCTCTCAAAGAGGTATTACTTGAACTAAATTACAGTTTAACCTCTTTAATTCAACACTTTAACTTTTTTTTTTTCAAACCTAATCTCATTCTAAAACAAGGTAATAAGACCAAATCCAAATAAATAAATAGTGTGTGACGTTTCGGTAACAGCATTGTTACCATCTTCAGACAAAAGTACTGAATGTGTCTGACGTTTGGGTAACAGCGTTGTTACCGAAACGTCACACACACTATTTATTTATTTGGATTTGGTCTTATTACCTTGTGTTTATAATCTATAATCCAAATTGTGCCTTATCTAATCTCATTCTATTTACTTTAAGCGACTATAATTCAGCATAACAATTGAAGTGTTGTGTGTGTGTGTGAATATAAAAATATCATTATTTAATATTGCCACGGAGATAAATAAAGTAAGGGCAAATTTGGGAATAATTAATTTATTATAAGGGGTATTTATAGGGAGAGAGAGAGTCAATACAACTTACCCCAAGTTAAAGATAACGTCAGCCACTGTCCCGTTTTCCTTATTTTCAGATCAGCTTCCGAGAAACCCTCACACCTGTGGTCCCCCCCCCCCCCCCCCGGGGTCCAGGGATGATTGACAGGTGTCCCATCTGGATGGAGCTCCTTGACAAAATATATATAAAGTCTTGTATTATTAAATTAATCTTTTTTTTTTTTTAATTATCCTATTGTAAAGTTATACATGGAGACCTACAAATGTCAAATTGTGTGTCCTGGGATCAGATGGATAATTTAAGAAAAATGCATTTCCTGATCATGTAACTAAATGTTGCTTGTGTCATCTATCAGAGGATATTTGGACAATTCTGGTATAATTAAAAATCAATGATTAGTTAATATTCTTTCTTATCTCCACTCAATCATATTAGGGTATCAAGCTTGTAGAGCTTGGCAATCATCATGACTGGGTGAAGTAGAATG
This sequence comes from Cordylochernes scorpioides, assembly GCA_030710605.1. NCBI lineage: Eukaryota > Metazoa > Arthropoda > Arachnida > Pseudoscorpiones > Chernetidae > Cordylochernes > Cordylochernes scorpioides. The sequence goes on along the minus strand of CP092872.1, from coordinate 12,882,028 downwards.
CTTCTGCCTTTGTCAAAAAGACTGGGAGCACTACTCAGTGGCAGGCCGACTTAGCTCCAAATGAAATGGCCACCTTTGACATGAGGAACAGATGCCATGTGCAGCCGCTCCTAACATGGAGTACAAACACTGCACATCCTGTATCCCTTACAGGGTACTATCAGCCGGGCCAGCTGAGTCCAGGTTTTTTAGTGAGCTTGTTACTGCTCCTCCTCCTTTTTCATCCGGGCTTGGGACCGGTAAAGGCAGTTAATATTTATTCCGACAGATGGTGCAAGCTATTATTTTTCAGGAAGCCCCAAAGACAAGCTTTTTTGGTCGTTGAGGTACAGCTTGCACCACGCTGATGAGGGCCAACAGCCTTGAAATGTGTATGTAGTTATCTTTTCTTGATTAATCAAGAAAGGGTATTTGGCCAATTCTGGAATAATTTGTAAAAATCAATGATTAGTTGGTATTTATTCCAATAGATGGTGCAATCCATCAACAACTTTTACTTGCACAATCAGGAGATGCCTTTTTCTTAATTCCATCTTTGTGCGAGTTTGTTTGTTTCCTCTGTCTCCAGAGAAGCCACAAAGTAAGGATATGTTGTTGTTGTTTCTTATCCCCTTGTGTAAAGATTACACAAATTCCATGAGTTCATGTTCCTCGAGCTGTTTTATGATAAGCAGCAGCCTCTCCCAAAGGTCCTGTTTAGTGCATCTAATGCAAGCCAAAATGTCTCTTCTGGAGCGGCAGGTGCCAAGCTACATTTTGGGCAAGTGGGGTAGATTTTGTTATTTTCTATCTTCAATGGCTTGAGATGGCCTGTTCTAAATCTTGTTGTTTGATGCTGTCTGAGGTTCAGAGTTCTTGGGTATATAATTTTGAAGATTATTTGTTGGTAGGAAGTTGGCTTGGCCTTTGCCGGTCATAAGCTCGGATGAAAAAGGAGGAGGGGGAGCAGTAACAAGCTCACTAAAAAACCTGGTCTCAGCTGGCCCGTCTGATAGTACCCTGTAAGGGTTCCAGGGATGCAGGATGAGCAGCGTTTGTACTCCATGTTAGGAGTGGCTGCACATGACGTCTGTTCCTCATGTCAGAGGCGGCCATTTCTTTTGGAGCTAAGTCGGCCTGCCACTGAGTAGTAATTGCACCACATGTCTACACATGTGAAAATCAGTTCGACTTTGCACTTACAAATGTGCCAGAGCCCCGTTTGGTTACTTGCACTCGCTGGTGGGGTTGGACTTTTGCAAAGAATCGGGGGCCATTGAAGCATTTTTTTTTTAACAGAAAAAAGTTTTCAATGCGGGAATCGAACCCGGGTTGTAGTGGTCGAAAACCAACGGTTCAACCAGCCTTCCACCGACCTCCCCGCAGACACATTCTACTTCACCCAATCAGGATGGTTGTCAACAGACTCCAAAAGACTCAAACTTTACAAGCTTGACACCCTAATATGATTGAGTAGAGATAAGAAAGAAGAAGAAGTTGGCTTGGAGAAAATATAACTACATCAATCAATGATTTATTTAATTCCTGATGTTTCACTGACTGGCTGTCTCTCTCCTCCTGAGTGACAGTGACAGAGAATCACTGAAACATCAGGAAATAAATAAATAATATCTTGATGTAGTTGTAAGAATATATAAGTGAGAAATCTGTTGTTGTTGTTTCTTATCCCCTTGTGTAAAGATTACATGAATTCTCTGATTATAAGGCACAATTTGGATCATAGATTATAAACACAAGGTAATAAGACCAAATCCAAATAAATAAATAGTGTGTGACGTTTTGGTTACAGCATTGTTACCATCTTCAGACAAAAGTACTGAATGAGAAATTTTACCACAGCATGGTTTAAATATGTAAGACACTTGATAACGGTATCTATTTAAACCATGCTGTGGTAAAATTTCTCATTCAATACTTTTGTCTGAAGATGGTAACAATGCTGTTACCGAAACATCACACACTATTTATTTATTTGGATTTGGTCTTATTACCTTGTGTTTATGAATTCTATGAGTTCATGCTACTCTAGCTATTCTATATACAGTTACGAGCGTCATGCGTGGCCTCTGTCACGGTTTGCTTTTTTTTTTCTGGAATGGCGCCCTCCTATTGGTCGGCTACGATCACACCACCTTTGCCCCCCCCCCCCCCCATTTCTGTAACTATTGTGTTGGAGCGGGGCGCTCCTTAAATAAATGCATATATTAGTTAATAACCAAATGGAATCCTCTCTTTTTCCCAGTAAGAGACACCTACGGGAGCCAACAGTACATAGACAGATAAAGCACATAGGCTATAGTTATTAACTAAAATATGCATTTATTTAAGGCGGCAATTTATAATTGTAACAAATAGTATTTGAATCAAACCATTCAATCGGGTAAAACACGGGCGTTGCCCGGGTCATTCGGCTAGTTTTATGATAAGCAACAGCCTCTCCCAAAAGTCCTGTTTAGTGTATATAATACAACCCAAAATGTGTTTTGGAGCTGCAGGTTCCAAGCTACATTTTGGGCAATTGGGGTAGACCTGCGTAACCTGCCTTTTTTTGAAGGAGGTTATTGTCCGAAGCCAAGCTTATACCTTTTTATTAAAGTAACTCATCACCGTTTTTTATCTCTTCTTTGAAATGTTATCTGGTCATTCCCCTTCTATTGTAATAAGGTTGTTGTCGTGTCCATTGAAGAGCCTCAGATGTCCCCATGTATCTTTATCACAGCAGTCACAATATCCACTATCTTGGGTATTGTAATAAGGTTTCTGATCTACATTTTGGGTAAGTGGGGTAGATTTTGTTATTATTTTATATCTTAAATGGCTTGAGATGGTCTGTTCTAAATCTTGTTAGTGTTGTTTGGTGCTGTCTGAGGTTCAGAGCTCCTCCTGGGTCTATAAGTGAGTCTTACCGCCGTCCCATTGTGCCCACAGCTTGTCACTTCCAAGGATGGTCTGGAGAAAGAGCTGCGGAAACACTCCTCCAGCACCGCTAGCGCCCTCTCTGAGGAGCAGGCTGCGGAGCTGACTCGACTCCGAGCGGAGAACTCTGCCATGCTCCGCTCTCTCGCAGGTAGGTTGACATGTACATCTGACACTAATCACTAAAACAAGTATATTTAGAAGTGGAAAAACCTATGATATATCAGCAGCATTGCTTCTACAGAAAGTAGAGTATTTTGTATTAGGGTTATTTTTGCAAGAAATTCTTTACTAGGGATAGAGTTTTTTTTCTCTTTCTCTCAGGTGTGATTTCAAAAACTTTGTATCCAAATGGCAACAATGTGTTGTTGTTTTTTATCCCCTTGTGTAAAGATTACACCAATTCCATGGGTTCACTGGAATGGGGTGTAGGGGTGCAGCTTTCATTGATCATGACACCATGGCACACTTGGGTGAAAGTCTGACTTTAATTTGAGGCCATTCCTAACTTGGATGCAGACGTCTTTGCTGCCGACTTTAACATGAGTACAGATGCATCTCCTCCGTATCCCTTGAGAGGTATTCTTGCTGAGGTCTATCAACAGGGCTTTTACTCAGGAATTTTAAAGAGGTCTTTCTCCTCTTTCTAACAATGCTGGTGTTGGTCCACAGCTGTTTATTTGTCAGAGTTATTCTACTTGTTTCACAGCTGGCCTTCATATCTGAAGGTTGTTCCCCTATCTTCCAGCTGGTAATGAACCCTGTAGCAGTCAGCTCTGCCTAGAGATGAAAGAGAGAAATGTAGATGAAATGCTTCTTCCAATGGAATTTACCTTAGTTCGTCGCAACATTGTAGTAATATAATATGGTGAATCAGAACAGTAATGAGACCAGGCTGGTGATAGCAGTCATGTTTCTGACTATGTCATATCCTTTTGTTTTTCACTTAGCATTCAGTCTGGTAACTAAATGTAGTGGGGGACAGTGGAAGGATGGTCTAAACCGTTTGTTTTCAACCACTACAACCCGGGTTCGATTCCCGCATTGGGCACTTTTTATTGATAAAAAAAAAAAAAAATACTCCAATGGCCCCCGATTCTTGCAAAAGTCCAACCCTACCAGCGAGTGCAAGTAACCAAACGGGGCTCTGGCACATTTATAAATGCAAAGTCGAACTGCTTTTCACATGTGTAGATATGTGGTGCACTTACAGTAAAAACAGTGGCTAACTACCCAACATGATTATCATGGCCTGTACTACGTGAACTAGGGATCAGCAAAAAAAAAACTAAATGTAGTCTAGGCCATATACATACCTCCCAAATAACCTGGTGAATGGAAAAATTAAATTCACAGCAATGTGGCAAGTTAAAATGAACAAAAAAAGGTGTTGTCTATGTCCCTCAGTGAACTGATATGGGTGAAAGTGGATACAATTTTATTTTATCCGGGGGTCGGTGGAAGGCTGGGTAAACCGTTTGGTTTTCGACCACTAGGACCCGGGTTCGATTCCCACATTGGGCACTTTTTTCTGTTTAAAAAAAAAAAAAAAATGCTCCAATGGCCCCCGATTCTTGCAAAAGTCCAACCCCACCAGCGAGTGCAAGTAACCAAACGGGGCTCTGGCATTTGTAAGTGCAAAGTCGAACTGCTTTTCACATGTGTAGATATGTGGTGCGCTTACAGTAAAAGCAGTCGCTAACTACCCACCATGATTATCATGGCCTGTACCACCTGTACTAGGGATAAGCAAAAAAAAAAAAAAACAGAAGCACAAAGTCTATCAGACTATTTTGTTATATTAGAATTATTTACATATATATCTTTAATTATTTACACGATGAATTAGTAGTGATTTATAAATCTGTGTACAAATAGCTCTAAACTTGACAAAGTTTTCATAAGATTGAGTATATACAGAAAGATGATTTGGCATTATTTCAAAGTAAGCAAGTACAATTTGGTTAGTCAGAGGGCAAGCCAACAAAAGATGCTCTGGTGTTTCAACATCTAGACAGCATTCACATGTTGGATCATTTGTAATCTCATTATGGGATCTATAGCTACAAGAAAATAAGACCAAATACAAATAAATTAATAGTGTGTGACGTTTCGGTAACAGTATTGTTACCATCATTAGACAAAAGTATAAAAATCTTTGGATAATTTTTTTTTTATTCTTTTGCTCGATGATGGTAACAACGCTGTTACACAAACATCACACACTATTAATTTATTTGGATTAGGTCTTGTTTTCTTCTAGCTATAATCTATAACCCAAATTGTGCTTTATCATTCATGAATCAGTTAATCAAACAAACTTTTGAATTGTAAAGATAGAGGCTGCCTGGCCAGCATTCATAGTTCTTCAAATAAAAGATACTTCGGCCAGTAAATATTTTTATTGTCTCAACGTACAACTGATAAGGAACCATAGAGATAGTTACCATCATTCTTGGTACCAGGCAGAAAACCCCAAAAAACAGACCCTCCAACTAAACAGAAGGGAATCGACACAGTTGGCCAGATGGAAATCTGGTCACCTGCGCCCTCTAGTCTATAAAGAGGGAGCCAAAAACTTCCCCATGTGCACTAGGTGCAAAACCGAAGAGGCCACTCCCCAACATATATTAAATTGCATTGGAAAGGACAAGAGATCCCTGTACAGAGAACCAAGAAGAGTTCTTGAGCTTCTTTACAAGCACAACCTCCAAGATCTTGTCTAATTTAGACTAAAAGTGTGCTGAGAAGATGTAAGAAAACATCTACCTATGTTCCCCACGTGACGCAGCGGAGCGTGACCTCGGCTGCACGGGTGAGTCAGTTGTTGTTTGGCTCTCTGTATCGATGGACATTAAAACATGGTGGCAGCGATAACTGGATAAAATACGAACCCGTATATTGCAAAATATCGATTTTTGCGTACCTTGGAAGATAATTCAACATGGCTCAGATTCAACCTCCAGAAACTTTCGACTTCTCGACTCCCAACGAATGGCCCAAATGGATGAAAAGATTCGAACGATACCTCGTGGTCAGTGGAATGAAGAAGAAAGAGGAGGCGGACAAGATCGATTTGTTCATGTACTTGATGGGCGACCGCGCGGATGATATATTCAGGACCTTCAAGTTCGAAAAGGAGGAAGAGGCAACGAAAATTGATTTCGTCCTCAAGGCGTTCGACAGCCACTTCTGTGTCAGAAAGAATATTATCTACGAACGTGCGAAATTTAATTCAAGAATCCAAGAGGATCGGGAGCCAGTGGACGAATTCATCACTTCATTGTACAAATTGGCTGATAGTTGCGAATTTGAGGGTCTTCATGAGCAGTTGATCCGTGACCGAATAGTGGTTGGAGTGAGGGACAAAGCTTTATCTGAAAGAATGCAGTTGGACAGCGAACTGTCTTTGGAGAAGGCGGTGAAAATGGTTCGACAGCAGGAAGCCGTTCGACAGCAGCAAGTCGACCTGCAGCGTCCCTCAACAAGCCAAAAGGTCAATCAGGTGAAGTTCAACTCGAAGAAACAATCACCGAGACAACAACAGCAGCCTTCGGGGAAGAAGGAGAAGTCAGCCAAGACAAGATCACGATGTCCAAAATGCGGAGGTTTCACCCACAGGGAAGGACAGGCTTGCCGTGCTGAAGGACAAAGATGTAACCTATGTTCAAAAACTGGCCATTTTGCAAATTGCTGCCCAGATAAGCAGGCGAAGACTGCGGAAGTCAAAGCTGTTTCTGAACTTGAAGAAATTGGTTTTCTCCTGGAGGTGTCAGCTGTGGAGGATTCATCTAATCTCGATGATGATGAAGACGAGTGCAGGAGGCGATGGACAGCAGAAATCCAAGTGAACGGGAAAAAGGTGAAGTTTAAGCTCGACTCCCAGGCGGATGTTACATGTGTTCCTCTGTGTCTCTTCAAGAAGATAATGGGACAGCAACAACTAGTGGAAAGTGATATCAACATTGGAGCTGCTGAATTCTCCGAACTTCAGACTGTGGGAATGTTTATATCAACGCTGCGAAATGGCGATTATGAAATCAAGGAGAAGATTTATGTCATTCGTCGTTTGAGTGAACCTCTTCTGAGTCGCCGGGCATGTGAGCTCTTGAACCTGGCGAGGCGGATTGAAGTGGTTGCGACGAGAATTAACCCAATCAAGGAATTCCCTGAAGTATTTGAAGGACTGGGACAGATCGGAAACCCTTACGAAATCAAATTGAAACCTGGAGCAAAACCATATGCTGTGCATACTCCTCGACGGGTACCAATACCTTTGATGGAAAAGCTCAAGACAAGATTGGACATCCCTGGAAAGGAGCTGCTCGACGCCGATGCATTATCCAGACAACCACTTCTTGCAACCGAGGGAGGTGAAGACGAACGGCCAACCTCAGCGCACATAAATGTAGTTCTCTCGTGTATAACCGACAAAGACGAGATGTTGACGAAGATTTTTGAAGCTCAACAAAAAGATACGACCCTGAAAGCAGTAGTCAAATACCTTGAGCAAGGCTGGCCAGATAAGAAGAAGATGTCACAGGCTCTGCTCTCTTATTGGCATGTCAAGGATGAACTCGGCGTTCAAAATGGACTACTGATGCGTAGCTGTCGTCTTGTTATTCCAGCAAGTATGAAACTGGAGATCCTAGATAAGTTGCACGCTGGGCACTTCGGGATTACAAAAACAAGACTTCGCGCACGTGAGACGGTATGGTGGCCTGGAATTTCGGAGGAGATCGCGGAAACGGTCAGAAAGTGCAGTGTCTGTATCCAGGAAGCCGTCTCAAAACATGAACCTTTGATACCAACGAACTTTCCTTCACGACCGTGGCAGAAGATTGGAATGGATTTGTTCAAGTTCGAGAATAAGTGGTATCTAGTCGTCATTGACTATTATTCTCGATATCCTGAAATGGTTCAGCTGGATCGGCTCACAGCCAGTGTGGTGGTGCGTAGTTGCAAATCCATATTTGCCCGACATGGAATACCAGAAACTGTTGTAAGCGATAATGGGACGCAATTTGGAGCTGCTCGTGAATTTGCAAATTTCGCAAGGCAGTACGGATTCCAACATGTCACTTCAAGTCCTCGATTCCCGCAGAGCAATGGGATGGCAGAAGCAGGTGTGAAAATTGCTAAGTTGATCCTCAAGAAAAATCAAGACCCATCGCTTGGACTCCTGGAGTATCGATCGACCCCTTTGGAGAACGGTTACAGCCCCGCTGAGCTTCTTATGGGACGTAAACTCCGAACGACCTTGCCAATTGCACCAGAGAATCTTAATCCAAAGTTGGTGGACTCTCAGACCCTGAAAAGAAAGGAGGGGAGAAGGAGAAAGGATATGAAATCCAGATATGATCGACACTGCGGAGCTACGGACATGGAGGAGCTATCCGAAGGTGACACGGTTTGGATTACAGATATGCGAACCTGGGGGATTGTAAAGAAGAAAGCATCGACACCAAGGTCGTATATGGTTGATACTCCAGTTGGGACTTTACGTCGAAACAGGTTCCATCTACGAAAAGGATATGCAGTGCAATATCCAGCCGACCCATCGACGCCGACCTTTTCGGGGGAGGAACTGGTTGAAAATGAAAAGACCCCAGTTGTGGATCATCCCTCTAACGACTCAGAAGACGGCCAGATAAGAACCCGGAGTGGACGAATTGTTAAACCTGTGGATCGCCTTCATTATTAATTATATTATGCATTTAAAGTTTGTAATGTATATATATATTTCAAGTCTTGAAAAGGGGGATGTGCTGAGAAGATGTAAGAAAACATCTACCTATGTTCCCCACGTGACGCAGCGGAGCGTGACCTCGGCTGCACGGGTGAGTCAGTTGTTGTTTGGCTCTCTGTATAGGTGGACATTAAAACAAAAAGGATAAGTAAAAAAAAATTGTCTTGATGTTTCGACAAAAATCTTTTGTCCTCGTCAGGAGCGAACAAAAATTAAAACATTTGGCAAAGCGATTTACTGGCCGAAGTGTCTTTTATTTGAATAAACTTTTGAATGATTCTAGCCAGCCATTGTAATTTCACATTCAGTA
>CP092872.1:12805880-12872953 GCA_030710605.1 Cordylochernes scorpioides | reverse complement strand
TAAATCCTTCCTCAACTCTTCTCCCCACAGGTAACTACCTTATTACAACAACAACAACAAAAACCTTTATTAAAACACTATTGTCTTACAAGGGGATTCCCCTAAGAGGTTATATATGTACATGAGTGAGGAGGAAAAGCAATTTAGAGGGGAGGTGGAGCAATCAGCCGTTGTCTGGGAGTTGAGCACTTCTTCCCTCATTTTGTCAATCGCCTTGAAAAATTTTAAATATTTATAAACAAATGTTTTATCCAGCTGGAGAGTAGTAAAAATTGTATATACATGTTGTTCATTATAGTGAGTTAGCCCCGAAATTTCGCGAATTTCCAGTCTCTTTTCCTGTAGGAATGGGCAATGGAATAGATAATGAACCAAATTTTTGGATGCCAGCATTGCAGAAGTAGAAATTTAAAGGGTCGCTGTTCCAAAATCCCGTGATATCCTCGGGGGAAAATAGCCATAGAATCCTTTGACGGCTATTTTCAAAGAGAGGTTTGATAGTAAGTAGTCCTCCGTCATAAAGGAGCTACTTAGAGATTGATAGTGAATACAATGAGTTGAGTTTTGTATCTTAGCTCGGTCAAATTGGAGTAGCTGGTCCACTGTGGTTTGAACTATTCTAGGCATTTCTCCTCGCAAAACCATATAATCTTCACAGTTCTTAAGAAAAGAAAACCCCAAGAGTCAATGATGTTATTCAGGTTATAAATAAAGTTGTTCCCGCTTTTCCCAAAATTGAAACTTCCTAGAGCTGGAACAAGCAAACATAAGGTAATCTTGTCCTGTCCATTTTTAAAATCCGTATCTAGAACTTTAGAATCAATTTCGTAATGTTTAATTCAAGGGACATCCTTTCGGTTTCTGTTCGTAAGATATAGCCCGGAGTGTAAATTTGCGAAGGTCAAGAAATCGCCGTAAGAAAAATATCCTGGATCTGGTTTACAACTCCTATCTGATTCGTCGCCCACAGTGGGGCCGAGTATAATAACGTGGATAAAACTATGGAGTCAAGTAATTTCATCACTGCTCCGAACGATATGGTTCTTGACTTAGATAGTATTCTCCATACTGCGTTTGTAGCAATCAATACTTTGCTTTTAAAGTGCTTCCACACGTAAGGAGTTGGATTCTTGATTGTTAAGGGGTAGCCAAGATACGTATATTTTGAGGTAACTGTCAAAGGTTGTTGGCCCCAAAACCAAACGTCAGATCTAGCCAAGCGGCCTCCATTTCGAAAGGCTACGATTTTAGACTAGAATTGGTTCAGAGTTAAACTATTTTCCTCAAAATATTTTTTATTAAATTAATCTTTATTTGGATATTTATCTTGTATTCACTACCTAAGACTATATCATCCGCGAACAGGAGCAGGTGTATAGTTCCATGGCCCGGTAAGTATATACCTGGCAGGTCAGAATCATCCAGCGTAGCAACCAGATTGTTATTGAAAATAATAATAAATACAGTGAAAGAGGTTCACCCTGAAAAACACCTGATTGTATTTTGATAAATTCTGTAAAAGAGCCGCTCCATCTGACCGCTGCCATCATTTGAGCATAGTAGTTCTGTTTCTACAGGTAAACTCCGTATAAAAAGAGGCTCCTTCGTAAAACTTTAGATTCGTTATACAGTTCTGTATAAGTTTGATAAATCGCCCACTTAAACCAACAAGCGCAAGCTTTCTCCATAATAGTAGATGTGGAACTGTATCAAACGCTTTTTAAGATCAACAAAGAATGTGTAAAGTTTCCTCCTTTTGCGGTTTAATGTCATTTGAATTAGTGACGTAAGCGTGAAGATATGGTCTTTGCACGAGTAGCCCTTTCTGAATCCTGCCTGGTTTTCCGCTATGAGTTTTCTTATTTCAATCCAATTACTTAGTCTATTTTTTAAATGGATGTAAAATGTTTGACAAGTTGCTTATAAGGGCAATGCCCCTATAATTTGATGGTGTAACTACCTTATTAAACGAGGCCTCTAGCCCAGAAGATATTGACAGGGTGGTCCTCCTTCTGACTTCCATCCTGCAATCAGCTTGTGACTCTTCCATGGGGAGACGCTCCAATACTACAAGACCGTCAAAGGCCGTGGTGGACCCCCGAACTGAGTCGGATCAGAAGGTTGGTTATCTCCCTCCCGCCGTTATAGTCAGAAAGTCCGGTGTTCTATTAGGAATTTCTTCCGCGGTTTATACCGAGCGTGCCATAATCGACTGAAGGCGGCTATACGGAAAGCTAAAAGTAAATCCTAGTTTAATCTCTGCAAGGAGGTGTCATCCGCATACTGGAGTGACATACATCGATTTATCGCCCGGGGGCCGCGGCTCCCCCCGAGGTCCGCCACTTCTCAAACATGATAACGGCTCTCTTTACAATCCTCATGAGACTTGCCAGACCGTGTTAAATCACTTTTTCCTACCTGACACCAGACCTCACCCGCAAAGGAATGCAATTTCTGCTCACTCAGACGAACTTGAATTCAAACCCTGGGAAGTTTTGCGAGCCATTCATCGCTGTAGAAAAAGGAAAGCCCCGGGCCCTGACGGTCTTGGTTCAAAATGCCTAGACCTGGGCGGCCCTTCCTTGCAATTCCTGCTGGCCGAATTGTTCACCAAATGCCTTCGTAGGGGCCACTTCCCCCGTCAATGGAAAGAAGGCCGTCTCATACTTCTGTCTAAATCCTCCAATTCAGCCACCAGTCAGCTGGAGAAATACAGACCTATTACTTTATTGAACACTATGGCCAAAGTATTTGAGAGATGTATCCTGGCCCGACTTCAGAGGCTCGCGGATCGTCATGGATGGTTCTTTGAAGATCAATACAAAACCGTATTGGGTACCGTAAATGGTCGTTCAGCAGAAGATGCACTGGCGAGTATCACTCAATTAATTGAAGAAAGACAAGCTCACTGGAGGAAAACTCTTGTCATCAGCTCGGACATCAGTAAGGCCTTCGACACTGTTTGGAGGCCGGCAATCATACTAAATCTTGAACGTCTAAATTGTTCAGAGTCTATTACCTGTTTAGTAAAAAGCTTTTTGGAAGACCGGACGGTTTCTTACTCAGCTTGGACAGCAACAGAATGTACGTCCTCCCAACTCGGCACTCCCCAGGGTTCAGCGCTAAGTCCTTTCCTGTGGAACATAGTTGCTCGGACCATCTTCACCCTTCCCTCCATCATAGATAGCCGATTAATAGCTTACGCGGACGACTTCACCCTTATGACTCAGGTTCGTAGTCGCCTGCCGGTCTCTGCCACTAACACCTTCTTGGAGAGGTTGACATCTTGGTGCACGATAAATGGTCTTAATATAAACCCCATTAAGACTCAAGCTTGCCTGTTCCAATGGCGTAATGTCCACCCCAACTCCGAGACAGGGCTTAGAGTCCTTGGTCAACCTTTAAACATCAAGAAGACCGTCACAATCTTAGGAGTGGAGTTTTACCAGACCCGCGGATTTGTCGCCCACCTACGCAAGATCACAGGTAGATGCAGATCAATAATCCCACGACTCACCCACACCATACAGGGTAAATTTGGAATCTTCTTTTCAGCTGGACGGAGCGTCAGCATGGGAGGTCGTGCTCTCTCCAGCGAAGGCATTAGGCAACTTAGGAGCCTTCACTGCAATTTTGCGAAACGTGTACTGAGAGGAGGTCCTTACACACCTACAGTCTCAGCCATCTCCATCATCGGCAGCCCTCCTTTCGATATTATTGTTAGGTCTCGTACGGCGTTCCTGAAGGAAATCAATGAAGGAAATTTTTAATCTAGACCAGGCCCTGCTTCTTTGCCATACCCTCCAGATAGACGTCAATTGTCTTTCAGTCTAAACATCGAGGAGATAACAACACCTATAATATTTACAGACAGATCAAAAAATGAGGCTGGGGTGGGCGCTGCAATTGTTCCCTCATCAGAAGATCAGCAGCCCGTTCTCTTACGGCTCCATCCCGACTGCACAGCCTTCCAGGCTGAACTTCTGGCAATCCGCTGGGCGGTCCGTCTGGTGAAGGAAGGTTATGCAAGAAATGCGATCACTATCGCGTCGGACTGCAGATCAGCTCTGTCAGCCATATGTACGTCAGGTCCAGTTCGATCGACATTAGTAGCTAAGATTATTCTCGTACTGAACACCAACCAAAACGTAAATCTGTGTTGGGTGCCGGGACACTGCGGCATCGACGGAAAGGAAAGAGCAGACAGAGCTGCTAAGAACGCGGCCGTTTTGATCTTAGAGCCATTATTTTCCATTCTGCCTAGAAGCCTGGCCCGTAACCACTCACGCGCGGCAGCCCTAGACGCATGGACGGAGGTTTATTGCCAGGACCACTACAACAGACACCTGAGGAGAATAGCCCATACTCCAGACCGGCTGCTCCAATTCCTCCCTAAGGTCTGTCCTGGAGAAGTCACCACCACCTTACTTACAGGACATGGCCATGTTCGGGCAGACTTGGTTCTCTGGCGTCCTGGGGAAGACCCATCTTGCCCACATTGTATGGAGGAACAACAGACTGTGGACCACCTTCTATTCAGATGCCCTGCTTTCATGCGACACAGAATGCAGACAGCCCTGCTGCTTGGGAAGACCTCCTTCGACCCAGTCTCGTTGGCTGGACTCCCGGGTTCTCTGCAGGCATGGAACTTCCTGACCAGCTGGTTCGGCTCTGCAATTGGCTCTATATAAATATAATCTAGAGTAACTGGTTTCTACTAGTTAGCTTGACAGCCGCGGCAGTTGGCGTTTCTTGCGCTCCAGGGGCCTGGGTTATCCTTATTTCTCTCTCTATACTCTTGGAAGACGGGGCAATTTAGCAGCAGATAAATAGAAATTTGTTCCTCACATCCACAGAAGCATCTTGAATCCTGCACTGCTTTGATGAATTTTAAAAAGCTTCTACAATTTCCGTGATTTGTAATAAATTGAGAGTTGTGGAAATTTGCCCGAAAATAATTCGGAATATTAGCGGGGAAAGAAACTTTGAAATGTTTGGTTAGTATTTTTCTTCAATAGTGTAATTTTATATTTAATCAAATTTTCAATTATATCTGGAATATCCAAGTCGTATCGCTGTTGATCCTCGATCGATAAATATTTTATTCAAGCACGTTGTCGTTGATTTTTATTTGACAAATCCATGTTGTCTGGAGCTCAAAAGATTATTACTTTCATAAAATTCATAAATTCGATTTTTCAAAATTTTTTCGAAAATTTTTGAAAGATTTGAAATCAGTGAGATAGGTCGATAACTTTTTGTTGATTCTAAATTAGATTTATGTGGTTTAGGAATTATCTTTAGAGCTGCTATTTTCCATTTCTCCGGATAATACCCCTTTTTGAATACATTTATTAAATAGTTTGCATAACATATGCTTAATTTTTGGGTAAGCACATTTGATCATATTGTGGCGAAGAAATATTTTATTATTTAATTTAATATAATTCAATGAAATACTCAACAGATTATAAAAAAATATATATTACTCTGTATTTGTGAAATCATCTTTAAAATATTTCTTTGCTTGCTTGCTTAAGATTCCCTAGCTGTAGATAGTTTTGCTGACTTGTTAATAATTGTCGACTCGTCGTTGTGACGTCATCAATAAATTATTTTATATCTTAGGATATTTCAAGGCTTGATTTCTACGCTACAATATTGTTACTTATGTTGTCTAAACCTGGAGGTTTTTAAAAATCAGAATTAGATATGATATTCATTATTTCTTCTACTTCGATAATAATTATGCTTGGATTATTCATTCGTGGCTTAAAATTTCTAATTATTTGTTGTTGAAAATTGTCCAAATTAGGATCGTCTTCAGGAATTAAATCGTCCATTAATATGGTCATTGTTTGCTCTTTTAGATATTCTGGTGAATTGTCAATTATGGGAATTCCATTCTTTACATTTGAGGATCTTAATTTATTGAAGAACTTATAAGCATTACCAAATGGATTATCTGTGTAATTTTCTTCAATAACGTTTCGCCAGTTGCATTGGTGTATTTGTTTCTTGCCAACTTGAATGTATTGTAACTGGTTGTTTTATGACGATAATACTAGTTTCTAATATAATGAAAATGATTTTTTATTATATTTCCTGTTCATTAGTCCACCAGTCAATTCTGGAAACATGTTTATTAATGGGGGATTTAACCTTCGAAGATTTATATGCTGCTTCTCTCAATAAATTCATGAGTGCGTTCACTATCCCATCAATGTCTTCCTCATTTTTCACTCTGCTTATATCAATTCCCAGTTTTTTGTATCTTGTAATGATATGTTATTAGAAAAATTTGCCCAATTCGCATTTTTTTTCAAAGTGGAAATTTGATTATTGAATAAATGACCATTCTTTAACCTGATATCAAATTTAACAGCAAAATGGTCGGAAATATTAGTCAAATCAGAGGTATGCCAGTTGTTTATTAAACTTAGTGAGTGTTTATTCGAGATTGTGAGATCAATTATACTTACTCTCCGCGGCAGGTGGGTGTTTTTTCAGGTTATGTATAAAGAGGTTAAATTCGTCTATAATAGGTTGTAATCTATATCCATTAGAGTTTATAACATTGTCAAACCATATAGTATGTCTTGAATTAAAATCACCGCAAAGGATTACAGGTTGATTTATATACGTTTTGAGCAGATCTCTAATGAATGTTTGATGAACAGGTTTATAAGTATTCGGATGAATGTATAAATTAGAAATAATTAATTTTGCTTTAACTGTAGAAATAGATATTGTTGTACAAAAATAATTTGTGAATTTTTCCTCTTTGCTGAACTTTATATTTTTATTTAAAATTATAGTTGCCGTATATTTTTCCCCACTTTTATTCGAACATATAATTTGAGAGTCCATATCATAAATAACATTTTCATGTAAAACATATGGTTCTTGAATCAAAAGAATGTCAGGTGAAGGATATTCACATATCAAACAAAATGTTAACGCGGGATTCGATCCCGGTTCATGACTGTCTGGAAACGAGGGTGTTACCCACTCGTCCTTGTCAGGTGGATCATCTCTAGTGCTGGCCTGTAGTTTACTTATCGCAGTAAAACTTTTTCTTACATTTTGTTGAATACGTCTCACATTTTCAATCATATAGGATATTAATCTATTTAAGATTAAGCTTTAAATTGTATTTGCTACATCATTTCCCTCGTATATTTGTGAATATTGTGTCCTTTGGATAATTTTGTCTATTTGTGATTTGTAAATCGGGCATTCACTTGAATTTGATTTATGGTTTGTAGAAAGGTTTTTAAATTTAGGGTGCTTAGAGAAATTGTGACAATTTGGCGCTTCAATACAGTTGTGGGTACCCTGTACACCGCATATTTTACATATTTTAATGTTTTGGCAGTCTTTTGTTTTATGGTTCGGATTAAATTCAAAACAATTTTGGCATTGTCTTACAAATATTCTGTCTTGTGTAGAACATCGCTCAAAATCGGTGTATATCTCATTACCCATTTTTCTTAAAATTTGGTAAACTTTAAGAGTTACTTTTAATACTATATTGTGATATGCAGAGTTAAATCCCATTCGCGGTACGAGACAAGCGATGCCAAACACGTCCGCACAGTTGGCTTCAGAAGCCATATATCGATTATGCTTATTTTAATTCATTTGAAAAATTCAACTATCCCTGATCATTTATTTTACTCTGGGATGCCGTCACTACAGGATAAAGTACTCTTGATGAAATTTTATTATTGCAATTCAGAATCTTCCACTGAAGCTTTACGAGCGTTTCGTAACTTTAAAGGTATTCGAAGAGGTAAAGGACCCATGAGTTGCTACTCTCTAAGGAGAATGATAAAAAATGTTGAGAAGACTGGATCTCTGGAAGCAAAACCTCGGAGTGGAAGACCATCGACACGCAAGTCAGTGGCTGTTACGGTTTCGCAGAATGTTGAAGCTATTGAAACGTTATCCACGTATGGAGAAGTAAGTGCTCGACAAGTTTCTCGACAAACGGGGATTTCGTATGGAACAGTTTGGAGAGCTCTAAGAATTTTTCTTAAAAAAATACCCGTACAAAATTCAAAGATTTCACGAGCTAAAAGTCGGCGATTTTGAGAAGCGTCAAGAATTTGCTGCATGGGTTTTCCGGCAAATTGATATTGATGAAAACTGGCTGTCGAATGTTCTGTGGACAGATGAAGCTCACTTTTCTCTAAACGGAGAAGTCAACACTCAAAACAGCCGCATTTGGGCAACAGAAAACCCTAGGAATTTTACAGAAATGCCACTTTATCAGCCCAGAGTTACAGTTTGGTGTGGGTTCACTTCTTCTTTTATTATTGGGCCATTTTTCTTTGAAGAAATAAATGGAAGAACTTTTAAAACCGTTTCTGTAACTGTTGAACGTTATGTTCAACTTTTGAGAGAAAAGTTTATCCCCATATTGCAGGACAGACAAGCACTGAGCGAAATAACATTCATGCAAGATGGAGGACCTCCTCATATCTCCCGCGGTGCCAAACAATTGCTGAAGGATACGTGCGGTGAAGATCGTGTGATAAGTCGCCACTTTATACACCAGTGGCCTTCAAGATCACCAGACTTGACGCCTTGCGATTTTTGGCTATGGGGGTAAATTAAGTCGCGTGTTTATCGATGCCGGCCTACCACATTGGCCATGTTGAAGGCTTCTATCAGACGGCACGTTTCATCAATTTCAACAGATATGTTATTTAATGCTGTCCAATCTATCATCTATCGTCTGCAGGCGGTGTTTGAGAATGAAGGGCGCCACATTGAGCAAGGATTGTGATCTAATACAAGAAAAAAGGCCTCCAAGAGACAAGTTACCTCATGTGTTATATAAGCTGCCATGTATTATATTATCTACCAATATTTTGAAGCTCTTTGTGTTGGTTTATGGGTAAATAAATTCTGTCCTCATATCTTGTCTCTTTTTTATTTGTGAACAGTAATTTTTGTTTGTTTGTCATTTGCTCACATCTTATATTATGTCGTGCAGACCAAAGTGTTATAACTTCTCGAATAACACTGGTACACACAATTTTATCCCTTATGTTTAATTTATCGCTTTTCGCTCATTAAAAGAAATAGCATAAGGAATATTCTCTGTAACCCCCCACCTTTAGAAATTTTGGGCAAAAAAATAATACAAAATGATTTACTACCACGTTTTTCAACGCAAAAGGTTGATTTAAAAATTATATTTATTTGAGGGGATACATTTTTAAAAATCGTGTACAGTATAATAAACAATGATAACATTTGACAAGCCCATAGGATATTTGGAATAAAGTACGACAAATGTATTTTGTCACTCCCATCTATATTTCATTTGTTGAATCATGACAAATTTCCAGTTAAATAGTCGAGTATCGCCAATTATTCAAGAAATTACACATTCCTTATAGCAAGAAATCCTATTAGTAGTACCATCATATTTTTGGTACTATATTAACATTTAAAAAAATCGTGTATTGAATTCAGCTATGTTTTTCAAACATTCAATATATTTGACAAAACTCTATCAAAATATAAATATTTTTTGCTACATGTTTTAATTTGCATATACCTATTTTACATATCTCAGATTGTATTTAAAAATCGTTAACCATTTCTTCTAACTTTTGGCGAAATGGTGCTTTATTAATTAACGATTTGATATTATTAGGATTCTTTCCTGGTATACAAAAATGAAAAATACGTGTAGATCAGTTATACTTTTCAATTAATCAAACAATTTGGCCGCTGAATTTCTGATTCTGGTACAGCGCCATCTAGGGAATGAAATTGTAACTAAAACAAATTTCGAAATTTTCAATATTTGCCATAAATATTCCCATTGCATTCTGAACACAATGGTGTTTACCGCATTGCTCTAGCGCAAATATTCGCGGAGTTATTAATTTTTAAAGTTGTGCGGGACTTTTGGATCACCCTGTATTTCACCCGCGGAGCTAGATATCATCGGGCACAATATCACCGTGTGTTTACTCTCTGTAGCGGAAACTTCTGTGTTTGTAACCCGGGTTCCTGGAACTTACGTGGGAATTTCCCGTGTGAATAAGCCGAGTTCCTTGGCGTTAATATGTGATGTTTCAGTATGGATAACTCGGGTTCTTGGATCTTACGAGGCGTTACGTGTGTACAAGTTACGTGTGCGTAACCCGTGTTCCTGAAGCTTTTGACGAAATCTATTATGTGAAGGCAGTCCCTCTACCCTCCAGGAGTCCAGACGCTGGGATATTTAAAGTCCCATTGAAGGTTCCCGCAGACCTGGTTACGCTCATAAAGAAAGCTTGCGTTGAAAGTTCGCACAAGGAGATAATTGTTACGCAATGGGCTGGCTACTGAGCAAGTTGAAGAAGCTGTTTAGCTCCCGACTGGCGCCGTACCTCCGGGAGGAGGACCCCTACATCCTCGACCTCTACGACCAGACCAACATCAACGTCAAGACGCTCGCGCGCTGGCACGCCTCCTTCGTGGAGCGCTTCCCACGCCAGGTGCTGACCCGCCACAGCTTCAAGCAATTCTTCAGCGACTACTTCGACGAGGATGATCCGACGGGGTTCATGGACCACGTCTTCAACGCCTACGACACGGACAAGGATGACTTGGTGAAGTTTGAAGACCTGGTGCTGAGCACGGCCAAAGCCTGTCGCGGCACTCTGCAGGAACGTCTGGAGTGGACGTTCTCGCTGCTGAACAGCTCGGGCAGCGGGCTGATGACACTGGAGGAGTTCACCCACGTGGCCCTCTCCATCTTCACCATTCTGGGAGAGTCCCACATGGCCTGCCCCGACCGCTGCATCGCCGTGTCGCGCGCGCGGAATATCTTCACCTCGCTCGACTACTCCCACACGGGGTCGGTGTCGCTCCAGGAGTTCTCGGCGGCTGTCCGGGCCATGCCGTCCGTCATCCGCATCCTGGAGGTGCGCGCTCTGTACCGCCGGCGCCCCAACGTCTGACATTCCTCGACCACGGCCCGTTGTGGCTCGCAATGAACTTGGCTGTCTAGCGCGGGCTAGGAAATATCTTGCATTATGTTGTGTATAGTCGCACGTTTCTCTCTCTCTAACTTTCCCTCGAATCGAGGTAGTGAGGTGGAATCTTAGCACGACTTTCCCCACTGGCTGATAACCGCTTGGTTCCAACACACTCCATCGTGATAAAGTTGTGTGAGTGGAGTTAAAGTGTTCCACAATGCACTACACGGAACACCTCACAGAAGTTAGCTCCAATCCCAAATATGAGTTTTGTACACGGAGATGTCAAACAACTATATATATCACCGTGCCAATAGGAAAGTGTGAACTTGTATAATACAAGTGATAACGTTGTCCCAAAAGTTCGTGTTTTTCTTAAAACGTTGTTTTTATTATTACTTGGTGAATAATATTATTAAGTCGAATACATAATAATACATAATACAATTACTTTATACATAATACAAAGACATTATACATAAGGACGAATAATATTATGCCGAATAATATTGGTATTTCAATTTTTGCAAGTGTTTACAAACTTTTGGGATAACCTTGTATCAATATTTAGGACCTGTGGGGAGAAATGACAACAAATACTAACTTTTGATATTACAATGTTGGATAGACTTGGAAGAACTACACGGATGGACAACATCAGAGAATGGCTGAAGAGAGTTCCAAGCAAAGAGTGGCCAGGACTCACTGTAGATACACGTACAGGGAGGGAGCGACAAAGAGTTCGGGCGACCATTCCACAGGTATGACACGGTATTCCAACATTAGGTCTGTCCACACGCAACTCTGGAATTTAATGTCCGCGCTAATTGACGTGGAATGATCCCTGAGGACGTTGTTGTTGTTCAATGTCACAGAACGATTTGAACAGGCGCGCCATGTTTATCCTCCACTGTGGAGAGATAGAAGGTTGAACATATTTCCAGTTTTCTTTCTTCTTTTTGTTATCTACGGACAATTACTTTTCAGAATGGTTGCAAAGTTTTCCCGCTATGTACTAAATGTCAACCTGAAACCCCAAACTACACCTTTGAATGTATTGCCTCATCCTTTGATGAGCTCTACTCATCCCCAACAGTCATCATCAAAAGTCTCAAGTTCTACTGGCTTGATACTTTTGATGGTGACTGTTGGGGATGAATAGAAGTAATAATGGATGAGCCAATACCTTCAATGATGTGGTTTGGGGTTTCAGGTTGACACTTAGTACATAGTGGGAAAACTTTGGAATCATTCTGAAAAATCATTGTCTGTAGATAACCAGACTTAGGTCTGGAAATCAAAGACTGCTGTTCTCTTGGGAAGACAGAACCGGTGCTTGTTTATCCTGCTCTGTACCAGTCATGTGCAGCATTAGATTTCCACAGTTTGAATAAGTAAGTTCCAATAATTATTTAAAACACAACCCCACTTATTTCCTTAGAGTTTGTTGAATTATAAACATTTTTATCATATTAAGATATTCGTTTCAAACACACACATATAATACAATATTGTGCTCTTTAAAAGAAAATCCATTCATATGATAATCTCGTCCTTTCTTTAAAAAATGGGATCGTTAGAAGAGATATCTCCGTATGTCCTTGTTTACAAATATTTACACCAACTTCTTCTTCCATTTGTACTTCAGCTCTTAACATGAACATAATCAAAATGCAACTGAAAGTTGCTGATGGCTTGTGCCATCTTTCAGTTTCACGATAAGGAGATGCCTTTTTCTCTTAATTCATCCACCTCATCCCAGTAAAATTTCAGATGGGCTATCTTTAGACATGAAATCTAAAGTCAATCCTAGAAGTTGGCAATACTTTTGTGAAGAATTGGCTTTACATCAAGAGATACCGCCTCTTAATCTTTTTAAATAAGACAACTTTTTTTCTTCGCTAAATGAAGAAAGATTGCAATCAGGATGGGTGAAAAGAGCTCAAGTCCACATAGTATTTTTTGGAACATAGGAGAGGAAAACATCATGTGGGTCCCCACTTTATGGCTGGGTGACATCCTCTATCCTGGCCAGTTTATTAAGAAAAACACCAAATGGGGCTCTGGCACATTTGTAAGTGCAAAGTCGAACTGCTTTTCACATGTGTAGACATGTGGTGCGCTTACAGTAAAAGCAGTCGCTAACTACCCACCATGATTATCATGGCCTGTACCACGTGTACTAGGAATAATAATAATAATAATAAAAAAAAAAAACAATTTCAGATTTGTACCATTTTTTTACATAATCAAAATGGTTTCACTATGACTTTGTTTTAAGATTGGGGGTTCCTTCTATAAGTAATAGTAAAAAACTGGGTTTGTGATTTAAAGTTTCTTGTGTTCGTAATCACAAATAGGAATGGAGAAAGAATTCTCTTGAAACGATGATACACGTGATACAGGCAGCCATGATAATCATGGTAGGCAGTTAGCGATTGCCTTTTACTCTTAGTGCGTCACATTTTTACGTATGTAGAAATCAGTACGACTTTTATACTTACAAATATGCCCCGTTTGGTTACTTTCACTTACTAGTGAGGTTGGAATTTTGTTAGAATCGGGGGTCACACACATTGAAGCAGTTTTTTACTTTTAAAAAAAGTACCCAATATAAGATTCGATCCTGGGTGGTCGAGAATTGATGATTTACAACACTCCCCCACCAAACCCTTAGTACACATAACGTGAGTTGAGATACGAGTACATGAGATTTTCTGTCATCCTACGCAGCAACTTTACTCAATATTCGAATTTACTGATCACTGGGTTGTGGGCGCTATGGGAATTCACTTCGGCTAGTCAACAAGGCGAGCTTTCGCGAAGTCTGAGATATTTCCATGTATAAGTGCTGCCAGGCAGTCACTTGCTCGACGTATAGACACGACGTCGTGTAGTTAGTAATTTTGGGTCCAACCACTCTGTGAGTATCACTTGGTTGACGTGGGTTTGACCACGTGGGCTGGCACAACCTCCTCGACCCAGCGCAGGTAGAGCGGGTTACCGCCCTCGATGACTGTGGCAACCACCTCACACAGCTCGAACGGATGCCTCTTCTTGACAAAGTCCACCAGCTCGGGCAGCCGTGAGGATCTGGTCTTGGCGAACATGAGGACCTCGCTGTCCCCCTGGATCTCTCCCTTCCACTCGTAGATCGACATCACCCGCGGGATGAGCGTCACTGCGGCGGCCAGACGAGCTCGTAGCAGACCTTCCGCGATGGCGTAACAGATTTCTTCGCTCGGGCCGGTCACCAGAACTAGGGAGCACGAGAAATTCTGCTCGCCCATCTTCACGTCCTTACAGTACCTGTTGTAGTCTTCAAGGTTTGTCTGCCTCCACGAACTGATGTCCGTAAAGCACCTGCTTCAGAATTTCTGCCTTCACAGCACGAAATCCAACAAGCAACTGCTGTATATTGATTAAATTGTTGTCTTCAGGAACTGACGTCCTTGCAGTATCTGTTGTTGATTTCAAGGCAATCTGCCTCCACGAAGTGACGTTCTTGCAGCACCGGTTCCAGAATTTCTGCCTTCACAGCTACAGCACCTGCTGTAAGTTGGTTGAATTGTTGCCTTCAGGAACCGACGTCCTTGCAGTAGCTGTTGTTGGTTTCAAGGCAATATGCTTCCACGAATTGACGTCCTTACAGCACCTGTTCCAGAATTTCTGCTTTCACAGCTACAGAACCTTCTGAAAGTTGGTTGAATTGTTGCCTTCAGAAATTGACGGCCACCTGCAGGTTCCCAGATTTCTACCCTCACAGCCCTACAGTAGCTGCTGTAAGTTGGCTACCATACCCCCCGTTCCCCTAAGCGATGTGTAATCAAGGAATTAATCCCGATTGTTAGTAGGACCGATACTCTAACGGGGGACAAACTTTGAAGCCACCGATCAGCGTGGTGGTGGTGTCTTGTCCAAAGGAATTTCAGAGTTCCCTGTTCATGGTTACCGTAGCGGCTCACGACACCGTACTACAGGGCAGTCCCTTACTTGTGCTGCTTCTCCCGCCCGCCATGTAGAGGAGGATTTCTGGACAGGACAGATCAGCATGGCCTTGTATCATGGTGGATAGGTTCTATATTTGACGTACATAACAGTTATACTTCCTAGTTGTCTCGCAAGCGCCAACTTTAGATGGAAATTTAGTGGAAAACGGCAGAGAGCTACAATTATCTATTGTTATACAACCAGTTTAACCGCATAAGTTTCTTTTTATTTATGAAAAATCATTTTTAATTTCAAAGAGAAATAATTTAATATGTCTAACTTTTGGATGACGTATGGAAAGGTTGAATATATGAAGAGTGATGGACTATATATGAATGGATGACGTATGGAGGGTGAAAAATATGAAGAGTAATGGCGAACGGAAAAATAAAAGTGTCCAGGAGCTCGATTCCCGCTCCTGGACACTTTTATTATTCCGTTCGCCATTACTCTTCATATTTTTCACCCTCCATACGTCATCCATTCATATATAGTCCATCACTATTCATATATTCAACCTTTCCATACGTCATCCAAAAGTTAGAAATATTAAATTATTTCTCTTTGAAATTAAAAATGATTTTTCATAAATAAAAAGAAACTTATGCGGTTAAACTGGTTGTATAGCTTTATAAATATACGCCGCAGTCATTTATAAGAATTATCTATTGTGTCTCAACAGTAACTCTCTAGTAGGGATCCCCATATAGCAATCAATATCTCCAGCGCCCTTATTCTACCAATCTGTTGGGGTATATACGGATCTATAGCAGTGTACAAATATATCTTTTAATGATAAAATTAGAAGGCAATTTCACAGAGAACTAACATATATCACTTTACATAAATAAATAAATAAAAAAACACTATCAGGACGTAAAAGCTACTATATATTATATTACAAAATATTTTAATATCTGTGAAAAGTAGAATACGCTCATAGACAAAACTTAAGAAAGTGGAAAGTCTTTGATGGTCTCCAATCGTCTTTTTTTTTTTTTAAGGAAACAGAAGCAACTTTGTTCTCGTGTGTCTTCAATAAAGATCACTGTAATAGCTTTCAGAGTTATTGTCTTAATCCTGATATACATGCTGATATGTACAACTTCCTTATGTTTTATCCATGAGTGTATACATTAGAACAATGGAAATTTGTTGATCACCCGCTCAGTACAAAACGTTATGGCGGTTAAAGTGCCACAACAACGCAATCTTTTCAAATTGAGACAAAAGCAAACAACCCCTGTATACCATAGAGCTATTCCTGCTAAGGCTCTAATCAATACAGGGGCGTTGGGGAGATTTCCAATACGACAAACCGATTTTACAGAAAGTACGCCTTGATATTATAAAAATTAATAAAGTTGAAAAGGGGGGTTGGTGGGTTCAACCCCACCAGCGAGTGCAAGTAACCAAACGGGGCTCAGGCACATTTTTAAGTGCAAAGTCACAAACTGCTTTTCACATGTTTAAACATGTGGTGCACTTACAGTAATAGCAGTCGCCTACTTCTACCCACCATGATTATCATGGCCTGTACCACGTGTACTAGGGATAAGAAAAAAAAAATAAAGTTGAAGAAAAGGAAATTAAGAGTAGAAATAAAGAAACATATTGAACACATAAAGCATCATCGCACCAGAGATATGTAAGAAAATAAATTATTCAATGTTTATTGAAATAAAACCACGACTTACTGCCACCTTACTGCATTATAAAATATTGAGAATGCCTGGCTCATCAGTGGTGAACCCATCCAGCAGTTTCGC
This sequence comes from Cordylochernes scorpioides, assembly GCA_030710605.1. Classification (NCBI taxonomy): domain Eukaryota; kingdom Metazoa; phylum Arthropoda; class Arachnida; order Pseudoscorpiones; family Chernetidae; genus Cordylochernes; species Cordylochernes scorpioides. Next base: position 12,856,206 of record CP092872.1, on the reverse strand, counting down.
CAGTTTAATCTACCAGACCGCTTTTTGTAGCTCTAATACTGTATTGAATCATTCTGCTTATATATGCTACACTGAAGAGTGATATCTATGAAATAGTATTCAAATAAACTATGGACATCTCACGCAATTCTGACCTTAACTACCCGTTTCATAATTTTTCAAGATGCCTGAAGGACCAGTTTTTGGGTCGTTGAGGTACAGCTTGCACCACGCTGATGAAGGCCAACAGCCCGAAACGCGTCAGTGGTTAGCTTTTCTTGATTAATTAAGAATGGGTAATTGGCCAATTCTGGAATAATTAGAAATCAACGAGAATAGTTGATATTTATTCCGATAGATGGCGCAAGCCATCAGCAACTTTCAGTTGCACGATAAGGAGATGCCTTTTTCATAATAAATGCTTTTAAGACAGTAGAATTACCTATAAATATTTGCATCGAACAATGCTCTTCCGCAAACAATAATGAACAAGGTCAGTTAGGTATAAATTAATTAAAATGTAATAAAGCGCCATCTATATAAAAGATAAATTCGTGCGCTAATGGTGTTTCGTTTCTTATATATATGGATGATGCGTTTTTGTCCTATAATTAATGTTCATTGTGCATTGAATTGATATTTTCTGTGTCTTCTTTATGTGGATGCTATATGTATACATTTTCTATTTGTTCTTTATGGTTTTGTATAGCTGCACATTTGTGCCATATCATGGACAAAACTTAAGGAAGTTGTACCTTTCAGCATGTATATCGGGGATCAGACAATAACTCTGAAAGATACATTGATGGACAATATTTAAGGAAGTTATACCTTTTAGTATGTATATCGGGATTCAGACAATAACTCTGAAAGATTCACTAATGGACAAAACTTAAGGAAGTTATACTTTTCAGCATGTATATCGGGATTCAGACAATAACCCTGAAAGATACATTCATGGACAAAACTTAAGGAAGCTGTACCTTTCAGCATGTATATCGGGATTCAGACAATAACTCTGAAAGATACACTCATGGACAATACTTAAGGAAGTTATACCTTTTAGTATGTATATCGGGATTCAGACAATAACTCTGAAAGATACACTCATGGACAATACTTAAGGAAGTTGTACCTTTTAGTATGTATATCGGGATTCAGACAATAACTCTGAAAGATACACTAATGGACAATACTTAAGGAAGTTGTACTTTTCAGCATGTATATCGGGATTCAGAAAATAACTCTGAAAGATATTACCGTGACCTTTATTGAAGACACACGAGATAACCAATATACACTCATAGACAATACATAAGAAAGTTGTACCTTTTAGCATGTATATCGGGATTCAGACAAGAACTCTGAAATATATTACAGTGACCTTTATTGAAGAAACACGAGATAATCAAGTGTGAACAGAATTGTCTCTGTATTCTTAAAAAAAAAAAAAGAAACACAGACGACCTGCGATATTAAAGACACTCAACTTCCTGAAGTTTTCTCCATGAGTCTATTTTATACATGTGTTATTTTTGTATTCTGTTTGTGGTTAGCAAATTCCGGTTCTGCAACGACTCACCACAATTGCACAAACAGAAAATAAACCTGAGGTTTGTATAAGCCCATTCCAATACTTGGATGTTGATTTGTACATTAAATAGTTGACATGAAAAGAGATTACAATACTCCCGTTCCGCTAAGAACCTATGTGTCATCCTTTTGTGTGTATATATCTATTTTGACGGAAGAGGTGTTTTTTTTTTATGGAATTGAAATTGTAAAGAAGTCGCCGCTAAGATTGACGAGAAAATTCGTGCAGCAGTCGTTCTTAGAAGATTGATGAAAATTCGTGGAGAAGTCGTTCTAAAATTGATGGAAATTCGTAGAATAGCTATGCTAAGATTGACGAAAATTCACGGAGCAGTCTATTCTAAGATTGATGAGATAAATATCGTTCTAAAATTGATGGAAATTCGTGGAACAGTTGTGCTAAGATTGACGAAAATTCACGGAGCAGTCTATTCTAAGATTGATTAGATAAATATCGTTCTAAGATTGATGGAAGTTCGTGGAACAGTTGTGCTAAGATTGACGAAAATTCACGGAGCAGTCTATTCTAAGATTGATTAGAGAAATTTCGTTCTAAGATTGATGGAAGTTCGTGGAACAGTTGTGCTAAGATTGACGAAAATTCACGGAGCAGTCTATTCTAAGATTGATGAGAGAAATTTCGTTCTAAGATTGATGGAAGTTCGTGGAGCAGTCGTGCTAAGATTGACGAAAATTCACTGAGCAGTCGTTCTAAGATTGATGAAAATTCGTAGAACAGTTGTGCTAGGATTTATAAGAAATAAAGAGAAAAATAACAAAGCAGGCGTTCTAAGAATGATCAAATTTCGTGGAGTCGTCGTGATAAAATTTATGAAAATTCGTTGTGCTAATATTGCCTAGAGAAAATTCACTGAAGAGTCGTGCTAAGATTGATGCAAATTCGTAGAGTAGTTGTGCTAAAATTGACGAGAGACAGAGAGAATTCCCGGAGCAGTCGTGCACTGTTATTCACGGAACAATAAACGTATATTTAGTATTTGATTTTTCTATACTTTAGCACGACTACTATCCGAATTTCTTGAACATGACCCCAGAAAATTGATAGCTACAGACTAATTCTTTTCTAAATCTCTCTCTCCAGAGTTGGGAGCGTTTTCTTTCGCATATACATATGCATAGAAAAGGATAAAAGATGCAAAGTTGCAAAGTTCTGGCGTACTTGAAATATATATTTCCTCAAAGCCAATACAGACCTAAATAGACCATGTAGCTTCCATGGGTCAATCTAGCAGAGGTCGTGATGGACGGAGAGGTAAAACTGTGGATGCACCAAATGGATATATAGATAGGAAACATTCCAAATTTGCACTTAAACAATGCCATATCCTTGTTTGGATATTTGTACTCCTTGGTGGGATTATGCAAGAATCCATTTTGCATATTACCCATGCATCTATCTGCATATTGCAATAAGGAACAGGAAGTGTCTGGGGGTCGTAGTGGTTGGTTTTGGATTTGGTTAGGGGTGAGAGAGGTTACATAAACCCCGTGTGTACTACCTCTTTTAGCGCCAACCAAAATAAACCAGCCTGGCCTTGACGTCATGGGTTGCTGGGCGACCGTCCGCGCCTGCGCACTGCAGCAGCTGGCAATGTGATGGCGTCGGTGGCTGCCTGGCTCCCGTTCGCCCGGGCCGCTGCCATCGGCTGGGTGCCCATCGCCTCCAACCCGCTGCCCGCGCCGCCCATCACCCGGGACCCCCGCCGCAAGCGCGAAGACGAGAAGTTCGTGATCAACGTCAGCGGTCGCCGCTTCGAGACGTGGCGCAACACCGTCGAGAAGTATCCCGACACCTTGCTCGGATCCAACGAGCGCGAGTTCTTCTACGACGAGGATTCGAAGGAATACTTCTTCGACAGGGATCCGGATATCTTCCGCCATATCCTCAACTACTACCGCACGGGAAAACTTCACTATCCCAAACACGAGTGCCTCTGCAGCTATGACGAGGAGCTGGCGTTCTTCGGCATCATCCCCGATGTCATCGGAGACTGCTGCTACGAAGACTACCGCGATAGGAAGCGGGAGAACGCCGAGCGGCTCATGGACGACCGCTTGTCAGACACCAACGACGGCGCCGAGGCGGCGAGGCACGGGACAGTTCGGCAGAAGATGTGGCGCGCCTTCGAGAATCCGCACACGAGCACGGCAGCCCTGGTGTTCTATTATGTCACAGGCTTCTTCATCGCGGTGTCCGTCATGGCTAACGTGGGAGAGACGCTACCATGCGGACGCGATGCCCTCACGGGTCAAGAACGCTCTTGTGGCGAGAACTACAAGGCTGCCTTCTTTTGTCTGGACACTGCTTGCGTCATGATCTTCACCGCCGAATACCTCCTGCGCCTGTACGCCGCCCCCAACCGCTGCAAGTACACCCGCTCTGTGATGAGCATCATAGATGTGGTGGCCATCCTGCCCTACTATATTGGCCTGGGCATCAAAGACAACGATGACGTCTCTGGGGCCTTCGTCACCCTGCGTGTCTTCCGCGTTTTCAGGATCTTCAAATTCTCGCGGCACTCGCAGGGGCTCCGGATCCTGGGATACACTCTCAAGTCCTGCGCCTCCGAGCTCGGATTCTTAGTGTTCTCGCTCGCGATGGCCATCATCATTTTCGCCACCGTGATGTACTACGCCGAGAAGAACGTGGATGGAACCACGTTCACCAGCATCCCAGCGGCCTTCTGGTACACCATCGTCACCATGACCACTCTCGGGTGAGTACCTTTACTCTCTTCCTCTATGCTCCACACAAACATCTGAGAATACCCCCCGACACACAAGGCGCGGAACAACAACGCCTATAAATAGAGCGGCATGGTGACCTAGCTGAATACCGGCTGAGTAGCGGTAGACGAGAGAGCATTGGCCAGCCCAATCAATATCGATCACACCAACCTGCTGTTGTTGTCCGAGGACTCGGGAGGAATAAGTGTGTCACACGTCTCTCTACCCTATAAATGTCGCCATATTTTTAGCCCCGTCTCCGCGGTGTGGATTGATTCTTATAACAACTCTATCTTTTTCTCCAGGCGTTCCTTCACACTCAGACATATCTTCATACGTACCCTGTTATCCCTGCTTCACACTCGGGCATGTCTTCACACGTGCCCTGTTATCCTTACTTCACACTCAGGCATCTCTTCACACGTGCCCTGTTATCCTTACTTCACACTCAGGCATGTCTTCACACGTGCCCTGTTATCCTTACTTCACACTCAGGCATCTCTTCACACGTGCCCTGTTATCCTTACTTCACACTCAGGCATGTCTTCACACGTGCCCTGTTATCCTTACTTCACACTCAGGCATGTCTTCACACGTGCCCTGCTATCCTTACTTCACACTCAGGCATGTCTTCACACGTGCCCTGTTATCCCTTCTTCACATTCAGGCATGTCTTCACACGTGCCCTGTTATCCCTGCTTCACATTCAGGCATGTCTTCACACGTGCCCTGTTATCCTTACTTCACACTCAGGCATGTCTTCACACGTGCCCTGTTATCCTTACTTCACACTCAGGCATGTCTTCACACGTGCCCTGTTATCCTTACTTCACACTCAGGCATGTCTTCACACGTGCCCTGTTATCCTTACTTCACACTCAGGCATGTCTTCACACGTGCCCTGTTATCCCTGCTTCACATTCAGGCATGTCTTCACACGTGCCCTGTTCTTCTTTATTCACATTCAGGCATGTCTTCACACGTGCCCTGTTCTTCTTTATTCACACTCAGATATGCCTATAGATTCATTCAAACATATGCACGTACCATTCTTTCTTTACATCGAAGCATACCATGGCATGTGTGGTCACTGTGTGAACAATATTCTACTTCTACTAAATATGTCTTCCCAAACTTTACCTCAGTAATATCTTCACATACCAACATCACACTTTCTACCATTACTAACATTTCTTTCCCACCGGAGACTGAATTACCCAAACCTTCGATACTGGAATACACCTAATAAGTCAGGTTTGTTTAGGGGAACAAATCACAAATCGTCATTATTAATATACAGTTAAACCTGTCTATAGCGTCCCCTCTCTATAGCGCCCGATTTTAAATACGTAATACGATGCGATTTACATTAAAAGTGTACTGCCTATAAAACCCCCTCTCTATAGCACCCTATTTTGGTGAGTCCCAAGTGGGGGCGCTATAGACAGGTTTAACTGTATTATAATAATAACAATTCATTTTTAGCTTTAAAACAATAGATGTTTGTTTAGGTACGAGAGACTCAGAAAACCTATATTCTTTTTAGCTTTAGACAAAAACACATGTGGATTTTTGCCATTTCTTTAAGGTAAACTACGAGTTGCTGTAATGTAAGAGAGGATATGATATCTGTCAAACCTCTAGGATATCAAACTTCTACATTCTTAATCGTATAAAGATATCTGAGTATCAAATCTTATACCTTATAGGATAAAACTTCAAATTTGTACCAACTTAGTGATGACCAGCTTATCTAACATCCAAATCTTCACTATGATAAGTCTCATCTTATTCTAGGAACACACTTCTCCAGAAACTTTCCATTCATATCTCATTCTGAAACCAAACTTTATCTTAATGTGAAATGTTCCAGTACATGTTCCTTTTATAATGTGATACACACACCATTTCATTTAGAACGACATTTGAAACGATAGCCATCGTCGGCTGTTATGGCTGTTCCTACGTCACAGCTCAAACTTCTGCCATTTCGGTGACGGCTTTTTAAAAATATAGCTGCATTCTGGTAAAAATTAAATAGACTGATATATCAAATATTCAGGTTTTTATATATGCTCTAATTTCTCAGTCGTAACATGATTTACTCTAAATTTCGATACATTTATAACATTTCATTTACAAGGTTATCCCAAAAGTTCGTAAACACTTACAAGAAAAAATTGGAATACCAATATTATTAGCCGTTATGTATAATGTCTTTGTATTATGTATAAAGTAATTGGATTATGTAATCGCTGTAATAATATTATTCACCAAGTAAATAAGAAAATCAACATTTTAAGAAAAACACGAAATTTTGGGATAACCTTATATTTTTATATATATTTGACTAATTAAATCTCTCTTGAAAAATTAATGAAATAAACCAAAATCTCGCGAAATGTTTCTATATATAAATACGTATTTAGACTTCGTTAAAATTTTCTTAGATTGAAAAAATAAGCAGATTAAATATAAAACACAAAGTAAACAAAACTTCTTGAGACGAGTTTTTTTATTTTCAAGATGATGTTTATAATTTGTAACCATGGTTGGCGCCGCGATGTTTTCAAAATGCTGTTATATTACATATATTCACTCATGGACAAAACTTAAGTAAGTGGAAAGTCTTTGATATTGCCGGTCGTCTGTATATTTGAAGAAGAAAGAGGTTGTTCACACTTGTTTATCCCATGTCTTCAATAAAAGTCACTGTAATATCTTTCAGAGCTATTTTATGAATCCTGATATAAATGCTAAAAGATATAACTTCCTTAAGTTTTGTCCATGAATGTAATTTAAATTTAGGAATATTGATTGAAGTTGTAATCGCTACTTGAGAAGTTGTCTATTTCTACAGAGTGTAAGGTTTATAAGGTTTTGTGTTGTCCTTCGGTTGATACTTGGAATAATTATTGGAATGAAACACCATTTAATGATACCTTCAATAACACACACTCGAGAGATAGAATACTTCAAACTCCGACATTTCTTTTTCCTTTCAAAATAAAAGGTAAAGTTAGCGATAGAATTAGAGGAAAACGATATAAACAGAGAGACCAAGTGCTAAAATTTACAAATCAACTTTAAATGCGAACTTTAATTTTAACCATATCAGTCAACTAGAACATCTTTTGTTATTAAATAAAATTATAAAATACTTGAGGGATGAATAAACATTATACACACTCATGGACAAAACTTAAGGAAGTTGTACCTTTTAACATGTATATCTGGATTCAGACAATAACTCTGAAATATATTACAATGACCTTTATTTAAGACACACGAGATAACAAAGTGTGAACAAAATTGACTCAGTCTTCTTAAAAATAAAAATGAATATACGACCGACAATATCAAGAACTTTCCACTACCTTAAATTTTGTTGCATGAGTCAGAATAAAATGTTAATATAATAGATGAGTATCACTTTTTAAATATAGTGATGTCGATTTTTCTACACAAGGGCTGATGTCGTCCTAACACATTTTTCAATGTAGATCCTGCACAATAATATTAATGCTATTTGCATATTCCCCATCACATTTTTCACGGCAGGGAATGATAGGTACACTCATGGACAAAACTTAAGGAAGTGGAAAGTCTTTGATGTCGACGGTTGTCTGTTTTTTTTTTTTTAAAGGAGACAGAGTAAATTTTGTTCACACTTGGTTATCTCCTGTGTCTTCAATAAAGGTGGCTGTAATACCTTTCAGAGTTATTGTCTGAATACCGATTTACATGTTAAAATATATAACTTTCTTAAGATTTTGTTCATGAGTGTATATTATCTGGCCAAGATTTTAATACCAAATAATTCATGAATTCAAATATAAACCCAAATTTTTGCTGCTATACATATTTAGACAATTCACCCTATTTAAATACAAGATTGTCTCAAAAGAATGTCAAAACTTGAAAAAAACAAAAATTGAAATACCAATATTATTCGCCGTTATGTATAATGTCTTTACATTGTATATAAAGTAATCGTATAGTACAATATAATGCGGTTTATGATTATAGAACGAGGTTTGACAATTATCCCGCAAATGTTTCTTTTTTACAGAACGAACGCAATTTATTTTAAGGATAAATAACGACTACTCCTATCCTTATGGATGAATAATGAAAGGATGAATTTTGAAGAGTAATGATAAACGGAAAAATAAAAGTGTCCAAGAATTCCCATCCAAATTCATCACAATTCATTCTTTCATACTCCATTCATAAGGATAGAAATAGTCGTTATTTCTCTTTAAAATAAATTACGAATTTTGGTTCAGTAAAAAAAAAAAATTGCGGTAAAAATTGTCAAATGTCGTTCTAAAAAGTAATTGTATTATTATGTATTCGCCGTAATAATATTATTCGCCGTTATGTATAATGTCTTTGTATTATGTATAAAGTAATTGTATTATTATGTATTCGCCGTAAAATAATTATTCGCCGTTATGTATAATGTCTTTGTATTATGTATAAAGTAATTGTATTATTATGTATTCGCCGTAATAATATTATTCGTGGTTATGTATAATGTCTTTGTATTATGTGTAAAGTAATTGTATTATAATGTATTCGCCGTAATAATATTATTCGACGTTATGTATAATGTATTCGTATTATGTGTAAAGTTGTTGTTGTATTTGTCGTGTCCAAAGAAGAGTCTCAGATGTCTCCATGCATCTCCATCACAGCAGCAGCAATATCCACTATCTTGGGTGTGTAAAGCTGCTGCTCTGGGTCTAAGTCGATTTATGTGTAAAGTAATAATATTATTCCGGCGAATACTTAATAATGTATTAGATAATAAAAGGCATATATTGGATTTTATAAAATATATGCCTTTTATTATCTAATGAATTAAGTATGGATTGCTCTATTTTCAAAACATAATAATGTGTAAAGTAATTGTATTATTATGTATTCGCCGTAATAATATTATTCACCAAGTAATAAAAAAACAGATTTTAAGAAAACCACGAACTTTAGGGACAACCTTATAGATTCTAATTTTAAAATCTCTACTCGGGGGCGAAGATAAATAGAGAAAACCAAAATATAATTATTGGTTCACCTCCTGTGTTATCTAATACAAGTATTCTTTCGTTCAATGGAAAATAAGGTTGAAATTGTTCCACTTGAGACCTCTCCATACACCATTTCTAGCATCGATTTATTTGTTTTAAAAATTGCTTAATTTTATATAGATTGATATTGCATAACGTTATATCGTATAAAAACTTTCTACTGATATAGTTTTAATTGGTGATTTAGGTTTTCATTTGGTTTATAATCTGGTGTCTCATAGTTGTGGTTTCCCTCTTGATCTGTTCTATCAATGTTCTGGTATCTCATAGTTGTGGTTCCCCCTGTTCTGTTCTATCAATGTTCTGGTATCTCATAGCTGTGGTTTCCCCCTGTTCTGTTCTATCAGTGTTCTGGTATCTCATAGCTGTGGTTTCCCCCTGTTCTGTTCTATCAATTTTCTGGTATCTCATAGCTGTGGTTTCCCCCTGTTCTGTTCTATCAATGTTCTGGTATCTCATAGCTGTGGTTTCCCCCTGTTCTGTTCTATCAGTGTTCTGGTATCTCATAGTTGTAGTTACTCCCTGTTATGTTCTATCAATGTTCTGGTATCTCATAGTTGTGGTTCCCCCTGTTCTGTTCTATCAATGTTCTGGTATCTCATAGTTGTAGTTCCCCCTGTTCTGTTATATCAATGTTCTGGTATCTCATAGCTGTGGTTTCCCCCTGTTCTGTTCTATCAATGTTCTGGTATCTCATAGCTGTGGTTTCCCCCTGTTCTGTTCTATCAATGTTCTGGTATCTCATAGTTGTGGTTCCCCCTGTTCTGTTCTATCAATGTTATGGTATCTCATAGCTGTGGTTTCCCCCTGTTCTGTTCTATCAATGTTCTGGTATCTCATAGTTGTGGTTTCCCCTAGTTCTGTTCTATCAATGTTCTGGTATCTCATAGTTGTGGTTTCCCCTTGTTCTGTTATATCAATATTCTGGTATCTCATAGTTGTGGTTTCTCCCAGTTCTGTTCTATCAATGTTCTGGTGTCTCATAGTTGTGGTTTCCCCCTGTTCTGTTCTATCAATGTTCTGGTATCTCATAGTAGTGGTTTCCCCCAGTTCTGTTCTATCAATGTTCTGGTATCTCATAGTTGTGGTTTACCCTGTTATGTTCTATCAATGTTCTGGTATCTCATAGTTGTGGTTTCCCCCTGTTATGTTCTATCAATGTTCTGGTATCTCATAGTTGTAGTTACTCCCTGTTCTGTTCTATCAATGTTCTGGTATCTCATAGTTGTGGTTTCCCCCTGTTCTGTTCTATCAGTTTTCTGGTATCTCATAGTTGTAGTTACTCCCTGTTATGTTCTATCAATGTTCTGGTGTCTCTTAGTTGTGGTTTGCCTCTGTTCTGTTCTATCAATGCTCTGGTATATCATAGTTGTAGTTACTCCCTGTTCTGTTCTATCAATGTTCTGGTATCTCATAGTTGTGGTTTCCCCCAGTTCTGTTCTATCAATGTTCTGGTATCTCATAGTTGTGGTTTCCCCCTGTTCTGTTCTATCAATGTTCTGGTATCTCATAATTGTGTTTTCCTCCTGTTCTGTTCTATCAATGTTCTGGTATCTCATAGTTGTGGTTTCCCCCTTTTCTGTTCAATCAATGTTCTGGTATCTCATAGTTGTGGTTTCCCCCCGTTTTGTTCTATCAATGTTCTGGTATCTCATAGTTGTGGTTTCCCACTGTTCTGTTCTATCAATGTTCTGGTATCTCATAGTTGTGGTTTCCCCCAGTTCTGTTCTATCAATGTTCTGGTATCTCATAGTTGTGGTTTGCCTCTGTTCTGTTTTATCAATGTTCTGGTATCTCATAGTGTGTTTTCCCCCTGTTCTATCAATGTTCTGGTATCTCATAGTTGTGGTTTCCCCCTGTTTCGTTCTATTAATGTTCTGGTTTCACATAGTGTGTTTTCCCCTTGTAATGTTCTATCAATGTTCCGGTGTCTCATAGTTGTGGTTTGCCTCTGTTCTGTTCTATCAATGCTCTGGTATATCATAGTTGTAGTTACTCCCTGTTCTGTTCTATCAATGTTCTGGTATCTCATAGTTGTGGTTTCCCCCAGTTCTGTTCTATCAATGTTCTGGTATCTCATAGTTGTGGTTTCCCCCTGTTCTGTTCTATCAATGTTCTGGTATCTCATAATTGTGTTTTCCTCCTGTTCTGTTCTATCAATGTTCTGGTATCTCATAGTTGTGGTTTCCCCCTTTTCTGTTCAATCAATGTTCTGGTATCTCATAGTTGTGGTTTCCCCCCGTTTTGTTCTATCAATGTTCTGGTATCTCATAGTTGTGGTTTCCCACTGTTCTGTTCTATCAATGTTCTGGTATCTCATAGTTGTGGTTTCCCCCAGTTCTGTTCTATCAATGTTCTGGTATCTCATAGTTGTGGTTTGCCTCTGTTCTGTTTTATCAATGTTCTGGTATCTCATAGTGTGTTTTCCCCCTGTTCTATCAATGTTCTGGTATCTCATAGTTGTGGTTTCCCCCTGTTTCGTTCTATTAATGTTCTGGTTTCACATAGTGTGTTTTCCCCTTGTTATGTACTATCAATGTTCTGGTATCTCATAGTGTGTTTTCCCCCTGTTCTATCAATGTTCTGGTATCTCATAGTTGTAGTTTCCCCCTGTTCTGTTCTATCAATGCTCTGGTATCTCATAGTTGTGGTTTGCCTCTGTTCTGTTCTATCAATGTTCTGTTATCTCGTGAATTTACCTACTATTTGTGTTAAAACCGATACTTTATAGTGTTTATCAATGTTTTGGTTTTCTGGTAGTTTTTCTCAGTTCAGAATATCGGTTCGACTGGGTTGAGTTCGATGTTCTAGCGTTCCGTCCTTCCACTTACACCATACAAATCAATATCAAGAATTTTAAAGCGTTATGAAGATGTCAGATTCAGTCATCACGTGTTTTATAGGAAGTAGAGAACAGCCCCGTCAAAATTGTAACGCAAGAACGACCCAACTTGAGAAAAAAAATATTCATCTTATTCTCTATTTTCTGTAGTTAAATGTTGCTTCTAATTACCCATCTATTATGGTGGTGATGGTGTCTTGTCCATTGCATCTATTATAAAATCTTATTTGGGACTAGTGTTCATAATAAAATATTTTTTGTTGTGATTGATTATAGGAAGCTATGAGAATTTAGCATCATAGGCAAGAAATACGTTTTCACTTAGTAGGCGTGGAAGTACAAGAAATATCTTTAACTTTGAACATTCAGAAAATAAAAGTAAAATCGTTCTTTCTTAACCAATTTCAGCTCTTTATAACTAAGGACAATTACGCGTCATTACATGGAACCAAAGAGTAAAAGGTTTACACCGTTACCATTTTTATTAAGAGATATTACTGAAACCTTCGGCTGTATGACCTTCTTCATCTAAATATAAGACCGTGTTGACTCTTGGTGAGAGTTTATACATTCTTTATGTAAACACCCGTATATCAGCACGTTTCTATATTTAGTTGAAGAAGGGCAAACAGTCGAAAGCATATTCATAATTCCTTTCAGTAAAAAAGGGTTACGATTGTAATCATCCCGTCGTTTCTTCAATGCCTAATACTGTCATTTGCGGCATCTGATGAAATACATTGTAGATAGTAAAGAGAGTGGTTGTCTCTTGGTGTCGGGGAATCTGCTCCTATCTAGCTTACGGTGGATATCTTCTTCTATCCGTGTTTAACTCTTTTGTTTCCAATCACACGTTACCATGTGATTATGTGTCTTCCTTCAGAAGCCTATAACACGCTTCTGTGTGATCTAAAATCCAACTTTCTCTTAATATTATGAACTAGCCGAATGACCCGGGCAACGCCCGTGTTTTACCCGATTGAATGTTTTGATTCAAATACTATTTGTTACAATTATAAATTGTGGTCATGTGGCCTAGTGGTCATGGCATCTGCCCGGTAAGCGGAAGGTCGTGGGTTCGATTCCCATCCCTTGACACTTTTTTATTTTATCCATTCTGACCAAAATCTATCCGTGAACTTCAGACAGTGAACTTCACACAGACAGAATAAGGCAATTATATAAGTAGATTCAATCTCTATATTACATTTTAACTGTATTTGATGCTATCAAGAGAAGTAAACGTTGTTTTATATTTGTAAATGACTGCATTTTGACTTGTATATATACTCATGGACAAAACTTAAGGAAGTTTTACCTTTTAGCATGTATATCGGGATTCAGACAATAACTCTGAAAGATATTAGATACACAGTGATCTTTATTGAAGACACACGAGATAACTAAGTGTGAATAGAATTGTCCCTATCTCCTTATAAATAACATAAAACTGGCGAGACATCAAAGACTTTCCACTTCCTTAAGTTTTGTTATTGTGGTATAAAGGAGAAAGAAGAATTGTAAAGCAACTTTTTATTTATTATAATTTTCGTCAAACTTTCGAAAATTAATTCTATTTCAGCAATATATCCTAATAATCCTTTTATACAAGGTTGTCCCAAAGGTTAGTAAACACTTGCCAAAAATTTGAAATACCAATATTATTCGCTGTTATGTATAATGTCTTTGTATTATGTATAAAGTAATTGTATTAAGTATTATTATGTATTCGCCGTTATGTATAATGTCTTTGTATTATTTCTAAAGTAATTGTATTAAGTATTATTATGTATTCGCCGTTATGTATAATGTCTTTGTATTATGTATAAAGTAATTGTATCATTATGTATTCGCCGTTATGTATAATGTCTTTGTATTATGTATAAAGTAATTGTATTAAGTATTATTATGTATTCGCCGTTATGTATAATGTCTTTGTATTATTTCTAAAGTAATTGTATTAAGTATTATTATGTATTCGCCGTTATGTATAATGTCTTTGTATTATTTCTAAAGTAATTGTATTAAGTATTATTATGTATTCGTCGTTATGTATAATGTCTTTGTATTTTGACAATTAAAACCACTTTATTGACTATTGGTCAATATTTCACTCCGAAGAGTTAAGAGGAAAGTGACTATTTACATTAGTGGGTGGAGCTCACACCGAGGGGACGCCTGGGTCCCGTCAGGAGTTTAGGGCCTTCCTGAAGTTGGCCAATCTTTGGCGAATATGGTTATCGCAGTGCTGGGCGCGCCAGATGACGATGTCAATGAAACCAGCAAAGATGATCTTCTGGCTAGGCGAGAGTTGCGCAATGAGAAGCGCCCTCTCGTTTCTGTGTAGGATTGCCTCGATGAGATCGTACGTGCTGAACCCTGAGTCGAGTAAAGGTTTTAATTCAGTGTCTGAATTCAACTCATCAAATAGGTCCTCCATCAAGTCCTCGTGGTCTACATATTCCTCCTCCATCGGGGTAGGCAGTGGAGGCGGAGGTGTCGCCATGGCCGGTTTAGTCTCTACTCCGTGGGGAACGGGTGGTGTTGGCCCGGCAGGCCGAGGCGCAGGCAGTGGGGGTGTTGGAGGCACTGCCGCCGGTCCTTTTTTCAATTCGGATTTGACCTGGTGTAAGATCTTATATACATTGGTATTGCCTGCGGGCTTCAGGCCAAGGATTTGTTCAATCAGACCGGCAAGAGCATCGGTCTGCGGAGGTGTCAGTAGCCCGCGTTTTCTTTGGGCCTTGGTCCTCGATGAGAGGAGGTCCAAGACCTCCTCCCGCCCGAGACCAAGAGCGTCCGTCCCAGTAAAGGACACGGTGGGGCTTCTCTGGATGAACGCCACGAGGTCATCTCTCATGGATGTCCTGCTCGATGATGTGGAGGAAGCGGAGGACTCCTCGATGGCGGTCATTTCAATGTCCTGAGCGGGGGGTCCCGACTTCGTTGATTGGGGGCTCACGGAACCCCCAGGAGCCCGCAAGGACGGAGCAGGGGTCACAGGTGGAGGGGCAGGAGGCGCCATCTCCACAGGTACGGCTGGGGCCACTGGTGTAGATGGCCGAGGTGCTGCAGATGGGGTCACAGCCCGGGCCGCAGGAGAAGCGCTGGGGGTCTCCATGGCTGGACTGGGGGACGCCGGAGGTGGAGGATGGGCAGAAGGCTGCCGAGGCAGCCCAGGCGCGGTCACTGGTGGGACGCTGGTGGGAGAGATAGGTGTGGCCGGTCTAGGAGCGTTGGTTCGCCCTGCAAGCAGGGGGCAGTTGGCCCTGCGATGTCCTTGGCCGTGGCACCTGGAGCACTTGATGCCCGAGGACAAATAAGCGGGCCATGCCTCGCCTTTAATAGGGATCTCAAGGCGGGTGGGGAGCCTCTCAGTTGTCATTCCCTCGCGGAGGACAATGAATGCCTCGCGGCGGCCGTCGTTGTAGGTGTATGGGCCGGCCTTCATCAGTTTGGGCGCAATTGATGTCACGCGCCCATAAGGTTTTAGGGCGCTGATGATGGCGGAGTCCTCCACGAAGAAGGGGAGGTTGCCCACAGTTATCCTTTCCGCTCTTTTGCGGAAAGGAAAGGCCCTGAGGAGTGTGCCCTCAACCTCGAGGCCCTCGTTTATGAGGCGCTCGGCCAGGCCTCTGTTCGCCAGTCCCAGGAGTTGGTGGCCGTTCACCTTGGAGACTTGGATGACTCCGGCGGTTCCTCCGAGCATCCTGTCCAGCGCCCTCAGGTAGTGGAAGGGCTGTAGCTCGGGGCCGTGCTCCAGGTACACACAGTGGTCCTCAGATGAGGATGCCTGCCGCGCCCGGGCCTCTGTGATGTGGGCCCTGGTTGTTCTTATTTCCTGTGCCCGGGGCACAGATCCTGCCGAAGATTGCGGTCGGCGACTGGTTCTTGCACCTCCGATGTTGGAGGATGGTGCAGCCGCTGTAGGCGAGTTCGCAGATTCGCGGCGCCTCTTTTTGGTCCTCACGACGGTAAAGTCGTCGTCCGCTCCAGGGCCTTGATCTTCAGGGCAGTCCGCCCAGTTTCTCAGGGCACGGGCAGCGCCATTGGATGACGTAGCCGGCGGCAAGCCGGACGTGACGTCACCGCGCTCGACGGCCAGATTTGCATTTCCAACGCCTGTCGGCGGATTTGCATAATCTTTATTTGCAGAATTCTCTCTAGAGATTTCCCGATGTAATTCGTCTTTCAGCGAATTCTTGCCACCGGTTGGAGATAGGATGCTGGGCCTTCCAGGCTCTTGTCCAGCAGGTCCTGGGCTCCTTGGTGATGCCGAATTCGGCATGATTACGGCTGATACATCACTCGCCAGTAGCGAAATACGCGGAGCTCGCGCGACGCGTGGCCGCACGGTCTTTGTATTATGTATAAAGTAATTGTATTATTATGTATTCGCCGTAATAGTATTATTCACCAAGTAATAAGAAAAACATGAACTTTTGGGAAAACTTTATATTAGAGCAGTAAGACATTCAGTAGAAAATTGTTTTATTTTTAGTAAACGCGTGCTTTATAACTAGTTTACATATATATGAAAAAATAGTACAAATGTAATATTGTACTGGGATAAGGTGCATAAATTATTTAAAAAAAGGCATCTCCTTATCATGTAACTGAAAGTTTCTGATGACTTGCGCCATCTATCGGAATAAATATCAACTATTCTCGTTATAGTTTACATATAGTTTCAAATAAATAGAGATGGTACTATATTACATCCTGTTTAAGAGACACATTGGAAAATTCGTTCTTTTTATTTTACGCCCTATTACGTACTTTGTAGGTAAGTTCAGGCTAGAATAATTTGTTCAAATAAAAGATACTTCGGCCAGTAAATCTTTTTATTGTCTCGACATTTCGACAATTTCTAACGCTTTGCCTAATATTTTAATTTTTGTTCGCTCCTGACGAGGACAAAAGATTTTTTATCGAAACGTCGAAGCAATAAAAAAGATTTACTGACCGAAGTATCTTTAATTTGAAGAAATATGAATGCCGGCCAGGCAGCCTCTATCTTTATGATAGAATAATTTGGTCGTTTTTATAGATTCTAGAGAGGGGTGAATACATTTGAGAAATCCTATAGACAACCGTGCGTTTAAACAGAAAGCGCCTACATATTGGCTTCCTTATAGGTTAAATAGAATGGTTGGGAAACACTAAATACAAGTACATTTTTGTCTTCTTCTTTTGACAACCATCATGATTGGGTAAAGTAAAATGCGTCTTCCTTTGTCATTAAGACTGGGAGCACTACTCAGTGTCAGGCCGACTTAGCTACAAAAGAAATGGCCGCCTTTGACATGAGGAACAGACGTCATGTGCAGCCGCTCCTAACATGGAGTACAAACGATGCTCATCCTGTATCCTGGATTAGGAGCCCTTACAGGGTACTATCAGCCGGGGCAGCTGAGCCCAGGTTTTTCAGCGAGCTTGTTACTACTTCCCATCCTCCTTTTTCATCCGGGCTTGGGACCGGCAAAGGCGGAGTTATATATATTTTTGTTAAACAAGAGAATACTTAATAGAAATAAAATAATACTTGAGTTGTATCTGGTTACAATAGTTTTTAAGCGAGGTGATTCTAGAAAGAAAGAATGTTGTTGAATTCTAAATGCGATTTTTACTGAATTGTTAAAAATATAAGCGGGGATAAATACTCACTTTTAACACAAATTGAAACAGAAAAACACAAAAAGTAAGTAGTGGATTAGTATTTAGTTAGCTGGAAGTCATACTTAGCGTGTACTAATGTAAGGTTACCTTGAAGTTATACTATCTAGTTCATCTATTGAAGGATATGTTAGCCCAAAAGAAAGCTAGAGAAATAAAAAAAGTCGAAGAAACCTTGATTTCTTGTTGACTTTAATAAATAGAAAGCTATATGAAATAAAGTTGTCCTCTTGAACCTAATGAAAGAAAGAGAGAGAGAGAGATAAAAAAGGAGAAGAATATTGAAACTTAAAATAGATTTAAAAAAAGAGGGATTTAGGTTTTAAAAAAAAGGTGCGACATTAAATGGTCTGCCTCATTTCCCGCCAAATTGGGGAATTAATAAAGGAACTGATTATGCAAATTTGTGATAAATCGATGTGACCAGATTGGATTTCTATTTGGCGCGGGAGGAGATCTTTCTAGTCTTAAGACATCTTTGGTAAACCGAATATATTAATCTAACATTATGACATTATCAATGAGGTATCTAGGTTTTGGTTTCTCTATACAATTCTTTTATTTCTCGAGCTTTCAGGGCTAACATGCTCTTAAACACGGATACCAAGAGGTATTACTTATAGCCAATTATAACACGCTAACTTCTGGGTCTCTGTGACAATTTTGACAATTAAAAATAGCCTATTGAGATCTGGTCAACAGTAGGGAGAAGATTTACAGCCATTTTTAAAATAGGGAGAAATATTTACATCAGACGAAGCCCTCTCCGGAGGGACGTCTGGATTTCATCAGGAACCTCTGGGTCACCGTGTTTAAGGACATCTTAGCCTGAAAGCTTGAAAAATAGAAGAATTGTAAAAAGAAACAAAACCCTTGATTCTTTATTGATTTTTTCAAAGTATAAAAGCAAGAAAGAATCTTAATTATAATCCATTATTGTCGTATTTTTCATTATAAATACCAAATATTGAAAGATTATTCACAACTGTGAAAAAATGAAAAGTGTTGTCAGGAAAGACTGCCTTATAATGTGGTGAATCCCACTTTAGTAGTACATGCATTCAGCTCACTCTATCAAACGACATCAATGACTTTTGTAAGGTTCATTATACGTATTTACATTAATTGGTAAAAACTTAACGTCTTTGATATCGCCTGTCGTCTTTTTTTGAAGGAGACAGAGGCAATTTTGTTCACACACACTTGATTATCTCGTGTATCTTCAATAAAGGTCACTGTAATATCTTTCAGAGTTATTGTCTGAATCCCGATATTAATGCTAAAAGGTACAACTTCCTTAAGTTTCGTCCATGAGTGTATCTTTCAGAGTTATTGTCTGAATCCCGATATACATGCTAAAAGGTACAACTTCCTTGAGTTTTGTTCATGAGTGTATCTTTCAGAGTTATTGTCTGAATACTGATATACATGCTAAAAGGTACAACTTCCTTAAGTTTTGTCCATGAGTGTATCTTTCAGAGTTATTGTCTGAATCCCGATATACATGTTAAAAGGTACAACTTCCTTAAGTTTTGTCCATGAGTGTATCTTTCAGAGTTATTGTCTCAATCCCGATATATATGCTAAAAGGTACAACTTCCTTTAGTTTTGTCCATGAGTGTATCTTTCAGAGTTATTGTCTGAATCCCGATATACATGCTAAAAGGTACAACTTCCTTAAGTTTTGTCCATGAGTGTATCTTTCAGAGTTATTGTCTCAATCCCGATATACATGCTGAAAGGTACAACTGCCTTAAGTTTTGTCCATAAGTGTATCTTTCAGAGTTATTGTCTCAATCCCGATATACATGCTAAAAGGTACAACTGCCTTAAGTTTTGTCCATAAGTGTATCTTTCAGAGTTATTGTCTCAATCCCGATATACATGCTAAAAGGTACAACTTCCTTAAGTTTTGTCCATGAGTGTATCTTTCAGAGTTATTGTCTGAATCCCGATATACATGCTAAAAGGTACAACTGCCTTAAGTTTTGTCCATAAGTGTATCTTTCAGAGTTATTGTCTCAATCCCGATATACATGCTAAAAGGTACAACTTCCTTAAGTTTTGTCCATGAGTGTATCTTTCAGAGTTATTGTCTGAATCCCGATATACATGCTAAAAGGTACAACTTCCTTAAGTTTTGTCCATGAGTGTATCTTTCAGAGTTATTGTCTGAATCCCGATATACATGGTAAAAGGTACAACTTCCTTAAGGTTTGTCCATAAGTGTATCTTTCAGAGTTATCGTCTGAATCCCGATATACATGCTAAAAGGTACAACTTCCTTAAGGTTTGTCCATAAGTGTATCTTTCAGAGTTATTGTCTGAATCCTGATATATATGCTAAAAGGTACAACTTCCTTAAGTTTTCTCCATGAGTGTATCTTTCAGAGTTATTGTCTGAATCGCGATATACATGTTAAAAGGTACAACTTCCTTAAGGTTTGTCCATAAGTGTATCTTTCAGAGTTATTGTCTGAATCGCGATATACATGTTAAAAGGTACAACTTCCTTAAGGTTTGTCCATGAGTGTATCTTTCAGAGTTATTGTCTCAATCCCGATATAGATGTAAAAGGTACAACTTTCTTAAGTTTTGTCCATGAGTGTATATCGTATTTATATAATAATACCTTTAAGGTTTGTTTATTCAACATCATTTTGTTATATATATATTTTTAAATATATAATATATAATCCCTATACGTTTTTATAACATTATATCATATTAATATATATTTTATTAAATCAAAATATATAATGACTTGTAAAATATTCAAGGACAACATATACTGTCAATACACTCATGGACAAAACTTAAGGAAGTTGTACCTTTTAGCATATATATCGGGATTCAGACAATAACTCTGAAAGATATTACAGTGACCTTTATTGAAGACACACGAGGTAACCAAGTGTGAACAAAATTGCCTTTGTCTCCTTCAAAAAAAAAAAAAAAAAAAAATAGACGACTTCGACATCAAAAACTTTCCACCTCCTTAAGTTTTGTCAATGAGTGTAAAATTTTCAACGCCATCGACTTTTTCTATTTTCATTCATATATATGTTTGTGTTTCCACACGTCCAACTGCTAAACAAACTATGTTATAAAAGAGTGCAAACAAATGCTTTTTTTTTGTATTTGGAAAATTTCGAAAAATTTATAAAACTAAGAGGCCAATTATATTGATCTCCTTGTTTAGATGCCACCCAGCCAGCTTCGTAGATCGTCTTAGTTTTTCCCCAATTCCAATATCACCTACCTTCCAAAAAAAAGAAACGATATTTACAACCATGATAATGATGATAAAGAAAGAAAGAGCCTGCGCGTGCATATTTTAAAAGTTGAGTAATAATGAAAGTCGCTGAGTTTTCGCTGACCTTCCCCCAGATAAATCAATACACCGGGCAACCTTGGAAACGAACGATTGTCGACCATTCATCATTTCATCATCATTCTTGTTTACATTACCCCCAAATCTCAGTCGCGTCTTCTTATTGATTATCATTTCAATCATTATCTAGCATATACTGTATATTAATATATCTGGGTGCATATAGCATTCAATGGGGGGAACAAAAGCCCTCAAAATTTCACTTCAACGGATTTTCACGATTTGTGTATTCTATTTTTACTTCTATTCATCAATGTGAAAAAAGAAAGCGAATGTTTATATACAATTTTATCCATTGATCGAAAAATTTTATTTTACGAAAACAATTGTCGCATCTGCCTTCAAAATAGATATAAAATGTATTTTAAGCGTTCGATATGCAATATTTATAAATTTGCATAAACACTGTATCCTGGGATTGATTCGAATTCCACTTTGCATATTTACGACACTGTTTCGGACTAATTCGGCGCTCTCGAGTTTTTCAATTAAAATGTGAAATATTGCGTCGTATAACCAGGTAGTTACAATGCACAAAGAAATAGCAAATGTATATACAACGTTATTCCAATAGGGTTTAGTTTGCTGAAGAATAAATTGACCGAAAGCTACTTTAATCAATTAGAATAAAAATAATTGCGGCGTCTTATGTCTTTTTTTTTGTAATTAGTCGTTGTAATGTTCCACATCGATTAAATATATAAATATGCTTTACCAAATTAAGAAACAAATTATAATTATAAATCTTTCTAATGTTAAATATGCACTTTTGAATATATTCATAACAACAATTAAAGTACAGTAGACTCTCCTATAACGCGATAAAAAAATTGCGACAAATTTATTTATACAACGCGAATTTTCGTATAACGCGTTATAAAATAAAACAATTTACCCTAACAACATTCGCGTTATACAAGTTTTATTTCGTACAACGCGAATTCCTATAACGCGTTTTCATACAACACGGAACACATTAATCGCGTTATAGGAGAGTCTACTGTACTGCCAAATCCAAACAATCAATAAAATATTAATTAAACAGAGTATATTATAATATTATTATAAGGTATATTACAGTCGTAATACGAAAACACCTGTGATATTGTATTGCAATAAGTGTATTTAAACAAATATAAGGACGTATAAAATTGACTATATAAGGTTCTAAAACAAACTCCAATCTATAAAGTGAGGAATCTGTGTTGGTACGTTAGGCTGCAGTTCGGCAGAGTACTCAACCTTGATTTCCTCTTTATTGGTATTGTAAGTATTTCCCGAGCGAGAGTTTCCATAATAAAGGTAAAATTATAAATATATATATATAATGAAATAGTGTTACCTTAAAACATTGCTATGTTTATTTATATGTTGTCGTCCTCTTTGCTTGTGCAAATTAAAAATCTATATATATATAATTACATACAAATCAACAACCCACACACAAAACACACTAACAAAACAAACACAACACAAAAATGTTATAAAAGGAATGACACTATAAAAAGCAATGATATTATAGTACACATTCTGTTATAATATTAATTTAAAATAAATTTAAAATATCAGAGATGTTGATAAAGCACAATATGAATTATAGACTATAATACAAAAAATAAGACCTAATCCAAATAATTTATTAGATTATAATACAAGATTTTATTCTTTTGTCTGATGATGGTGACAATGTTGTTGCCGAAACGTCACACACTAATAAATTATTTGGATTAGGTCTTATTTTCTTGTATCAGAGATGTTATTAGAGAAAGGATGGAAGACAAAACAATATTTTTTTGACAAACTCGTGGGGAACCTGAAGTCATTCTTCAGCCGGGGTCATCGCGAGAAAGATATTTATAACTCAAGGAGCGCAGAATCACCAGGGGAGTCCAGCTCACTAGTATGGACAAGTGCTAAGCGCTTTTACTCGCGTCCTGTTTTGATTGCTGAACCAGTTGACCAGGAAGTTCCATGCTGAAGTTGAGTCTGGGAGGCTGACAATAGATGTAGGATTGAGTTGGGTCAGTCCAAGTAGGTTAGCTGTTTGTATCCTATGTCTCAGGAATGCTGGGCAGCTGAAGAGGCGATGATCGACTGTCTGTGGCTCTTCTGAACAGTGGATGGAGGTTGGGTCCGTTTCGGGATGTACACGTGTAATGTCTGCCAGTACATGGCCCCGTGAGGATGGTGGCCTCTCCATGGCAAACCATACTGAAGTAATACTATTCATAATAAATAACATTTAAAAAACAAAACAATAATCGGTGTGAAAGAACCCGGCTTATTCAACTAGTCTTTTCACTATCCAAACTTAACCTATAATCCCGCTGTTTATTACAGCATCCTTTGTGAAGATTGGGACAGCCTTATATTATCAACGGTAAAATAATGATAAAGGTTACAAATGCGAAATTTTATAAAGCTACAGGTAAATATAATACGTTGTCAAATATTTACAACAGTTCGAATAACTGACTGACTTACTGTACGTAACCCTGATTGCTGGGGCGTATAGAGATGGTCAATTCTCTCGCTCCGTAAGTCACAATAAAGCCAATATAACACATTATATTAGCAATATGTTTTAATTGTACGTATATATATACTAGCCGAATGACCCGGGCAACGCCCGTGTTTTACCCGACTGTAGATGTTACAACGGTGATCCTTAGGTCGCTGGTTCAAATCCGGCTCAAGGGAGCCGGCGAGCACGTGACCTCCCTGTGCGCGCGCATCCGTGACAGAGGCCGATGAGGAAAGACGGTCGTGACTATATATAGGGATTATATAATCTAAAAACTCAAATATTTCTATATTTAAAATATATATATTTTATTTTTATTCATTGATATTTTTACTTTTGGTTATCATCGTTTTTAGAATGACTTTCAGTTTTGTTGTAAATATGCGTAGTTAACATATCTATCCTTTTGAATAACTAATATAGGATTAACTATATATATTCTATATATTGTGAAAATAACTAATGTGTAATATTTCCTCAAGTAATTGACAATAAAAACTACAGGACGGTAAATAATTATTTTTTTCTTATCACGACTGCACCTCAACCCTTTATCTTATCGACCTTTGTCTTATCAACCCTTTATCTAACAACAACAAAATATTCATAAGGCATATACAGTAGAACTTCCCTGTAAAGGACAACACCTAATTGCAGAGCCAAAGTGTCCTTTAAGGAAAGGTATCCTCTTACCAGAAAGCTGCTAAATTGTAAAATTGATAATATTGTAAATGTAAACTGTCCTTTATAGAGAGGTGACCTCTAGCGTGAGTGTCCTCTCATGGAGGTTCTACTGTATATTATGAATATAATCAATTCTAATGATTTTGTTTTAAAAGTCTGTAATTTGTTCGTAAAAAAAACGTAATTAAGATCGATTAAAAAGTCAAAGTTCGAGAATTCTGATTTGGAAAAAGAGGAGAAATGAAAGTGCGGCGTTAAACGTCCGCCGGGCTCTAATAGAAGAGAACAGGAGTCGAAGGGAGGTTGACAAATTTATGTCTGTCAGGGAAACATCCGCTGGTGTTTTGCCGAAGTCTTGGGCCGTTTGGACAGCAGCATGTCCCAGCCTCCATGCAGCGACACGATCACCGACACCACGTAGATGGCGAACAGGACCAGCAGTAGCCAATAGAGGTCTGACAGGTTCCTCTTGTAGGTGTCACGGAAGGGAAACTCGGGATCCTCACACAGCGGCCGTTCACGGCGGACCAGGCAGTAGGCGCCGTTCTCTACCAGCGGCGTCTTGGTGCGCAAGTAGCGCAGCAGTTCTGGATCGGACTCAGCCAGCTCCTCGGGCGTGAAGTCCAGAAGGTCCTCTTCACCGTCGAACTCCATCCTCGCGCCACACAACATTAGATGGACTTCAGGAACTCTGTAATAATGTACAGAGCGATGGAAGTCTTACTATCATGCCTATCTCTTCGATCAACGTTAACTGATAGGCAGAAGACCTATAGCTAGAAAAACCACTTCCTATACTGGTGTCGCTTGAAAGAGAAAGAAGGCTTGAAAGCTCGCTTATCTTTATCCAAATATTCATATATTTGGTTGAATTTTACATTCAATGTTTGAACAATTACATCCATGGTCAATCTAAGATATTTCTATTTTGCATATCTATATAGAAGAGTAAAATTTGCATAAGTTGTTAACGAAATTTCAAAATATGTAAATTTCTCCAATAGATATAACGAAATATCAATATATCAAATTGTTTACACGTTATGAAGGTTTCTCTTTATATATCAGGAAAAATCTCAATTATCGTATATAATGAATAGCCTATACGACCAATTCGTAGTTCGGGTTCTCTAAAACGACACTATTGGCCATGTGTCTATACAGGATTGTGCGCTATAAGGACAATATCTAGATAGATATGTCAGTTTTGTCAAAGCTTGTCTCCACTGCTCAATTCTTTGTTCATCTTTGCATCACTTCATATGATAATTTTCATGAAAAAGCTTTTTTAAAAAATATTTTAGGCTATGATAATAATGATAATTTGATGTTGTCGTGTCCAATGAAGATCCTCAGATATCTTCATTACAATTAGTCGGTTTCCATGGTGGCAACGGCGCCCATTCTCCAATGGTAATTTGGTGCTAACGTGTTAAATCCTTCTTATTGTTGTTGTACTGTTGGTGTTGTATGGTGTTGTGTGGTGGTGGTGTCTTGTTCCTTCATAGAAAGAGTGGGGTGCCATTGCCCCGTTAGTCAGCCACATTTCAGAGTTCCCTGTTCACAGTTACCGTAGCGACTCGGGGCTCACGACACCGTACTACAGGACAGTCCCTTACTTGTGCTGCTTCTCCCGCCCGTGTACTGTTAAGTAAGAGATGTGATATATTTTAGAATAATTTATAAAGAGATGCATTTCTGGAAATGTGATTTTAGCGAGTTGTCCCGAGCGAGGCTGAGTCAGCTCGATGTTCCTGACAATGTCGTTGTTGTCACGTGTCACAGCTTCGACACCTCAAATCGACATAACAATGTCATCCTCAATTCTTCTACCATATATATACATATCCATTTGCATATATTTTTATGAAAATTCGAAACTATTATACACGCGTAATGATTCTTCTTTTTTTTTTTAATAAACAATTTATACTGCCCTTGCTGCAATATGGAAAAATTAATGGAAGGTCCTGGCTCATCAGTGGTGAACCCTCCCAGCGGTTTCGCCAGATTAATCTACCATAACAGATGGCGCGCAAATGCAGCATAAAATATTTTTATATTTATAAATTCAATTGCCATCTATCAATAGAATTTAAAACATTATTTTTTAGGTAATGTGTCTATTTTCTTATATATATATATGATTTTTACAATTATTGTTTAAAACTTTATAAATATATTTTCATATAAAAAACATATTTTTCAAAATCTTTTCGCCACCAGGTGGCCGGATTAAGTGGACGTATGTTGCATAGCTTCGCGAATTCCGGTAAATATTGACTTTAAATTTCTTTTTCACTTTTTTATTTTATATATTTAAAATTACTTCAAATTATATTAATAAACATATTAATATATATAGATATATTTATCTTCGTTATATATATCTATTGGATAAATTTACTTACTTTAAAATTTCGTTAA
Organism: Cordylochernes scorpioides; assembly: GCA_030710605.1. Lineage (NCBI taxonomy): Eukaryota > Metazoa > Arthropoda > Arachnida > Pseudoscorpiones > Chernetidae > Cordylochernes > Cordylochernes scorpioides. Next base: position 12,829,246 of record CP092872.1, on the reverse strand, counting down.
CAACTTATGCAAAATTTACGCTTATATATATATATGCAAAATAGAAATAGAGATGAAGTTAACCATGGATATAATTGTTCAAACATGAGTGTAAAACTCAACGAAATATTTGAATATTTCGATAAAAGATTTCAACAAGATTAAAAAAATTGATAAGGCACAATTTGGATATAGATTATAAAAGAAGGTAATAAGACCAAATTTAAATATATAAATAATGTGTGACGTTTCGGTAACAGCGTTGTTACCATCTTTAGACAAAAAGTACTTTTGTCCGTTACCGAAACGTCACACACTATTTATTTATTTGGATTTGGTCTTATTACCTTGTTTTATAAGGCTAAAATAACACTGGTCAACAAGATTTTTGCACAAGAGAACCTGATTATGTTTCTAGTGTAACCTTTCATGCTGAACTCAAAATTCTAATCAGAAATTTCCCATCACCTATGGTTTTTGCGTGACCGTCTTTTTTTAGTATTGGGATAAATACAGTAAAAAATGCAAACAATGTTACGTAAGCAGTTTTGCATAACCCTTATTACATTACACTGGTTTATCAAAAAATATTTTTCTTTGTCCACAAAGAAATAGCATCTTATCTACATGTCCTGAATCCAAATATCCCATTAGTTTTTTTTTCTATTACGCAATATTTCTGAGATACACCTACTTGAAATTTGGAAATATTGTTAATATATAGGCATATATGAACGAAACATATTTATTTATTGAAAAGCAGTGACAGTGGATTTTCTTCTATACTTTGCTTGTGGTAGATCCCTCTTGAGTGTCCAGCAGTAGTCGGCAAGCATAGCGGGACTCCATTTACCTTGGTACCGCTTCTCCATGCTTGATATATCTTGATGAAACCTCTCACCATGCTCATCGCTAACTGCGCCAAGATTGTCTGGAAAGAAATCTAGATGTGAATGCAGGAAATGGATCTTGAGGACATGTTACATCCCAGTGCCTTGTAGGAAAGCAACAGATCATTAAATATGTCTCGGTAATTTTCAACCTTGACACTTCCTAAGAAGTTTTTGCAAACGTTTCTGAAGGAATTCCATGCTGCTGCTTCAACTTCATTCAAACTATTTTGAAAATTTCCATCCTGCTGCAATTCTCGAATCTGAGGTCCAACGAAAATGCCTTCTTTAATCTTCGCTTCACTTATACTAGAAAATATTTGTTTTAGGTAGGCAAATCCACTGGCATTTCGATCCATTGCCTTGACAAAGTTCTTCATTAATCCCAGTTTAATATGTAATGGTGGTAAGTAAATATTTTCTGAATCGATCAGGGGTAGATTTGCAGATTTGGCCAGATTTTTTTAATGTAATGCCTTTCCCTATCTCTGCTATCCCACTCACACAGAAAACAACAAAATTTTGTATATCCAAGCTGTAATCCACGCAAGAGAGCAACGACTTTCAAATCGCTGCATATTTTCCAACCGTATCTTTCATATTCTATCTTTTTCAAAAGCAGTTTCATGTTTTCGTAAGTCTCTTTCATGTTGGATGCATGTGCTATTGGCACTGATGGGAACTTATTTCCATTGTGAAGGAGAACAGCTTTCATACTAATTTTTGAAGAATCAATGAATATAAACGCCACTCTTCTGTATCATGGTCATGACCAAGCGCTTCCATTAGACTAACAACATCATTGCAATATACTAAATCATTCTCTTGTGAATAGAAGTCTTGAAATTCATTTTGACGCTTGCGAAAAAAGCATACTTTTGTGCCTTTATGCAGCAGATTCCAGCCTTTTAACCTAGAGCCTAAAAGTTCACTCTGTTTTTTGGATAAATCTAAATCACGTACGAGGTCGTTCAAATCTCCTTGGGTTAATAAATGAGGTTCAGATAAAGCACCTGCTTCAAAATTTGTGTCATCCCACTGTTGCTCTCGTCTATCTGAATCATCGTCACTAAATATTACATTTTCAGGAGGCTGTGGAACAGGTAAAATATCACTATGAGGAACCGGTCTCATAGCAGAAGGCAAATCTGGATATTCAACTGTATGTCTTGATTTGGATGTAATACATTTAGTCTTTGTCAAACAAAAATAACAGTCTGAAGAATGGTCTTTAGGTTCACTCCATATCATTGGAACCGCAAAAGGCATATGATGTTCACCTTTAATCCACCCTGTAAGATGTCGAACACAAATTACACAACAATGGTGAGGAGCCCAAGTCTTATCTTGGTCACCGACTTTAAAGCCAAAATAAAGTTCATAGCACTTTTTGATGAGCGGTGTAAAGTTTCGCCTTTGAACTTTGAAAGTTATTTCCCCACAAATATAACATAAAATATCAGGAATATTAATGCAACGCCTCGGCATATTGACACAGTCTAGTGCACACGATTTATAAAAGCAAATCGATAGAGAAGAATAAACTAATCACTCCAAATTTACCTGTCACTTCTGCTGCAAATCTATTAAACAAATCGTTAGGTTTAATTTAAATATATATATTAAAGCTGTTAATGAGCAAATAGCATTACAGAGCTTGTCGTTATTTTTGAGTTGAAAGCAAAACAGATTATAATATTATATAATAATAAATTATATATATTCAATTAAAATTTCAATAATTTGTTATTTAAATTAATATTTATGATTCTTAAAGAGCAAAATTTAATTAATAACAAATAAAATAAAGCTTTTGGCTCCACATACCAACTCTTCTTGTCAAAAATAAAGCGCTAGATCAGTTAATGATGTAACTTAAAAAATGCTTACATAACATTGGTTGCATTTATTACTGTATTTATTCCAATACTAAAAAAAGACCATCAGGCAAAAACCATGGGTGGTGGGAAATTTCTGATTAGAATTTTGAGTTCAGCATGAAAAGTAACACTAGAAACACCATCAGGTTCTCTTGTGCGAAAAAAAAGGGTTTTTTTTGTAGACCTGTGTAATTTAACTAAAAATGATATTTCTTATTTTATCAACAATAGTTAAGCAAACTAAGGACGGAATCCTTAAAGATATAAACAATCAGAATCTAATTGATGAGATGTCAATTACCAATATCATGGACCAAAAATTTAAGAGAATCCAGAGCGATTTTCAGTCCAATAGGTCTTTCATACGTTCAAGCTGTTCGTAACATAAGCATTAAAGAAGTTAAAGAGAAGAAACAAAATCTTAACAAAGAATCCACATTGGTCGCTTCGTCATTAAATAATGAACCTAAAGCTAATGGATATCAAACCTCACAATAAGTTTGTTTATTATGAAAATCGCGAGCTTTCGATCTCTCCCTATTCAACATACAATATTATTGTTGAACGGCATTTGAAATTTATCCCGCATGTGTTTCTTTTGAACGAAATTCCCATCCCTGGACACTTTTATTTTTCCGTTTAACATTACTCTTTACAATTCATCCTTTCAATACTTTATCCCTAAGGTTAGAAATAATCGTTATTTGTCCATAAAATAAATTTCGATTTTTCGTTTAAAAGAAACACATGCGGGATAATTTTTGTCAAATGTCGTTTTACAATCATAAGCCGCATTATATTGTATAATAAACAATATTATTGTAGAACGACATTTGAAAATTATCCCGCATGTGTTTCTTTTGAACGAATAATCGAAATTTATTTTAAGGAGAAATAACGATTATTTCTAACCTTAAGGATGAGGTATGAAAGGATGAATTGTGAAGAGTAATGATAAAGGTAAAAGTAAAAGTGTCCAGGGATGGGAATGTGGGATAATTTTCAAATGTCGTTCTACAATCATAAGCCGCATTGTATTATAGACAATATTATATGTAAGAAAGGAAATCTAGATGGGTGTTTATACTGAGAGTGACCATGTGAGGCTAGATTGACATTGATAGCTATTTATACTTGATTTGGGATATGACAGAATTGTGATCTGGGACATCTAACTTCTTCCGTTGATACTGTTCTTATATATATTTCTTTTATATATAATATCATTTTACAAACTTTCAGAGTTATTGTCTCAATCCCGATATACCTGCTAAAAGGTACAACTTCCTTAAGTTTTGTCCATGAGTGTATCTTTCAGAGTTATTGTCTAAATCCCGATATACATGCTAAAAGATACAACTTCCTTGAGTTTTGTCCATGAGTGTATCTTTCAGAGTTATTGTTTGAATCCCGATATGCATGCTAAAAGGTACAACTTCCTTAAGTTTTGTCCATGAGTGTATCTTTCAGAGTTATTGTCTAAATCCCGATATACATGCTAAAAGATACAACTTCCTTGAGTTTTGTCCGTGAGTGTATCTTTCAGAGTTATTGTCTCAATCCCGATATACCTGCTAAAAGGTACAACTTCCTTAAGTTTAGTCCATGAGTGTATCTTTCAGAGTTATTGTCTGAATCCCGATATAAATGCTATAAGGTACAACTTCCTTAAGTTTTGTCCATGAGTGTATCTTTCAGAGTTATTGTCTCAATCCCGATATAAATGCTGAAAGGTACAACTTCCTTAAGTTTTGTCCATGAGTGTATCTTTCAGAGTTATTGTCTAAATACCAATATACATGCTAAAAGATACAACTTCCTTAAGTTTTGTCCATGAGTGTATCTTTCAGAGTTATTGTCTGAATCCCGATATACATGCTAAAAGATACAACTTCCTTAAGTTTCGTCCATGAGTGTATCTTTCAGAGTTATTGTCTGAATCCCGATATAAATGCTGAAAGGTACAACTTCCTTAAGTTTTGTCCATGAGTGTATCTTTCAGAGTTATTGTCTGAATCCCGATATAAATGCTGAAAGGTACAACTTCCTTAAGTTTTGTCCATGAGTGTATCTTTCAGAGTTATTGTCTGAATCCCGATATAAATGCTGAAAGGTACAACTTCCTTAAGTTTTGTCCATGAGTGTATTTCTAATATTAATTTACATTTATTCTAAATATTTATTCCAAATTTATTTATAAATAGATCAGGGGTGATATAACAAATGAAAGCATTAAAGCACGAATGTTTCTTTTAAATATAAAAAAAAAACATCCCTATTCTCCTATTGCGTTGAAAAAAATAATAATGAGAGGGCTTGACTCATCAGTGGTAACCCCTCACAGCGGTTTCGCCAATTTAATCTACCAACAGATCGTCTGCCACGGGTGTGAGGGGTTCTCGGAATCTGGTCGGCGGGGGTGGCTGACGTCGCTCATTAGGATTATCTTTGAACTTGGGGTAAGTTGTACTCTCTCTCTCCCTATAAATACCCCTTATAATAAATTAATTATCCCCAAACTTGCCCTTGCTTTATTTATCTCCGCGACAATATCTAAACCAGAAGTACTTTGTTCATTAGTGATGAAACCTCATCGCTGGTTTACAAGCAACATACTAATATTATACTGGTCTATTCTGCATTTATACTAGAAGAATTCTTGAGCTGCCTCCACACGCTATATTATTTGTGATGGGAATTCCAATCAAAGCCTCATTGTGTTAAGTCTGATGAAAATATAATGTAACAAAAAATAAACATTTAATATTGCTAAATATATACACTCATGGACAAAACTTAAATTGTACTTTTTAGCATGTATATCGATATTCAGACAATAACTATGAAAGGTATTTGATACACAGTGTAACCTTTATTAAAAACATACGAGATAACCAAGTTATCTTTTTATTTAGTATTTCAACTTCCTTGAGCTTTGTCCATGAATGTATTCCAAAATGCATTCCTTAAAGATACAGAGGTGTAAGCATGCATTATTATCTTCATCATTTATCGCGGTATCTTGTTCCAAGAAAACATGCTGTCTCTCTCATCATTTATTTAAAGCTATAAAAACCTAGAACACCCTACAAAATAGAAAATCCTGATTTTTCTATTTCAAGAAGCGATGCTTTCATCACTCGAGCAATGCTAACCAACGACAGTAGCCACACATCGAAGGAAAAAGAAAACCACACAAGAAAAAGAAGAAGAATCTAATTAACAAATTAATCCATTTAATTAAGGAGAATTAGGGATTGTTTGGCGTGGGGGGGCGACCACTTTACAAATTACGCCTTAATATCCATAATGCTGCTACCATAGAGGATTGGTGCGATTACCTGCCCAGTCCGTCCGTCGGTCCAATTACAGCGATCTCTGACCGTTCATCTTACAATCCAGCCACGGGTGGGGACTCCCGCGTCATTTAGGATCATTGACGGAGGATCCGCCACGAGTTTCTAAAACTATTGAATCTTCGCTTTGTGTGTGCGTGATTGGGAGCGTCCTTGCCGAGCGTATCATAAAATACCAAAGTGTACACACAGCATAAATATTTTTAAAGTATAAAAAGAAACATTTGCTTCTTAATGTTTCCATTTTTCATATATCATTATTGTCAACTCAATCAATACCCCACACCATTTTGGAAGAACCACTTTGAGGCAGGAGTAACCAACGAGATATCTCTACAAGGACAATACATGGATTGACCACACTACATTGTTTATTTTGAAGTGTGAAAGATTCAATCACGAAAATAAAGTTATATATTTAATACATATAAATCAAGATGTTAACATAGCAATCGAGAGTAAGCAAGTAGAAGAGATTTTCTCTATATAAGAGGGAAATATGTAAATATATGTTGTTTGTAACGCTGTTGTTGATTGGTCGGTAATTCTTTATTTTCTGATTATTTTAAATCGTCATTCCAACCCATAGTTTACCTTGTATTTACCTTTGTAATACTGTAAACTGGTGTTGGGGAAATTTACTACAAGGGAGGGAAGAAAAAGTAAGGGGTTGAAGAACCCATTAAATACCATCCTCGTTATAAACATTCCTAGTTTACATATACCCTAGTCCTATATCTTTAAAATGCTATATACAGTCTCTCTCCATTACCTTTCTTAAACGTTTGATTAACTGGAGAAGGGCTTGCCCACTAAAGCTACTTTAACCAGTTATTAAAAATAGAGTCGCGACGTTTTATGCTTTTTTTTTTGTAATACATCTATACGATAAATGCCAAAGCATATAAGTTGATTACAAAATATAAAGGAATATTTCGAGGAGATCTGACCTCTTTTTCAAGTCATTTCACGCGGAAAACTTTGGGTTCCTCAAAATATTGAACTAATATTTGTGATAGACGATTTCGATTAAATTTTGAAATACGATTTGTTATTTATGAGATATGCAACCTATGCAACTATATTTCCAACCTATACGGGTAGAGAAACCAGAACTGGCGTTCTGTTCAGCGGTCTTCGATGTGTTAGTAATACCAGGCCAACCTGCAGCCAAGGTGGAGCAAGTTCCAAGGGGGGTCCGGAGGGTCCAAATTATTTGCTTACTCTTTATTGCTATGCTATCATCTTGATTTATACTGCATTAAATTTATAACTTTATTTCCGTGATTGAATATTTTACACTTCAAAATAAACAATGTAGTGTGGTCAATCCATGTATTGTCCTTGGAGAGATATCTTGTCAGTTACTCCTGCCCCAAAATGACCCGTCCAAAATGGTGTGGGGCATTGATTGAGTTGACAATATTAATATACGGCAAATGGAAACATTAAGACGTGAATGTTTCTTTTTATCCATCAAAGGACTATGCGCGTCCATTCTTTAGAAGGTTTTCAGCACGATAGATACACTTTGATCTTAGCCAAAAGGCCGAGAAGCGATCATTCGATGTGTTAGTAGCTACAGTACACATCCACTGTACCGTCAAACATCACCTAGATGAACCAGTTTGAAAAAAGGAACGTTCTCTCACCAAATAAAAGTTCACGGCGAGTGATAAATGACTGTTCTTTACATTTTTATTTACATAGTTTCGCTCTAGAAGAAGAAGAAAAGGAAAAGCAAAAAAAGATGGAAGGCGGGTAGCGGTGATTTCTACAGGCGACCGGCTCGCATTAATCATTCTCAGTGGAAGAGTTCCCCCAATACCCACGTAAGAAAACAACTCTTCATCACCCATATCCCCGCCATATTCACCCTTCCTTCTTTCTAACTCTTTTAAATATTTAATTGTAGGTGTCGGTGGGGGTCGGTGGAAGGCTGGTTAAACCGTTTGGTTTTCGACCGCTATGACCCGGGTTCGATTCCCGCATTGGACACTTTTTTTTCTGATTAAACAAAAAAATGCTCCAATGGCCCCCGATTCTTGCAAAAGTCCAACCCCACCAGCGAGTGCAAGTAACCAAACGGGGCTCTGGCACATTTGTAAGTGCAAAGTCGAACTGCTTTTCACATGTGTAGACATGTGGTACGCTTACAGTAAAAGCAGTTGCTAACTACTCACCATGATTATCATGGCCTGTACCACGTGTACTAGGGATAAGTAAAAAATTGTAGGCGTTCCCCTTAGCGACATTCCTCTTAACGACTAATTGCCTTCTACAACGTACTAGCCAAAATGTCTCGGTATTGGGACTAGATAGGAAAACTAAGTGTTCAATTGTTTTTTGCTTATCCCTAGTACAAGTTTTACAAGCCATGATAATAATGGTGGGTAGAAGAAGGCGACTGCTTTTACTATAAATGCATCACATGTCTACACATGTGAAAAGCAGTTCGACTTTGCACTTACAAATGTACCAGAGTTCTATTTGGTTACTTGCACTCGCTGGTGGGGTTGGACTTTTGCAAGAATCGGGGGGCCATTGGAGAATTTTTTTTATCAGAAAAAAAAAGTGCCTATTGTGGGAATCGAACCCGGGTCGTAGCGGTCGAAAACAAACGATTTAGAGAATCTTTTCACCAACCTTCTTTAAGTGTTCAATAAAAATTATTCAATCAACCCCCGATTTAAATAAACAAATGTTTGTCTACGTAAACGCATCCTTACAATGCCGACACTTTACACTGATGGTAGGACATCAACGGTAGCACCGGTTGGCATAGTCCTAAGTTGAACAATACCAAAGGTTTCTGAAGATGAGTTTCCTTTCATTCTATTAACGTAGTCTCAAAGCTTTCGGGCATCTCTGTCTTTCTACAGGAGAACATCAGTCGGCGTTTTATTCGCTTATTTATGTTCTCTTGTAGAAGGGCAGAGGGATGCCCAAAAGCTTGAGATTACATTAATAAAAATGGAAATAAACTCATCTCCAGAATCCTATCGTTTAACTAATTTCCAGGATATTTAAATCAATTGATAGTCCTAAGTCCGATATAAATAAAACGACTTCATTGATACATCCTCAGAAGACAATTCTATTTACAAAAAAATCCGTAATAAAAAGACGACCAGCAGAAGTTTCTTCATTTCAGCATATTATTCTAAGCACAGTGTGAATTTTCACCCATATCTCTTTCTCAAACATAGCACTCATGGACACAAAGAAGTTGTACCTTTCAGTATGTATATCGAGATTCAGACAATAACTCTGAAAGATACACTCATGGATAAAACTTAAGGAAGGTTTACCTTTTAACATGTATATCAGGATTCAGACAATAACTCTGAAAGATATAACAGTGACCTACGTATATTGAAGACACACGAGATAACCAAGTGTGAACAAACTTGCCTCTGTCTCTTTCAAAAAATAGATGACCAGGATATCAAAATACGAAACTTCCTTAAGTTTTGTCTATGAGTATAGCAAACAGTGTCTAGACGGTTCACACGTTGTTTAGGGTTAATATACTGAAATAAATAAAGGGTTTGATGTACGTGATGTTTTTTATCAATTTATTGTTGAGCGGTACATTTAATGGCCGGTAAATCGATATACAATCGATACACAATCAATATAACAGTGATGGTTCGAAATAGACTTGATGTTTACATATTTACATACTGGCATATGATCCTTTTCTACTGGATCCTCACACAATTTGCATATATACACAAGTAGATGGCGCTCTGCCATCTTAAAAAACCTTTATGTTAGTGGTCAGGATATACCTAATTTGTTTTATTTTAATATCAACACCTGACCCTTTTTATTTTTATTTTTATTTCACATATACATAAGTCTTATTTGAATAAGTATATTTATTTAATTAAAAAGGCATATATTGGATCAAAATATCATTTATTTTACCAATATTTCAGTTGGCTGAACGCCAACCTTTATCAAGGTATGATAACATATTAATGTGTGTCAACAACAAACTCAGCGCCACATAACGTCATTTTTTCTCCCCATTGAAAATGAGCAAACCTATTTTAAAACTTAATTCTGTTGACGTTATGTGACGCTGAGTTTTTTGTTGACACATATTAATATGTTATAATACCTTGATAAAGGTTGGTGTTCAGCCAACTGAAATATTGGTAAAATAAATGATATTTTGATCCAATATATGCCTTTTTATTTAAATATTTATTTATGGATTGCTCTATTTTCAAAAGGTATATATGTTTTTCTATCAAAACGCTCATTTTTTTAATAAATAAAATATATAAAGAGGTATATTTTAAATTCATAAGGAAAATACCGTTTTCAATTTATCAAAAAATATATATGATTGCAATGTTATAATTACACTTATTGAAGCGAGATAATTACACTTATCGTATATTTCACATTCATTGTACCCTATACAGTTGAGGCAATCTCAACGTCTTTCTGTAGGTACACTTGATGTTCGCTTAACGATTGAATCACTTAACGACCTCGGATATCCCCGCTCCTTTCAACTCACCCACCTCTCTGATTATCATTTTAAAAATTCACAGAGTAAAATATATATAATCAGAAGTTAATTTTAAACTTTCAAGCCTACGTGTTATTAACGCATTGTCAAATAGGTGAGACAATATATATATGTTATATAAAAATATTATTTTATTTAAAATTATATATCATAGATTCAAATATTCTGTTAAATCGACTGCCAAAGGTCACGCTTCCCCTATAAAAACACATTGTTGTTATTTTCCGATGGCCGGCTCAAATCTTTTGTACATTATGTAAATAATATTTTGTTTTCCTTGTTCTACTCGCCTTAAGCCAGGCGGTACTTTTACCAAATTATGTTTTTCATATATATTCCTTAGCTCAAATACAGAAATCTATTTTTTTTATAACATATATATATAGCTTGATATCAATTTCTTAAATTATATTTAAAAAATCATAAAATGTATCATAGGTTAGATTAGATTAAGTTGAGTTATGTTAATTCAGGTTTAATGGGTTTAGGAGAGGTAGTTCACACGGGTCACGTGATTTCAGTGACCAATCAGAAAAAAGAGGGAGTGACCGGTTTACCGATCTCTCGTCTTTGTTCTTTATTCGTCTGCTGTTCAATTGGTGCAAAGGTTTGACCAATGACCTAAAATGTTTGTTTAGGGTAGATAAATATAGAAAACTAAATTTTATATCACGATAACGCTTGTGGAAATAGTTGTTTAATATATAAAATAATCAGCGCTCAACAAAAATCTTCAAATATTCATTGATAGATTTGTCTATAAACAAAGTTAATTATTGACCATACTTCTATGAAATATAGCTTCAATAACAAAAGTATTCATATTAAGGATTGACGAGAATACCTGAATATATCTCAAATTTTAACATAAAGGTGAGTTGACTATAAAGTGTATTATTACAAAGCAATAACGCGCCATCTATATATATAACAAATGAAACCATTATAAGACGCGAGTGTTTCTTTGACAAATAAATCAAACTTCTACTGTCCTTACTGCGATGAAAAAAATATTGGTAGGGCTTGGTTCATCAGTGGTTTCCTCCCATCGGTTTCGCCAATTTAATCTACTGTTCTAAAAGCTTATGTCCATAGTTGGCTTAAATTCTATTTCTAGGATTCCACCATTCAGTGTAGCGTATATAAGTAGAATGATCCAATACAGTATTAGAACTCCAAAAAAGCGGTCTGGTAGATTAAATTGGCTAAACTGCTGGAAAGATTCAACACTGATGAGCTAGGCCCTCCCAATATTTTTTCATCGCAGTAAGGACAGTAGACGCTTGCTTTATTTGTGAAAGAAACACTCGCGTTTTATAATGTTTTCATTTGTTATATGAAGTGTATTAATAATAGTAAAACTATATTATTAAAGTTAGTATTAACTGAAAATAATATAAATTATGTGATAATGATATTTAGTATTATCTGCATAAATATCTCTCATCTTATATTAAATCAAACACAGTGTAGAGCTTTCAATTCAACCTCAAAATAATCAAAATTAATATTGTCATTAAAATCAATGGTAAAAATGATCAAAACAAATATTCTCTGCAAAAGTATTAATATTATTATATTAATATCTTTATACGCGCGTACTCATTATTGATATCTTTTATATACACATTTTAAAATAATATTAATAACACAAAAAAAAATTCCAATAGAAAATACATTTTCAAATACATATTTACCATTGAAAGGCAAATATATATCAAAAGAAACTTTGGCATAATTTAGAAATATTTTTAAAGGCTTTGAAAAAAAAAAGATATATTAATATGCTTTTGAATATTCTTTATTATTTGTTTTATGAAAATTAAATTTTAAAAAAAGATGAAACACAATCACAAATATATTTTAAAAGTTTAGAATGTATTAAATTTTTAGACAAATTGGTTTTTCCGTACAAAGATAATATAACAAGTTGATAAACAATGAAAATTGAGTTTAAAATAATATACTTCAAAAATGAATTTTAGGGGAAATATATAAAATATTTTAAATGGGAGAAAATTGTCACACCCATTAAAGTGACGATTTCTACATTGTTAGTGTAATAAAAAGTAAATTATTTGACTATTTATTTTTAAATTTGCGTTGCCTCTTTCATATTCATTTTTCTCGCTTTTTTAATATCTCACTTTATTCTAATATATTCAATTTCCGTTTTTAATAAGGCTAATAAAAATTTTAAAAGTCATTTGAAAAATGCTAACAATGCTATCTTTTGATATTTATTATATTGAAATTTTCGTATATAATTTGTAACTAACTTATTGCATTTTAAATATATATATTATTCGTTTTTATTTTACATTTAAAATATAATAAGTTAGTTGATAAAAAGTTATATTTGTATATAATTTTCTTTCTTTAAATATCGTTTATATTATCAAAAGTATATTCTCTTAAAATGCAAATATTATATATTTTTATTCAACATTTAAAATATCCATAAATTTTAAAATATTCATACTCAAGTGTAAAAATATATATATATTCTGAAACATAAATATATTGTGCTCTAAACTGATCAACACAATCGAGAAAATATAAATTAATTAATAGATAATATTATTTATTATAATTAATTATAGTAAACATATTTTGATGATTATTTATATAATATAAATACTTACCAATATTTCAAATACTATTAATTAAAATATTTAATTGAATAAATTTATTACCTATTTTGCTCTCTCGAATTTGAACACGAATAAACATGTAATGGGAAAACAAACAAAAAAATACTACATTTAGCTGGGTTGTCGAATTATTTCGTACAAATATATACATTAATACCTATCATAGAAAAATATTGTAAATGTTCATTTTATACTCTAATTTAATTGCCTTATATTCTTTTAAACAAAATATTAGAAATTTAATATATTTTGTATAGATATTTAAAACATATATAATATTCATATTTTATATAATATTAAAAATAAAAGGGCATTCATGACCGTTTTCATATTAACATTAAAAATATAATATTTAAGTAATTTTTCATATTTTGAAATATATATTACACATTTGATTTATTGATAGAGACTAATGCAAATTTTAATTATCCAACTAAAAAAACTAACGACTTAACAAACAATGCACTCTATAATTGATGCATTTTAGCGCACCATATGTTATAAGAAAGTGAAAATATTTTGGACGCGTATGATTATTTTTAAAATTAAACAATTTTCTACTGCCCTTATTGCAATGAAAAATTAATTGGGAGGGCCTGACTCATCAGTGATGAACCCTCCCAGCGATTTTTCAAGTTTAATATACCATAACGCTGAAATATTGAAAATTTCCAAGAGGTCAGCTTCAGAGTATCGGCATAAAAGGAAAACAGAAAAATCAATATTACAGCGGTATATTAAATTTGAGAAATTCACTGGAATCAGGTGGTAAAAAAAATGAATAAAAAGGTATTTCCCCCCCCCCCCCCCCCTGATCGGGCAACAGAAAGTTGTTGATGTATTGCGGATCTATTGAAATAAATATCAAACTATATACATATATTATATATAAAAAAAGAGATTTTCTGTTGATTTTTGATCATCTTGAGGATTATACTATGGTAATGCAGTCGTGGTTAAAATCTTGAAAGAATAATAATAAAAATAGTTTTGATCAGATATTGCTTTAATTAAACTTATGGAATATATAAAAAACATAATTTGATTAAAGAACTGCCTGGCTTAAGGTGAGTAGAACAAGGAAAACAAAATATTATTTACATATTGTACAAAAGTTTTGAGCCGGCCATCGGGAAACGACAACAATGAGTTTTTATAAAGAAAGCGTGACATCTGGCGGTCGATTTAGCAGAGTATTTGAACCTATGAAATATAATTTTTTAAATAAAATAATATTTTAATATAACATATATAATCGTTGATTTTTATTTATTACAGATTAATAAAATTTATATTTTGGTCGTTCAGGTAATGTCTGAGCCAGGATGACCAGGACTAACATCCTGAAACGCGTTCGTGATAGGATTTTCTCTATTTATTATTGGTGTTACTACTACGGAATAATTAAAATCAACAATTAATTGATATTTTACCATCATAAACCTTCAGTTAGCCGATCAGAATATGTATATATATGAATTTAATAAATATATTTTATCAATGTTGAATTTATAAAATATTTAGAAAAAAGGTTTGTGCATTTCCCTGTTTTGGGAACACTAGAAATACCACTCGTATTGTTGCACAAGTAGATAAAGTAGAAAATAAACAAGATATACTTGTATACAAGAATCCTTGTATAAACAAGACATATATAAAATGAAAGGATTTAAAAAAGCACGAATGTTTCTTTTATACATAATACAAACTTATACTGTCCTTACTGCGATGAAATAAATAGGGAGGACTTGGCTCATCAGTGGTGAACCCTCCCAGCAATTTCACCAATTTAATCCACCAGACCGCTTCTCAGAGCTCTAATACTGTATTGGACGATTCTGCTTATATACGCAGTACTGAAAAGTAGAATCTCAGAAATGGTTTTCAAGAAAACTATGGACATAAAAGCTTATAGGACAGTAGAATTACATTCAAATATTTGCATCGAGCAATGCTCTGCCGTAAACAATAAAGACAAGGCCAGTTAGGCATAAATTATGCCTAAAAGAGATATTCGTGCTTTTAAATCCTTTCATTTTATATGTATAGATGGCGCGTTATTGCTTTGTATTAAACAAGATATATGTTAACGCTTTTATAAATAATGCAATACTTTTTAAAATCTAAAAGCATTTTTTGTTTCTGTTATTTGATAAGGCACAATTTGTATTATAGATTATAAACACAAGGTAATAAGCAATAATCATTCAGTACTTTTGTCTGAAGATGGTAACAACGCTGTTACCGAAACGTCACACACTATTTATTTGGATTTGGTCTTATTATCTTGTGTTTCTGTTATTTATTATTTATTTTTTATTAAATACATTCCTCTTGGTAATAATGAAAAAAATCCAATGAAGGTATAAATAGTGACAATAGCAGTTTAAAATATTTATTTGAGAGCTAACAATGCCGTTACATGTATTTCCAACAATGGAATAATAGAGACAATAGCAGTTCAATATATATTTATTCGAGATCTAACAATGAAATTTTATTTATTCTCAATAATTGAATAATATTTAAAATAGCATAATATAATGCATTAGCATATCAATGCATTTATTTGAGATCTAACAATGCCATCACATATATTTCCACAACAATGGAATAATAGAGACAATTTGAGTTCTAAAAATGGAGTTACATGTATTTCCAACAATGAATAATAAGGATATTAGCAGTAAAATATATTTATTCGAGGGCTAACAATGAATTCACATGTATTTCCAACAATGAAATAATAGTGACAATAACAACTCAATACATTTATTTAATATCTAACAATGAATTCATATGTATTTCCAACAATGGAATAATAGTGGCAATAGCAGTTGAATATATTTGTTTGAGATATCTAACAATGTCGTTACATGTATTTATAACAATGGAATAATAGTGACAATAGCAACTCAATAAATTTATTTGATATCTAACAATGAATTCACATGTATTTCCAACAATGGAATAATAGTGACAAAAGCAACTCAATACATTTATTTGATATCTAACAATGAATACACATGGATTTCCAACAATGGAATGATAGTGGTAATAACAACTCAATACATTTATTTAATATCTAACAATGAATTCTTATGTATTTCCAACAATGGAATAATAGTGACAATGGCAACTCAATACATTTATTTGAGAGATCTAACAATGCGGATAAATGTATTTGCAACAATGGAATAATAGAGACAAAGCAGAAATACATTTATTTGAGATCTAACAATGCCGTTACATGTATTTGCAACAATGGAATAATAAAGAAATTATCAGTTCAAAATATTAATTTGAATAAGGTCGTTATAATAATGGTATTTGCGCAAACTATGTACATGGGTTTTAGGACAGTATAATTGCATATAAATATTTACATCGAGCAATTAAATGCCATTTCTGATATTCTACTCTTCAGTGTAGCATATATAAGCAGAATGATCCAATACAGTATTAGAGCTCTAAAGAAACAGTCTGGTAGATTAAATTGGCGAAACCGCTGAAAAGGTTCACCACTAATGAGCCGAGCCCTCCCAATATTTTTTCATCGCAGTAAGGACAGTAGAAGTTTGATTTATTTGTGAAAGAAACATTCGCCTCTTAATATCTTCATTTGCTATTTAAGTTCGTTATATAAATTCAACGATAATTTTGAAAAATATATTTTTCAATATAAATAAATTTAAAAAATTTCTTCCACGTGGACCTTATGTTTCAATAATAGAAAATACTGGAAAATATGGCACAAGAACCTACAGGACATGCAACAATTGTCCTGGTGTGGAAATAACACCTACCCACATATTCACTTGCCCAACAATGGCCGCAGTCTTGCAGAAAAATTGACATGAATCCAGAGCAGCAGCTTTACACGCCCAAGATAGAGGACATTGATGCTGCTGTGATAGAGATGCACGGAGACATCTGAGGCAATTCATTGAACACGACATTAACAACAACAAAAAATTAACATGGACCCAGAACAGCAGCTTTACACACCCAAAATAGAGGACATTGCTATGATAGAGATGTATGGAGACATCTGAGGCTCTTCGTTGGACACGACAACAACAACATTGGGAAATATAAATTTACTAGCCGAATGACCCGGGCAACGCCCGTGTTTTACCCGATTGAATGTTTTGATTCAAATACTATTTGTTACAATTATAAATTGTGGTCATGTGGCCTAGTGGTCATGGCATCTGCCCGGTAAGCGGAAGGTCGTGGGTTCGATTCCCATCCCTTGACACTTTTTATATTTTATCCATTCTGACCAAAATCTATCCGTGAACTTCACACAGTGAACTTCACACAGACAGAATAAGGCAATTATATAAGTAGATCCTCTTTCAATAATGAAATTATAGAAAATCATATATCAGAGGGCTTTGCTCATCTGTGGTGAAACCATCTAACCGGTTTCCATAAATCGATCTCCAGACCGCTCTACTATATTTATTGGGTTGTTTTATAGAGCATAATTTCCAAGGAATGCTTGTTTTTTGGGGGGATTTAAGGAATCCATAGACATATGGATAGAAGAAGGCATTCATTTATCCTTTATCTATATTAATTATAACAAATTTATTTATTTATTTCAATTTAAAGCGCTATTTTCCTCTAGGGTCACTTGCGCTGTCATACATAGATGTTTCTACATTTGTGTCTATACATATATGTTATATTAAATATTATTCTATTTAAAATTATATCTCATAGGTCCAAATACTCTGTTAAATCGACCGCCAGAGGTCATGCTTACCCTATAAAAACTCGTTGTTGTTCTTCCCCGATGGCCGGCTCAAAACTTTTGTACATTATGTAAATAATCTTTTGTTTTCCTTATTCTACTCGCCTTAAGCCAGGCATTACTTTTATCAAATTATGTTCTTTTATATATTCCTTTAGTTCAATTAAATTACTGATCAAAACTATTTTTCATCATCATACTTTAAAGATTTCAACCACGACTGCATTTCCATACCATAATCTTTAACATGATCTAAATTCAAGCAGGAAATCTCTTTTCTATTTATAATATATATACAATAATTTAGATCGTAAATAATAGTCATACCATATTAACAAAGAGAAAGAAAAAAAGCATTTACATCAAAATATCAAATGAGATATTTTATTATAATTAGATTTTAATATTAAATGTACCATTGTTAATTAGAAATATTTGAAATTATAGATTAAGGTGAAATTATTAAAATTTTAAAAATGATTTATGATTTTTATTTTTTTACCGAGAGGTTTCTTAAAATGGTAATTCAATTTGGGAAATAAATGGTTTATTTATTCCATCAAAATAATTCAAATAGCCATCTCTCTTGTCAGGAAATCGGCAAAGATTAACATTTTATTAAATTAAGAAAAAGGTATCTTCTGAACGTACAACTAAAATTTACTGATGCCTTGCGCCGTCTATCAGAATAAATATTAAGAAAGGATATCACACACAAAGCTTTATTAAGACCACAGGTCTTATACATATTCACCACAGTAAGAAAGGAATCGTAAATGGAGCTCCTATACTCCAGGCAGTGCAGCACCCAACAACAGCCTCCAGTTCCGACGCATGTCCAATGGTTTAAGAAAGGATATCAAGAAAAGGTATTTGACCAATTATGTAATAATTAAAAAAATCAATAATTATTTGCACGGAGCTCTGACGCATTTATAAGTGCAAAATCGAACTGCTTTTCACATATATAGACATGTGGTGAACTTACAGTAAAAGCATATATACTATTATTGTGCCTTCTACATGCTTCGGTAAGCATTTTAAGGCATAACTCATAGTTAGGTGTCACCGAGCAACCCGCCGCAGAGGAGGGCCAAGGAGAGGGCTGGAGAGGCGACGGCGAGGCCGTGGGCACCCCGGGGGAGAGGAGGGCTAGTGCACGCCGTTTTGAGGGAACCAAGGCAGCGCCAAGCACAACTAAAGCGCTGCAGGCTTAAAAAATAGTCAAGAGATCATTTCAGGGATCGAGACCGGAGATCAAGACCCAGAGCTCAAGAGGTCTGGCTTTTATCGTCTGGCTTTTATCCTTCTTACAGTAAAAGCAGTCGTCAACTTCTACTCACCTGATTATCATGGCTTGTACCACGTGTACTGTACTAGGGATAAGTAAAAAATAAAAACGATTAGTTACTATCTTTTCCAATAGATGGCGCAAGTCATCAGCAACTTTCAGTTGCACGATCAGATGCCTTTTTCTTAATTTATCTACATGTTCCCAGTACAATTTCACACTTTTAAATTTTTTTCACATATTATTAAACATCGTAGATAAAAAATGCAATTCCTTCACAATTAAACCTTTCATTGACATATATGCATATTGGATTCATCTCTTTTTAACTTTTGCATAGCACCGTTTTGAATCTATGAAATACCAGACATGAACACTAGGTTTCAAAAAAAAACTTATTGAAAATATATATTGATCCTTTTATTTATTTATAGATATAAAAATCTTAATTTAGAACTTTTTAAAATTTTTGGATTCTATTTTACCCTCCTATTTAGTTTTGGGTCCTTTAAACATCATGGTATAAATTACTTGACAAGTATTTATGAAGTCATCAAATATAACGTATTAATGTATGTTTTTTGTTAGAAAGAAACATAAAGTTGAACTTGGATAATTCGTAGCCCAAGGGACCAAATATATATATATATATATATTCGAATTATCTAAAAATTCGAATTAAAAACAGGAAATTCTATTTATAGGAAATTCTAGGGACCAAGATTGGAATTGTAGACGTTTGAATTATTCAAGTTCTACTGTATTTTCTAAAATATCTAAAACAATTTTGAATTTTAATTTACATTTATATATTTTTTGGATTATTTAGGATTATATTTAGAAAATCATACATAACGTACGCATTAGAATGCCTTATTTAACGTTATATAACGCGCGTAAAACAACTATTCAAATATAATTATAAAAAATAAAAATGGCATATCCTGACCAGGAGCACATGTGCTCTACAGAAGGCAGAGCGCCATCTAGTGGAACAGAAATCAACTAAACATTGATTTAGCCTGTTTCCTGATATTTGGCCAACCCAATTTCTTGATAAATCAAGAAAAGCCATCCACGAACGCGTTTCGCGCTTTTGGCGCTCGTCAGCGTGGAGTAGGCTGTAACCACTGCGACCAAAAATAATTTTTGGTCCCAGAGGCTTCTTGAAAAACCATGAAATGGGTATTTAAGGGCAAACTTGCGTAAATACGCTTAACACATGAAAAAATGAAAGAAAAAATTAAAAGATAAAAAGGTCAGGTGTTGAAATCAAAAATAAAAATGGTATATCCTGACCAGGAGCACATGTGCTTTACAGAAGGCAGAAATATAATTAGAATTAAAATGCGCTAATACAAAAGAAATTATAAAATCAATTCGCTTTCCGTAAATCAAATGATTTTCGACTGAATATAATAATTTAGTGATGGGAAAATGTATCTTTATTTTTATACATATTTGATATATTATCGTATGTAAAATATTGAAATTTCACAGAATTTCCGTATACCGGAAGAATTAAATATTTTTCCGACCATTGACGTTGACAAATCACCTGAGATCAAAGTACTGTCTTCCGGCCACTTTTATCACCGGAAGTGACGTCATTTGCTAAGCCTGATTTCCCGCCAATTTTTGAAAATCTATTTTCTTCTCTTCGTCTGCCCCCCTCCCCTAAATTTAATAGAATAACTCGAATATTCTATGAAAAAATTTCTTTTGTAAATGTCGATATATTTGTGGGGAATTGTTGGGCCTACTTTGGAATATTTAGAGATTGTATTAGGGCCTTTTGATTGATTTAAGGGTTAAGCTTTGAGGCTTTGAGCAAGAATTCGCATGAAACTGCTTTTTTATTTTGGTAAATAAATGTATATATATGGTAATTTAAACCAACAACCCTATATTGTATAATTACTTATAACAAGATTGTCATGTTGTATATAGAAACACATCTATAAATAATTATGCGCATGATTAATCTGTGTCATTGCATCACCATATGTAATGTACTTTGTACAAATTGAAGACAAATAAATAAAACTATGTAATAGATTAAGAGCTAAGTTAAAGCAAGATTGAGAAATGAAAAAACGTCTAAGATCGAGAGAGAAACCCAACAATCCTGAAGAGGAATTTAGCGAGTCGTTGCCATCAAGGCCAAAGGGTGCAGACGTTCAAAGTTCACATTCTCAGACAATCCAACAACCCTGAAAAGGAATTCGGCAGCCCGTTGCCATCTGGTCCAAAGGGTGCAGAATGCCCCAGACGTTCAAAGTTCAAATTCGCAGATGTCTCCCCCCCTCCTCGGGAATGGTATATAAACACCTCGGTTTTAGCCGACAATGGTTAGTTAGTCCGCAGTTAGTCAGCAGTCACCCCTTTCACCGTCGGTCGTAGCCAGGACCACCTCATCACCATGTAAAACAGTAAGAAATACTCTAAATCTCCATCTTGCTTAGCTCAACTCCTATCTGTTCATGGAACTTTCCTACTACAGCTGTGTCTCTTCGTTTTGTGTGTGTGGACATTCCCAAGCTTCCCGCTCTGCCTCGACCACGACTGCCTGTACTCTGTGAAAACTGTTAAAGGTCTTCCAAAGTGCAGAGAGGTACTGGAAAACTCTCCACGCCCTGACTGTCCCTCTCGGCTACTACAAGTTTGACCACCGGTTACCACAGCTTATAGCGAGAGTCGACAGGATCTCATCACAGATAAGTAGACAGCAACTCCAATATCACATCTAAGTCGACAGGATTCTACAAGGCTTACCAGACCTCACTTTATCACATCTAAGCCGACAGGATTCTACAAGAGGCTACCAGACCTCAACATATTTCATATACGTGAACCTGTGTCATTGCATCACCATATGTAATGTACTTTGTACAAATTAAAGACAAATAAATAAAACTATGTAATAGATTAAGAGCTAAGTTAAAGCAAGATTGAGAAATGCAAAAACGTCTAAGATCGAGAGAGAAACCCAACAATCCTGAAGAGGAATTTAGCGAGTCGTTGCCATCAAGGCCAAAGGGTGCAGACGTTCAAAGTTCACATTCTCAGACAATCCAACAACCCTGAAAAGGAATTCGGCAGCCCGTTGCCATCTGGTCCAAAGGGTGCAGAATGCCCCAGACGTTCAAAGTTCAAATTCGCAGATGTCTCCCCCCCCCTCCTCGGGAATGGTATATAAACACCTCGGTTTTAGCCGACAATGGTTAGTTAGTCCGCAGTTAGTCAGCAGTCACCCCTTTCACCGTCGGTCGTAGCCAGGACCACCTCATCACCATGTAAAACAGTAAGAAATACTCTAAATCTCCATCTTGCTTAGCTCAACTCCTATCTGTTCATGGAACTTTCCTACTACAGCTGTGTCTCTTCGTTTTGTGTGTGTGGACATTCCCAAGCTTCCCGCTCTGCCTCGACCACGACTGCCTGTACTCTGTGAAAACTGTTAAAGGTCTTCCAAAGTGCAGAGAGGTACTGGAAAACTCTCCACGCCCTGACTGTCCCTCTCGGCTACTACAGGTTTGACCACCGGTTACCACAGCTTATAGCGAGAGTCGACAGGATCTCATCACAGATAAGTAGACAGCAACTCCAATATCACATCTAAGTCGACAGGATTCTACAAGGCTTACCAGACCTCACTTTATCACATCTAAGCCGACAGGATTCTACAAGAGGCTACCAGACCTCAACATATTTCATATACGTGAACCTTTTCTACATAGAGTTTAAGTAAATAAATGATATACTTATTTTTTAATTGAAAATATAACGTTGTACTGGATTATACAAGTGTAGATATGCAAATATTCCCGGGTAGTGTATTCGCAATTCCAGATGGATATTAGTAGCGAAAAGGCGTCTCTTCCTTTTATCAAAATGCATTTTAAAAAACAAAACATTTTATTTATCACCTCTTTGCTTAACGCGCAGGTTGAATAATGTGCCACAAAACCAGTTTAGCAAATTCAACAAAAGGTCACTCTTCAT
>CP092872.1:12734443-12805780 GCA_030710605.1 Cordylochernes scorpioides | reverse complement strand
AGTTATTAATTTAATACAGTATAAATCAAGATGTTAGCATAGCAATCAAGAGTAAGCAAGTAAAAGAGATTTTCTCTATATAAGAAGGAAATATGTAAATATATGTAGTTTGCAGCACAGCTGTTTATTGGTCGGTTATTTCTTTCTTTATTTTCTAAATATTTTAAATCGTCATTCCAACACACAGTTTACTTATTTACCTTTGTAATACTGGAGAAACTGGTGTTGGGGTAAAGTTACTACGAAGGAGGGAAGACCCCACTAAATGCCATCCTCATTGTAAACATGTCTTATATTTGCATAGATTTATCTTTAAAATACTACACCAATACCTCGCTTTGCGTCGTTTCATTTTGCATTTTTTTTTCGAAGTTGCGTCGCTGCTTAATTTTTACTGATTTTCACTGTGCGTCGTTAGATTTTCGAAGTTGCGTTGTTTTGGATTCGAGTCTTTAATTTTTTTTTTCCTAAAATATGGCAACACCTTTGTTTTTGATTGCGCCCTCACATATTTTCACTTTGCCTCGTGTTTTTTTGGAACGTAACCCCGACGCAAAGCGAGGTATGGGTGTATACGAGTAGTATAGTATCTCTCCATTACCTTTCTTAAACGTTTTGAATAGCTGGAGAAGGGCTTGCCCACTAAAGCTACTTTAATCAGTAATTAAAAAGAGAGTTGCGACGTTTTATGCCTTTATTTTTTAGTAATACATCTATACGATAAATACCAAAGCATATATTAAGTTGATCACAAAAACTAAAGCAATATTTCGAGGAGAACTGACCTCTTTTTCAAGTATTTCAAGCGGAAAACTTTCAGTTCCTCAAAATATTGAACTAATATTTGTGATAGACGAGTTCGATTAAATTCTGAAATATGATTTGTTATTTATGAGATATGCAACCTATGCAACTATATTGCGCAGCCTATATGGGTAAAGAAACCAGAGATGGCGATGTAACAAGTGCTGTTCGATGTGTTAGTAATACCAGGCCAGCCTGCAGCCAAGGTGGAGCAAGTTCCAAGGGGGGTCTGGAGGTTCCAAATTACTTGCTTACTCTCGATTGCTATGCTAACATCTTGATTTATAGTGTATTAAATTAATAACATTTTTTCCTTGATTGAATCTTTTACACTTCAAAATAAACAATGTAGTGTGGTCAATCCATGTATTGTCCTTGGAGAGATATCTCGTTGGTTACTCCTGCCCCAAAATGACCCGTCCAAAATGGTGTGGGGTATTGATTGAGTTGACAATATTAATATACGGCAAATGGAAACATTAAGACGCGAATGTTTCTTTTTATCCATCAAAGGACTATGCGCGTCCATTCTTTATAATGTTTTCAGAACGATAGAAATACTTTGATCTTAGCCAAAAGGCCGAGAAGCGATCATTCGATGTGTCAGTAGCTACAGTACATTCCCACTGTACCGTCAAACAGCACCTAGATGAACCAGTTTGAAAAAAGAAACGTTCTCTCACAAAATAAAAGTTCACGGCGAGTGATAAATGACTATTCTTTACATTTTTATTTACATAGTTTCGCTCTAGAAGAAGAAAAAGGAAAAGCAAAAAAAGATGGAAGGCGGGTAGCGGTGATTTCTACAGGCGACCGGCTCGCATTAATCATTCTCAGTGGGAGAGTTCCCCAACACCCAAGTAGGGAAACAACTCTCCATCTCCCATATCCCCGCCATATTCACCCTTCCTTCTTTCTAACTCTTTTAAATATTTAATTGTAGGTGTTCCCCTTAGCGACATTCCTCTTAACGACTAATTGCCATCTACAACGTACTAGCCAACATGTCTTGATATTTGAACTAGAAGGGAAAAACTAAGTGTTCATTTTTTTGCTTATCCCTAGTACACGTTTTACAAGCCATGATAATAATGGTGGGTAGAAGAAGGCGACTGCTTTTACTGTAAGTGCATAACATGTCTACACACGTGAAAAGCAGTTCGACTTTGCACTTACAAATGTACCAGAGTTCTATTTGGTTACTTGCACTCGCTGGTAGGGTTAGACTTTTACAAGAATCGGGAGACATTGGAGAATTTTTTTTTAATCAGATAAAAAGTGCCCATTGAGGGAATCGAACCCGGGTCGTATCGGTCTAAAAAAAACGGTTTAGAGAATCTTTCCACCGACCACCTTTAAGTGTTCAATAAAATTATTCAATCAACCCCTGATTTAAATAACTAAATGTTTGTCTACGTGAACGCCATCCTCACAAGACCGACAATTTATATTTATGATAGGATTTTATACATCAACTCTGGCACCAACGCATAGTCCTAAGTTAAACCAAAGTTTCTGGAGATGAGTTTCCTTTCATTCTATTAACGTAGTGTCAAGGTTTCGTCTATATCTTCTACAGGAGAGCATCGGGCGGCATTTTATTCGTTTATTTATGTACTCCTGTAGAAGGGTAGAGAGATTCCTGGAAGCTTGAGATTACTTTAATAAAAGCAAAGAAACACATCTCCAGAAACCTATGGTATTGTTTATGTCCAGGGTATTTATATCCATTGATAGTCCTAAGTCCGATATAAATAAAACAAATTTCATTGACACAACCTTAGAAAACAATTCTACTTACAATAAATCCGTAATAAAAAGACAATCAGCAAAGGTTTATTCATTTCAGCATTAAACTCTAAAAAGCACAGTGTGAGGTTTCACACATAGCTCTTTCTCAAACATAGCACTCTTGGACAAAACTTAAGGAAGTTGTACCTTCTAGCAGGTATATCGGGATTCAGACAATAACTCAGAAAGATACACTCATGGACTAAACTTAAGGAAGTTGTACTTTTTAGCATGTATATCGGGGATTCAGACAATAACTCTGAAAGATACACTCATGGACAAAACTTAAGGAAGTTGTACCTTTTAGCATGTATATCAGGATTCAGACAATAACTCTGAAAGATACACTCATAGACAAAACCTAAAGAAGTTGTACCTTTTAACATGTATATCAGGATTCAGACAATAACTCTGAAAGATACACTCATGGACAAAACTTAAGGAAGTTGTACCTTTTAGCATGTATATCGGGATTCAGACAATAACTCTGAAAGATACACTCATGGACAAAACTTAAGGAAGTTGTACCTTTTAGCATGTATATCGGGATTCAGACAATAACTCTGAAAGATACACTCATGGACAAAACTTAAGGAAGTTGTACCTTTTAGCATGTATATCGGGATTCAGACAATAACTCTGAAAGATATTACAATGACCTTTATTGAAGACACAGCAATAACTAAGTGTGAACAAACTTGCCTCTGTCTCTTTCAAAAAAGAGATGACCAGGATATCAAATTACGAAACTTCCTTAAGTTTTGTCTATGAGTATAGCAAACAAAATGTGTCTAGACGGTTCACACGTTGTTTAAGGTTAATATACTGAAATAAATAAAGGGTTTGATGTACGTGATGTTTTTTTATCAATTTATTGTTGAGCGGGTACATTTAATGGCCGGTAAATCGATATGCAATCAATACACAATCAATATAACAGTGATGGTTGGAAATAGACGTGATGTTTACATATTTACATACTGGCATATGATCCTTTTTTGCTGGCTCCTCAAAATAATTTGCACATATACACAAGTAGATAGCGCTCTGCCATCTAAAAAAACGCTTTTGTTAGTGATCAGGATATACCTAATTTGTTTTTTTTTTTTTAATATCAACACCTGACCTTTTTTATTTTTATTTCACATAAACATAAGTCTTATTTGAATAGGTATATTTATTTAATTAAAAAGGCATATATTGGATCAAAATATCATTTATTTTACCAATATTTCAGTTGGCTGAACGACAACCTTTATCAAGGTGTTTTTACATATTAATATGTGTCAACAACAAACTGAGCGTCACATAACGTCAATTATTTTCCCTCCCCATTGAATATAAGCAAAAATATTTTAAAACTTAATTCTATTGACGTTATGTGACGCTGAGTTTGTTGTTGACACACTTTAAAATGTTATAATACCTTGATAAAGGTTGGTGTTCAGCCAACTGAAATATTGGTAAAATAAATGATATTTTGATCCAATATATGCCTTTTTATTTAAATATTTATTTATGGATTGCTCTATTTTCACAAGGTACATAAATGTTTTTCTATCAAAACACTCATTTAATAAATAAAAATATATAAAGAGGTATATTTTAAATTCATAAGGAAAATACCGTTTTCAATTTATCAAAAAATATATATGATTGCAATGTTATAATTACACTTATTGAAGCGAGATAATTACACTTATCGTATATTTCACATTCATTGTACCCTATACAGTTGAGGCAATCTCAACGTCTTTCTGTAGGTACACTTGATGTTCGCTTAACGATTGAATCACTTAACGACCTCGGATATCCTCGCTCCTTTCAACTCACCCACCTCCCTGATTATCCTTTAAAAAATTCACAGAGTTAAATATATATAATCAGAAGTGTTTATTTTAAACTTCTAAGCCTACGTGTTATAAGCGCTTCGTCAAATAGGTGAGACAATATATAGATGTTATATAAAAATATTATTTTATTTAAAATTATTATATATCATAGATTCAAATATTCTGTTAAATCGACCGCCAGAGGTCACGCTTTTCCTATAAATACACATTGTTGTTATTTCCTGATGGCCGGCTCAAATCTTTTGTACATTATGTAAATAATATTTTGTATTCCTTGTTCTACTCGCCTTAAGCCAGGCGGTACTTTTACCAAATTATGTTTTTCATATATATTCCTTAGCTCAAATACAGAAATCTATTTTTTTTTTATAACATATATATAGCTTGATATCAATTTCTTAAATTATATTTAAAAAATCATAAAATGTATCATAGGTTAGATTAGATTAAGTTGAGTTATGTTAATTCAGGTTTAATGGGTTTAGGAGAGGTAGTTCACACGGGTCACGTGATTTCAGTGACCAATCAGAAAAAAGAGGGAGTGACCGGTTTACCGAACTCTCGACTCTGTTCTCTATTCGTCTGCTGTTTAATTGGTGCAAAGGTTTGACCAATGACCGTAAAATGTTTGTTTAGGGTAGATAAATATAGAAAACTAATTTTTATATCACGATAACGCTTGTGGAAATAGTTGTTTAATATATAAAATAATCAGCGCTCGACAAAAATCTTCAAGTATTCATTGATAGATTTGTCTATAAAGAAAGTGAATTATTGACCATATTTCTATGAAATATAGCTTCATAAACAAAAGTAACCATATTACAGGTTGACGAGAATACCTGAATATAGATCAAATTTTAACATAAAGGTGAGTTGACTATAAAGTGTATTATTACAAAGCAATAACGCGCCATATATATATAATAAATGAAAACATTATAAGACGCGAGTGTTTCTGTCACAAATAAATCAAACTTCTACTGTCCTTACTGCGATAAAAAAATATTGGTAGAGCTTGGTTCATCAGTGGTTTCCCTCCCATCGGTTTCGCCAATTTAATCTACTGTTCTAAAAGCTTATGTCCATAGTTGGCTTAAATTCTATTTCTAGGATTCCACCATTCAGTGTAGCGTATATAAGTAGAATGATTCAATACAGTATTAAAACTACAAAGAAGCGGTATGGTAAATTAAATTGGCGACACTGCTGGAAAGATTCAACACTGATGAGCCAGGCCCTCCCAATATTTTTTCATCGCAATAAGGACAGTAGACGTTTGCTTTATTTGTGAAAGAAACACTCGCGTTTTATAATGTTTTCATTTGTTATATGAAGTGTATTAATAATAGTAAAACTATATTATTAAAGTTAGTATTACCTGAAAATTATATAAATTATGTGATAATGATATTTAGTATTATCTGCATAAATATCTCTCATCTTATATTAAATCAAACACAGTGTAGAGCTTTCAATTCAACCTCAAAATAATCAAAATTAATATTGTCATTAAAATCAATGGTAAAAATGATCAAAACAAAAATTCTCTGCAAAAGTATTAATATTATTATATTAATATCTTTATACGCGCGTACTCATTATTGATATCTTTTATATACACATTTTAAAATAATATTAATAACACAAAAAAAATTCCAATAGAAAATACATTTTCAAATACATATTTATCATTGAAAGGCAAATATATATCAAAAGAAACTTTGGCATAATTTAGAAATATTTTTAAAGGCTTTGAAAAAAAAAAGATATATTAATATGCTTTTTGAATATTCTTTATTATTTGTTTTATGAAAATTAAATTTTAAAAAAAGATGAAACACAATCACAAATATATTTTAAAAGTTTAGAATGTATTAAATTTTTAGACAAATTGGTTTTTCCGTACAAAGATAATATAACAAGTTGATAAACAATGAAAATTGAGTTTAAAATAATATACTTCAAAAATGAATTTTAGGGGAAATATATAAAATATTTTAAATGGGAGAAAATTGTCACACCCATTAAAGTGACGATTTCTACATTGTTAGTGTAATAAAAAGTAAATTATTTGACTATTTATTTTTAAATTTGCGTTGCCTCTTTCATATTCATTTTTGTCGCTTTTTTTAATATCTCACTTTATTCTAATATATTCAATTTCCGTTTTTAATAAGGCTAATAAAAATTTTAAAAGTCATTTGAAAAATGCTAACAATGCTATATTTTGATATTTATTATATTGAAATTTTCGTATATAATTTGTAACTAACTTATTGCATTTTAAATATATATATTATTCGTTTTTATTTTACATTTAAAATATAAGTTAGTTGATAAAAAGTTATATCTGTATATAATTTTCTTTCTTTAAATATCGTTTCTATTATCAAAAGTATATTCTCTTAAAATGCAAATATTATATATTTTTATTCAACATTTAAAATATCCATAAATTTTAAAATATTCATACTCAAGTGTAAAAATATATATATATTCTGAAACATGAATATATTGTGCTCTAAACTGATCAACACAATCGAGAAAATATAAATTAATTAATAGATAATATTATTTATTATAATTAATTATAGTAAACATATTTTGATGATTATTTATATAATATATATACTTACCAATATTTCAAATATTATTAATTAAAATATTTAATTGAATAAATTTATTACCTATTTTGCTCTCTCGAATTTGAACGCGAATAAACATGTAATGGGAAAACAAACAAAAAAACTACATTTAGCTGGGTTGTCGAATTATTTCGTACAAATATATACACTAATACCTATCATAGAAAAATATTATAAATGTTCATTTTATACTCTAATTTATATTCTAATTTTTATTCCTTATATTCTTTTGAACAAAATATTAGAAATTTAATATATTTTGTATAGATATTTAAAACATATAATATTCATATTTTATATAATATTAAAAATAAAAGGGCATTCATGACCGTTTTCATATTAACATTAAAAAATATAATCTTTAAGTAATTTTTCATATTTTGAAATATATATTACACATTTGATTTATTGATAGAGACTAATGCAAATTTTAATTATCCAACTAAAAAACCTACCGACTTAACAAACAATGCACTCTATAATTGATGCATTTTAGCGCACCATATGTTATAAGAAAGTGAAAATATTTTGGACGCGTATGATTATTTTTAAAATTAAACAATTTTCTACTGCCCTTAATGCAATGAAAAATTAATGGGAGGGCCTGACTCATCAGTGATGAACCCTCCCAGCGGTTTAGCAAGTTTAATATATACCATAACGCTGAAATATTGAAAATTTCAAAGAGGTCAGCTTCAGAATATCGGCATAAAAGGAAAACAGAAAAATCAATATTACAGCGGTATATTAAATTTGAGAAATTCACTGGAATCAGGTGGTAAAAAAATGAATAAAAAGGTATTTCCTGATCGTGCAACAGAAAGTTGTTGATGTATTGCGGATCTATCGGAATAAATATCAAACTATATCTTCTATATATATAAAAATCAATGTTTGTATGTTTGTTTGTTTGTATATATATATATGTCCGGTATACAAATTCGCAGTAGTTCACTAATTCAAACCAAAATTTCCATACATAGGTAAAGAAATACGGGGAAGACGATAGGCTATTTTGAAAAATATATAAATCATTTACTAAAACTATATATTCAAATTATTCTACTTAGCTCACGAACAGCGCCCTCTATCAAATATTAGATTAAATTATGCTGATGCAAACAAATAGATAATGCTAATAACAAACAATTCTATAGAAAAAATCTTATCTAAATATATATCACTCGGGTAGATATGCACACGAGTCAATCCCGGGGCGAAGCCCGGGTCACCCGTCTAGTATTTTATATAAAAAAATGAGATTTTCTGTTGATTTTTGATCATCTTGACGATTATACTATGTTAATGCAGTCCTTTTTTAAAATCTTGAAAGAATAATAATAAAAATAGTTTTGATTAGATATTGCTTTAATTGAACTTATGGAATATATAAAAAAACATAATTTGATTAAGGTACTGCCTGGCTTAAGGCGAGTAGAACAAGGTAAAACAAAATATTATTTACATATTGTACAAAATTTTGAGCCGGCCAACGGGAAAGAACAACAATGAGTTTTTATAAGGGAAGCGTGACCTCTGGCGGTCGATTTAGCAGAGTATTTAACCTATGAAATATAATTTTAAATAAAATAATATTTTAATATAACATATATAATCGTTGATTTTTATTTATTACAGATTAATAAAATTTATATTTTGGTCGTTTAGCTAATGTCTGAGCTAGAATGACCAGGACCCACATCCTGAAACGCATTCGTGATAGGATTTTCTCTATTTATTAATGGGGTTAATACTACGGAATAATTAAAAATCTACAATTAATTGATATTTTACCATCATAAACCTTCAGTTAGACGATCAGAATATGTATATATATATGAATTTAATAAATACATTTTATCAATGTTGAATTTATAAAATATTTATAAAAAAGGTTTGTGCATTTCTCCCTGTTTTGGGAACACTAGAAATACCACTCGTATTGTTTCACAAGTAGATAAAGTAGAAAATAAACAAGATATACTTGTATACAATAATCCTTGTATAAACAAGACATATATAAAATGAAAGGATTTAAAAGCACGAATGTCTCTTTTATACACAATACAAACTTCTACTGTCCTTACTGCGATGAAAAATATATTGGGAGGGCTTGACTCATCAGTGGTGAACCCTCCCAGCAATTTCGCCAATTTAATCCACCAGACCGCTTCTCAGAGCTCTAATACTGTATTGGACGATTCTGCTTATATACGCATCATTGAAGGGTGGAATCTCAGAAATGGTTTTCAAGAAAACTATGGACATAAAAGCTTATAGGACAGTAGAATTACATTCAAATATTTGCATCGAGCAATGCTCTGCCGCAAACAATAAAGACAAGGCCAGTTAGGCATAAATTATGCCTAAAAGAGATATTCGTGCTTTTAAATCCTTTCATTTTATATGTATAGATGGCGCGTTATTGTTTTGTATTAAACAAGATATATGTTAACGCTTTTATAAATAATGCAATACTTTTTTTTAATATAAAAGCATTTTTTGTTTCTGTTATTTGATAAGGCACAATTTGGATTATAGATTATAAACACAAGGTAATAAGCGATAATCATTCAATACTTTTGTCTGAAGAAGGTAACAACGCTGTTACCGAAACGTCACACACTATTTATTTATTTGGATTTGGTCTTATTATCTTGTGTTTCTGTTATTTATTATTATTTTTTATTAAATATATTCCTCTTGGTAATGATGGAAAAAATCCAATGAATGTCTAAATAGTAACAATAGCAGTTTGAAATATTTATTTGAGATCTAACAATGCCGTTACATGTATTTCCAACAATGGAATAATAGTGAAAATATCAGTTCAATATATATTTATTCGAGATCTAACAATGGAATTTTATTTATTCTCAATAATTGAATAATATTGACAATAGCATAATATAATGCTAAGCATATCAATACATTTATTTGAGATCTAACAATGCCATCACATATATTTCCACACACACACAACAATGGGATAATAGAGACAATTTCAGTTCAATTTGAGTTCTAACAATGGAGTTACATGTATTTATAACATTGGAATAATAATGACAATTACACCTCAATACATATATTTGAGATCTAACAATGAATTCATATGTATTTCCAACAATGAAATGATAGTGGCAATAACAACTCAATACATTTATTTGAGATCTAACAATGAATTCACATGTATTTCCAACAATGGAATGATAGTGGCAATAACAACTCAATACATTTATTTGAGATCTAACAATGAATTCATATGTATTTCCAACAATGGAATGATAGTGGCAATAACAACTCAATACATTTATTTTATATCTAACAATGAATTCACATGTATTTCCAACAATGGAATAATAGGGACAATAACAACTCAATACATTTATTTGATATCTAACAATGAATTCATTTGTATTTCCAACAATGGAATGATAGTAACAATAACAACTCAATACATTTATTTGAGATCTAACAATGCCATTACATGTATTTGCAACAATGGAATAATAGAGAAAATATAAGTTCAAAATATTTATTTGAATAAGGTCGTTATAATAATGGTATTTGCGCAAACTATGTACATGGGCTTTAGGACAGTAGAATTACATATAACTATTTACATCGAGCAATTAAATACCATTTCTAAGATTCCACTCTTCATTGTAACATATAAAAGCAGAATGATCCAATACAGTATTAGAGCTCTAAAGAAACGGTCTTGTAGATTAAATTGGCGAAACCTTTTGGAAGGTTCAACACTAATGAGCCAAGTTCTCCCAATATTTTTTCATCGCAGTAAGGACAGTAGAAGTTTGATTCATTTGTGAAAGAAACATTCGCCTCTTAATATCTTCATTTGCTATTTAAGTTCGTTATATAAATTCAACGATAATTTTGAAAAATATATTTTTCAATATAAATAAATAAAATAAATTTCTTCCACGTGGACCTTATGTTTCAATGATAGAAATTATTGGAAAATATGGCATACTAACTTACAGGACATGCAAAAAGTGTCCTAGTGTGGAACTAACACCTACTCACATATTCTCATGCCCAGCAATGGCCGCAGTCTTGCAGAAAAATTGACATGAATCCAGAGCAGCAGCTTTATACACCCAAGATAGAGGACATTGCAACTGATGTGATAGAGATGTATGGATACATCTGAGGTTTTTCATTGAACACGACAACAACAACAGAAATTTGACATGGACCCAGAACAGCAGCTATACACACCCAAAATATAGCACATTGCAACTGCTGTGATAGAGATGCATGGGGACATCTAAGGCTCTTCATTGGACACGACAACAACAACAGAAAATTAAAATGGACCCAGAACAGCAGCTTTACACACCCAAGATATAGGACATTGCGACTGCTGTGATAGAGATGTATGGAGACATCTGAGGCTCTTCATTGGACACAACAACAACAGAAAAATGACATGGACCCAGAACAGCAGCTTTACACACCCAAGATATAGGACATTGCAACTGCTGTGATAGAGATACACGGAGACCTCTAAGGCTCTTCATTGAACACGACAGCAACAACAGAAAAATGACATGGACCCAGAACAGCAGCTTTACACACCCAAGATAGAGAACATTGCGACTGCTGTGATAGAGATGCACGGAGACATCTGAGGCTCTTCATTGGACACTACAACGACAAAATTGCAAAATATATATTCATCCTCTTTCAATAATGAAATTATAGAAAATCACATATCAGAGGGCTTTGCTCATCTGTGGTGAAACCATCTATACGGTTTCGATAAATCGATCTCCAGACCCCTCTACTATATTTATTGGATTGTTTTTATAGAGTATAATTTCCAAGGAATGCTTGTTTTTGGGGGAATTTAAGGAATCTATGAACATATGGATAGAAGAAGGCATTCATTTATCCTTTATCTATATTAATTATAACAAATTTATTTATTTATTTCAATTTAAAGCGCTATGTCCCTTTAGGGATATTTGCGCTGTCATACATGTATGCCTTTACATTTGTGTCTATACATATTTACAATCATTTTAGACCGTAAAGAATAGTCATATTATATTATAATTTTTTTTTCATCGCAATAAGGACAGTAGAAGTTTGTTTTATGTATGAAAAGAAACATTTGTGTCTTAATGTTTTCATTTGTTATATATAGATGGTACGTTATATTTTTGTATTATTATAAGTCATATATTATTAATAGTTATATTAGCAAGGATAAAGAGAGAAAAAAAACATTGCCATCAAATATTCACATCAAAATATCAAATGATATATTTTATTATAATTAGATTTTAATATTAAATGTACTAATATTAATTAGAATAATTTCAAATTATAGATTAAGGTGAAATTATTAAAATTTTAAAAATGATTTATGGTTTTTTTACCGAGAGGTTTCTTAAAATGGTAATTCAATTTGGGAAATAAATGGTTTATTTATTCCATCAAAATAATTCAAATAACCATCTCTCTTGTCAGGAAATCGGCAAAGAGCAACATCTTATTAAATTAAGAAAAACGTATCTTCTGAGCGTGCAACTAAAAGTTACTGAGGCTTGCGCCGTCTATCAGAATAAATATTAAGAAAGGATATCACACACAAAGCTTTATTAAGACCACAGGTCTTAAACAGATTCACCACAGGAAGAAAGGAATCGTAAATGGAGCTCCTATACTCCAAGCAGTGCAGCACCCAACGACAGCTTCCAGATCCGACGCATATCCAATGGTTTAAGAAAGGATGTCAAGAAGAGGTATTTGACCAATTTTGGAATAATTAAAAAAATCAACAATTATTTGCACGGAGCTCTGGCACATTTATAAGTGCAAAAGTCGAACTGCTTTTCACATGTGTAGACATGTGGTGCACTTACAGTAAAAGCAGTCGTCAACTACTACCCACCTGATTATCATTGCCTGTACCACGTGTATTGTACTAGGGATAAGTAAAAAATAAAAACGATTAGTTGTTATCTATTCCGATAGATGGCGCAAGTCATCAGAAACTTTCAGTTGCACGATCAGATGCCTTTTTCTTAATTTAACTACCTGATCCCAGTACAATTTCACACTTTTTACTTTTTTCACATATTATTAAACATCGTAGATAAAAAATGCAATTCCTTTACAATTCAACTTTTCATTGACATATATGCATATTGGATTCATCTCTTTTTAACTTTTGCATAGCACCGTTTTGAGTCTATAAAATACCAGACATGAAAAATAGGTGTCAAAAAACTTATTGAAAAGATATATCAATCTTTGTACTTATTTATAGATATGAAAATCTTAATTTAGAACTTTTTTCTAAAATTTGAATGCTATTTTACCTTCTAATTTAGTTTTGGGTCCTTTAAACATCATGGTATGAGTCACTTGACAAGCATTTAGTAAGTCATCAAGTACAACGTATTAAGAAAAAGGCATCTCCTTATCGTGCAACTGAAAGTTGCTGATGGCTTGCGCCATCTATCGGAATAAATAAAATTAATCGTTGATTTTTTAATTATTCCAGAATTGGCCAACTACCCATTCTTGATTAATCAAGAAAAGCTAACCACGGACGCGTTTCGGGCTGTTGGCACTCATCAGAGGGGTGCAAGCTGTACCTCATTAGGTATTAAAATATGTTTTTTTGTTAAAAAGAAAACTTTTTAGTAATAAAGATAATATTTGAAATTCATTATCTCGTATTTTGGGAAATATATAAAATTGAAATTAAAAAAAAAAAGAAATATATCAATTTAGTAAGTGCCACTACTGGTCATTAAACATTATCACACACACAAAGCTTCATTAATACCACAGGTCTTATACAGATTCACCACAGGAAGAAAGGAAGCATAGATGGAACTCCTGTACTCCATCGAAGCGCAGATTCAGGGATAGAGTATGAGCAGCGTTTGTACTCCATGTTAGGAGCAGCTGCACATGGAGTCTGTTCCTCATGTCAGAGGCGGCCATTTCTTTTGGAGCTAAGTCGGCCTACCACTGAGTAGTGCTCCCAGTCTTAATGACAAAGGCAGACGCATTCTACTTCACCCAGTCATGATGGTTGTCAACAGACACCATCAAGGGTCACAACTTGATACCCTAATATGATTGAGTGGAGATAAGAAAGAAGAAGAAGGAAGCGCAGAACCCAACAACAGCTTCCAGGTCCGACACATGTCCAATGGACACACGTTCCTTAGTGCATACGATTAAACATTATCAATTTGATGGCTTATGTTAAATAATTTCTTCAAATACTGATGAATTGTCATATAAATATACCCCGCAATATGGTACCACCACCTTGTGACTTGTATAATATACCAACCTACGTTTAGGGTTAACTATTTCGTTCAAAAATAAGTAATTTATTTCACAAGTTTCGCAAATTGTATAAAGATATGAAAATTAACGTATCAATTAATATCGATTTAAAAAATGACTAATCACAAATGATACGCACGTCCTTAACAATATTGACCTCAAAATACACTATAGCGTAACGTATTATTTATATTATATATTGGAATATATAGAAAAAACAGAACATAGAATGAAAATACTCATGGACAAGGCTTAAGGAAAATGCACCTTTTAGCATGTATAACGGGATTCAGACAATAACTCTGAAAGATATCACAGTGACCTTTATTGAAGACACCCGAGATACCAAGTGTGAACAACCTCTGTCTCTTTAAAAAAAAACAGACGATATTCATCGAGATTCCATTTAGGAAGACATTTTTACTAAATAATAACACGTATTACGTTGGTCAAAAATGTTTTTTTAAACGTTTTTCTGTAACGCATATCATTCAAAAAATATATTTTCTAAAATATGAAAAACAATTTTGAATTTTAATTTTTATATTTATTTTTCTGTTAGGATTATTCAGGATTATATTTAGAAAATCATACATATCAAACGCATTAGAAGGACTTCATTAAATGTTAAAACAACTATTCAAATATAATTATTAAAAAAAAAATGGCATATCCTGACCAGGAGTACATGTGCTTTACAGAAGGCAGAAATATAATTATAATTAAAATGCGCTAATACAGAATAAATTCTAAAATCAATTTGCTTTCAGTAAATCAAATGATTTTCGACTGAATATAATAATTTAGTGATGGGAAAATGTATAGATGATCAAATGTATCTTTATTTTTATACATATTTGATATATTATCGTATGTAAAATATTGAAATTTCAGAGAATTTCCGTATACCGGAAGAATTAAATATTTTTCTGACCATTGACGTTGACAAATCACCTGAGATCAAAGTACTGTCTTCCGGCCACTTTTATCACCGGAAGTGACGTCATTTGCTAAGCCTGATTTCCCGCCAATTTTTGAAAATCTATTTTCTTCTCTTCGTCTGCCCCCCCTCCCCCTCTCCCCCTAAATTTAATAGAATAACTCGAATATTCTGTGTAAAAATTTATTTTGTAAATGTCGATATATTTGTGGGGAATTGTTGGGCCTACTTTGAAATATTAGAGATTGTATTAGGGCTTTTTGATTTATTTAAGGGTTAAGCTTTGAGCAAGAATTCGCATAAAACTGCTTTTCTTTTTGGTAAATAAATGTATATACGTGAACCATTTCTACATAGAGTTTAAGTAGATAAATGATATTCTTATTTTTTAATTGAAAATATAACGTTGTACTGAATTATACAAGTGTAAATATGCAAATTTTCCCGGGTAGTGTATTCGAAAAATAGTCGGTGGATGAGAGGGTAACACGCTCGATTCCCGACAGTCATTAACCGGGATTGAATCCCGCGTTAAAATTTGTTTAATATGTGAATAACCTTCACATATATTATTCACTGTTTCAATTATCATGAACTAGGTTGCTCTTGCTGAGCGGTACCTATTAATGTGATTTTGAACCAGGTAGTGTATTCGCAATTCCAGATGGATATTAGTAGCGAAAAGGCGTTTATTCCTTTTATCAAAATGCATTTTAAAAAACAAAGCATTTTATTTATCACCTCTTTGCTTAACGCCCAGGGTGAGTAATGTGCCACAACATCAGTTTGGCAAATTCAACAAAAAGCCACTCTTCATAGCATGGTTTCGGGACAATAGCTATCATCAGGAGCAGTTTTCTGGATATTAGTAGCATATGGCGATTTAAAAAAAAATCGTCTTTCTTATTGATTGGGATTCGATAACCGTCTCTATATACCATAGACTTCCCCCTTGGAATATTAAACCTTTATATTACTTTTTCACTTGGACTAATTTAAATTTCTGTCAATACCACTGTAATCGCGTTTACTACCTAGATCAAATGCTATGAGCTACGATATAGCGATGATCCACTTGAATGAGTTCTGTAAACTTGAATAATGGAACTCTACGTAATTGAACAAGGAATTTCGAATTTAATGATTCTAGAATATAAAGCTACAGGAATTAAATTGATTAGCCTAACATGAATTGATGGCTCGATTTAACTAGACTAACGAGTAAACTAAACTAAACACAAAATATAAACAACACACTGTTGCCGAATCAATACAAATTAATCAATAAAAATAGATACAGATTAAAATAAAACAATAAAGATTTAATTATGTAAAACAATGAATTATATAAATTAACAATAAAGAATAGAATAACATCAATGAATAATATTTAACAACAATTTCAACGATAAATAACAATTAATAACAAATAAGAATAAAACATACATTTGTAACCAAACAACTACAAAATATTTTTTTTTAAAGAAAAGGAACTTCTTGTTTTCGATTGCTTGCATATAAGTTTATGTCACGCCCTTTCTTTCTTCTCTCCCCTTTATTTGATACATTGTAAATTACATTGCTGATTATTGTTACTATTACTGTATGAAAAAGTGAAACTGGTATAAGCTTATGATTTTGCTTTGTTTTAAAAATGAATCGATGTTGGTTGCATATGTTTGAATTGAATATTACACCTTAGTTCTATATATTTTATTGCTTAAAAAGGAACACAACAAAAAAGAAACTACAATTTCAAATGATTTGA
Organism: Cordylochernes scorpioides; assembly: GCA_030710605.1. Classification (NCBI taxonomy): domain Eukaryota; kingdom Metazoa; phylum Arthropoda; class Arachnida; order Pseudoscorpiones; family Chernetidae; genus Cordylochernes; species Cordylochernes scorpioides. Next base: position 12,788,635 of record CP092872.1, on the reverse strand, counting down.
TAACTAACTAAGAAAAAAAAACACAATAATAATATTAAAAAATGATTATGATAAATACAAATACTGTTATATATATTTTGTATATATCCTCTTCTACTTTGAAAATCTGTATAAGACCAATAATAAACAATATTGTTGTTTATATTGACCATTACAGAAAAGCCTGTAAAGAAAGAATGTCGTTAATAGATATATCCTATTGATACATAGAACTCTAAGTCTTGTTTACTTCAAAGAAAACCATAATGAGCATTTCCGATTAACTACAGCTTCTGAAAATAGAAAAAAAAGAAAACTGATTCAAAGCATTTAAGCTTTAATTCGGAGATATAATAGTTGCTCTAGCCCAATGGCCGCAGCCTTGCAGAAAATTGACATGGAATCAGAGCAGTAGCTTTACACAACTGACATAGAAGACATTGTAACTGATGTGATAGAAATGCATGGAGACATATGAGGCTCTTCATTGGACACGACAAAAATAACAGAAGAAAATTGACATGGACCCAGAACAGAAGCTTTACACAACCAAGATAGAGGACATTGAAACTGATTGTTAGAAATGCATGGAGATATCTGAGGCTCTTCATGGGACACGACAACAAAAACAACAGAAAATTGACATGGACCCAGAGCAGCAACTTTACACACCCAAGATAGAGGACATTGAAACTGGTGTGATAGAGATGCACGGAGACATCTGAGGCTCTTTATTGGACACGACAACAACAGAAAATCGACATGGGCCCAGAACAGCAACATTACACACCAAAGATAGTGGACATTGCGATTTCTGTGATTGAGATGCACACAGGGAGACATCTGAAGCCCTTCATTGGACACGACAACAACAACAATAGTTGTTATTAAAAGGGAAAGGCGATTGCTGGAGATATCCATTGCTCAAAAGATGGCTAGATCGAAGAAAAAGAGAGGACTGACCAAATTAGATACTCTATGGATTGATCATGAGAGAAATACGAAAGTTATCAGAGCGAAATGGAAAGAATTTATCAGTGAGGCATTCCAATATATGAGGAATAAATGAACTACTATACTACTGAATGATATATCTCAATATTAAGTATAAGAATTTAAGACATGCGAGGATGTGTTTCTTACATGTAAGAAACACATCCTCGCATGTCTTAAATTCTTATACTTATATTCTTCAGAGGATTTTAACTCTTTTTATATCTCAATATTGAATTTTGATCAAAGACACGCATGTCTAGAGTATATTTAAAACTAGACCAAAGCTAAAGGGTAAATATATGATGAGATTTCCTATTGTTGCGTTGTGGCTTGACAAAGAATAGCTTTCTCCGTGGGTATAAAGGATCTTTAGAACTTTATTCAGGCCATATCAATAAAGTAATTACAGAAGAGTGCAAAATAATACATGCAAACAATAAAAAAACAGCAGTTACAAACTCACAAACTACAGCACAGTGAAGGAAAACAGGAACAAAATCTTCCACGAAATACACTGGCTTCGGCGGTAAGCAGCAGTCCGACCTTTTGAAACAGCTTCTCTCGCTTGCTTGGAGCAAACCACGTAGCTTCGTTCTTCTACTCCTCGCCATGAGTTCCTCATCCCTATATATCCCGGAGTAGATCTTTCCAGAACGTTCAAGGTCGGTAGCCAATCAGAAAACAGCCAGCACTAAACCTTGCGCAATCACTTTAAATTGGCCAAACAGTTCTTCTCCGATTTTACTACATTATTATAGAACGTTCTAAAACATTATATTCTGAAATACGCCCTTTTTCAATTCTACGTAACAATAATAAAAAGGTGGTCTCAAATAAAGTTACAGAATACTGAAACAAACAATTAATAAAATGTCAACTGTTTATAATAACATCGCAATATTTACAAAGACAGCATCTGCTTTTCACATGTGTAGACATGTGGTGTACTTACAGTAAAAGCAGTCGCCTACTTCCACCCACCATGATTATCATGGCCTGTACTACGTGTACTTAGGGATAAGTAAAAAAAAAACAAAGACTGGCTTTTTACAACGTGGTATAGAAATACTATTTAATCTTTATTTAGAAACTCAGCGCCAAGGAATAATAAATCTCAGAGATTTTAAAAAAGATTCTTCAATTAATTCTTGAATTAAAAAAACCTTCTATAAAATCTCTATCGTAGAGTTTTCACAGAGATGGTGTGTGGGCGTGTAATAAAAATGAAGTTTCTAAAGATCTTTCCGAAGCTTAAAATAAGATTCCTTGATAAAAAAAAAGAGCACAACACAAATTAATTTAGCCCTGTTGTCGGAGCAAATTCTTAATTAAATCAACAACAACAAAAAATGCCAAACAATGAACCAAAACTTTTGGCGTCATATAGAATCTCTCTTCACACAACTTTAAAGATTTTTATTGATTTTATAACTTTTCTTCTGGTTTACTTTAGCTATATCTATATTTATTAAAGATAGTGAAGCTGTTGGTGATGGATATTTCTGTAGATATTGTTTAATTATAGACATTTCAGTGATTATTTGTGTCAAGTGGTGTTTAAACAACCCTAAATTTTCTCTTATATTCGAACTGAATTCCATCTCGCTATTTTATAAATATAAGATATAAAGATATATAGATTCTACTATTAAATTATAAGTCGCTGGAAGTGGGTAACACCCTCGATTCCCGACAGTCATGAACCAGGATTGAATCCCGCGTTAACATTTTGTTTAATATGTGATTCACATATTATTAATTGTTTCAATTATCATGAACTAGGTTGTTCTTGTTGAGCGGTACCTATTAATGTGATTTTGAACCGGTACTATTAAATATAAATATTTAGAGCGCCATCTGTATTTAAAAATTGAAACTATTTAGTATGAATTGTATTTTGAGAATTAAAACAAACGTTTCTACAGTTGTTTCGAATAAACACTGAGATGATGATATAGTACACGACCTTCTGAACCTTCTATTGATGCAAATTAAAAAGTTGATCTTATTTACATACTGTAACTATATTTTTCATACTTTATATACAACAGTTATGATGCATTAGCGCGCCATCTGTTATGAAAATTCGAAACTATTATAGACGCGTATGATTCTTTTGAAAATTAAACAATTTCTACTGTCCTTACTGCAATGGAAAAATTAATGGAAGGGTTCACCTCCTCTTTTCTACTGGACACTAAGGTATTACCTTTATATTTTTTTAAATAAAAATTTATTATTTAATATATAACGCTTACGCGTGGTTGACTTTTCTTGTTTTATCAAGAAATTGGGTTGGTTAAATATCGTGGAACAGGTTATCAACGTTTAGTTGTTTTTTATTTCAATAGATGGCGCTCTACGATCTAAAATGTTCATATAAACGGTCAGGATATGCCATATATTTTGTCTTTACTATATATCTATATATATAACACCGTTAGGATAATTTTAAAATTTATATATTTGTTTTTTAATATAAACATAAGAGGTTTGTTTTATATTCAAAATCTATAAAACTTAATTTATCTATATTTTATTTTATTTCTTCCAAAACTACTCTAATATATATATGATTAAATCTCTCTGATGATTTTAATTTTAATTATTTTTAACTAATGACCAACGCGATAATAAATATAAAACATAGTTTATCGGTATATTAAATAAGTTTAAAAAGAAATAATTAATTTTCCATTTGGTATAGTTATTTTCGATTTCTATTAATTCACTCTATTATTAAAATTTATAAGATATAAAAGAGAATTCAAATGTATATTGACATTTAATGTAATTTGTTTACATTTATTTTAATTGCAGACGAAATATTACCAACAAATGTGCCACTAGTAAAGGGGTCGGCAAACATTTGAGTAGGAAGAGTCAAAAATTACAATTTACAAAATTTCAAAGTTTTTAAAGAGTCACAGAATGTTTTCTTACCAACAATAAATAGTACTCAAATAAATAATATTTACATATGAAACTATATAAAGAGCTTCACATCCAAAGAGCCACATGTGACTCGCAAGTCGTAGTTTTCTGACCCCTGGTACTGAATGTGCGGGGGTAGATAATTGTGACAACTTGTGCTGGAGATTCATGGCATATTGACACATGTAGACATAGCCTGATAACGTATTTTTGTTTACTTGTACCTACAGATTCCCATTACTAAGCATAACGTCTTTAATTGATAATATTCAGAAAATACTCTTTTATCGTTAATTTTTAGGTATTGTGTATTTATTCGTGTATTTAACTCCATATCTCTCATAGAGAGTCAAAGCACAATCATGAGCAAAACTTAATAAAGTTTCATATTTTTATATCTGCGTTACGACCGCGTAGATCCAATACAATACGCACGCAACATTCCAGGGGTTGGGTTCACGTGTTGCCCAAGAAGGAAACCTATTCATAATAAAATTGTGAAAAAAGTATCAAAATTACAAATATATTCTCACAATGAGTATCTTTTTTATTTAAAAAAACGCTAGCTTTCAAGCGTTATTCGCTCTTCAATGGGCTTACTATAATATAGACTTTATCCCACCAGAAATATTTACAAAAAAACAAACCTATATCAAAACTTAGCAGCAACCACCCAGAAACTGAATTAAATGACTTTTAATTCTATACTGAACTATCTACACCGCTTAAATAATAAAAAATTAACATTTCTAAACAAATTCAAATCAACGAAATTCTAAATTTACATCCGCCAGCAGCAAATTTAAATCAAAGATATAATTAGCAAATTATAAAATTAAATATTTTTAAAAAAGAACATGCATAAACAAATCAAAAGAGGCAAGAAAAATACAAATATCTACACTTGCTTTCAACAATTACAATAGTCGTCTGTATTTCATTTGAAGGAGACAGAAGCAATTTTGTTCACACTTAGTTATCTCGTGTATCTTCAATAAAGGTCACTGTAATATCTTTCAGAGTTATTGTGTTTGAACCTCGATATACATGATAAAAGGTACAACTTCCATAATTTTTGTCCATGAGTGTTCTTTTTTAAAATTATCTCTAGTAGATGTGGGATACAGACCTTCATAATTATGGTGGGTAGTAAGCGACTGCTTTTCCTGTAAGTACACCACATGTCTACACATGTGAAAAGCAGTTACACTTTGCATTTACAAATGTGTCCAGAGCCCCTGGTGGGGTTGGAATTTTACAAGAATCGGGGGTTATTGGAGCATATATATTTTTTTAATTAGAAAAAAATGGCTCAATGCAGAAATCAATCCCGGGTCGTAGCGGTCGAAAACCAACGTTTTAGACCACCCTTCCACCGACCCCCCTTTCCATGAGTGTACATTGAGAAAGTGGCATATAGAATATAAACGAAAGCAATGCGTCTCTTTATTAATAGATACAATAAAGAGACGCATTGCTACCGTTTGTATTTTATATTTTATATGAATTTTCTCTTTTAAAGTAGCATATATTGGTAGCTGTAGATATACTACATGGCTTGACCACCTCTGTATAAGTGATCATCCATAGAGAATGCACGATGAATGGCATCCAATTAGGAGATAACCATCACTTCATTATATCGATTTCCATTTTAACACAAGCTATTGTTTAATATAGAGGGAGATTTACTAGATATTTATTGATGATAATCATTTTAACAACAGAACAGCTTTATCACCAATATCTTATGGTACAACTTTGGTCTATATCTTGTCGAATAAATGGAAGTTAACTGATTGACAACTACATCCAATTAACAAGTTCCATTTGTAGGCTTTAAGCTATATTCTAACTGCCAGACCTTTTGAAATGTTAGTTTATGTTGGAATCAAACGGAGACTTCCAAAGATGACAACAGATACTCGTGTCACACACAGAAAAAAAAGAAGAAATCTCGAAGAATCGAAATAACAATCTCGCAGACAAACCAAACGATATTTAAACCTTCTTTATCGACAGATGCAGTAGAAGATTAAGTTTTTGCCAGCTCTTCTGTAATCCGGTTGGATCTAAATGAATAATCAATTAATGGCGATAGCTGTTTTTACTGGGGATCGATGACAACAATGTGCTCGATTGGTATTGATTGCTGATGTCTTGTTGTCGTTGGATTGTCGCATATTTGGGCTGTCGTTGGATTGTTGCATGGATGGGCTGTCGTTGGATTGTTGTATGTTGTTGTTGGATTGTCCCATAGTTGGGCTGTCGTTCGATTGTTGTATGGATGGGATGTAGCATGTTGTTATTGGATTGTCTTGCGAATGGGCTGTCGTTGGATTATAGCGTGTTGCCATTGGATTGTCATATGGGTAAGCTGTCGTTGGATTGTAGCATGTTGCCATTGGATTGTCATATGGGTAAGCTGTCGTTGGATTGTCGCATGTTGCCATTGGATTTTCATATGGATGGGCTGTCATTGGATTGTAGCATATTGTCATTGGATTGTCGCATATTGTAATTGGATTTTCATATGGATGGGCTGTCGTTGGATTGTCGCATGTTGCCATTGGATTGTCATATGGGTAAGCTGTCGTTGGATTGTCGTATGGAAAAACTGTCGTTATATATTGACCCACAGGAAACATTGTCGGATTGTCACATTGAAGGATTTGCCTTGGGAATATAGAACGAACTGGGAATTGTCTTCGACGATTTATGTATAAAATACACAAACTCTCTTATAAGTACAATATTACATGTCTTTTCATCCAGTTCTCTCCTAATAAATTTTTATAGAACGACTGATGCTAGCTCCGAGTTGATCACTTCTGGTGTCGGGATTCTGGAGAGAAATAAATAGTCATATTCCAGCTATGGCTGCAGGTTTTTCATGCCCATCAATTTCCTGATCTCTATGTGCAAATCATATAGATTCGCTTTGAGGCATTTTCAACAAATCATCGTTTTTTTACTAAATCTATATATATATATAAAATTGAATGTCTGTGTGTGTGTCTGTGTGTGTGTCTGTGTGTCCTCTATGGATTCGAAAACCATACATCCAATCGCCGTGAAATATTGGGATATTATTAGGTGTATCTCCGGAAAGGTTTAGGAAAAATAATATATTGAATATCTTTAATATCCTTAGAGTTATTTGCAGATTTGTAGCTTTAACTCGCAAGCAGCGCCACCATTGAGACGGAGATAGGCTTTTTCAAGAGGGGGAGTAATGTTAGGAGAGAGGAGCGCGTCTCGAGGCGGGTGCTCACGTGTCACTGTTAAAAACCTATTTGTTTTGGCTACATCTTTTCCCGTGGACTTAACGATAACTTTTCTAAAACTTATTTCAAATTTCATGTATAATTATTTTTACATCATTTAGTTTAGTATAATTATTTACTATAATTTCCTATCGTTCAATTATTATACTTTTTGTTCTTAAAGATTATTTAAGACAATAATCTTTAATTAAAAAGTGCTTTGCCAAAAGTTTGGAGTGGGGCAGACCCCGTGCGAGAATGGATTCGCCCGGCCGCCGGCCGACAGTCAAAGTACCCACCGACCAATCAGGGCAGAGTTGGTGACACAGCTATGCCAAGTAGACAAGAAAAAAAGCCTCGCGGGAGCTTGCCCAAGATGACCTCCGGGAACTTCGTCCATCTTCCAAAAACGACCATGAATTTATTCAACCTTATCGAGTATTTTTCAAGGGACCGGGAAAAAATGTTCACTAGATAAAACGATGATTTTGTAATGTAGAAAATTAGGAAAGACAAAATTCAGAATGACACGGCACACAGGGACCGGGAAAAAATGATCACTTTATCAGTTTCAAATTATCAAAATATATCTATTTCTTTTTATAAGTCTATAGAGAATTGTTTTAACAAATGTTCGTTAGACAGACCTTTACTCGGGTACCGATTAATATTGAATTTGTTCAACTTATCGAGTATTTTTCAAGGGACCGGGAAAAAATGTTCACTTTATCGAGAGATTCGTTAGACAAACCTTTACTCGGGTAAAACACGGGCAAATGTTCGTTAAACAAACCTTTACTCGGGTAAAACCTCGGGCGAAGCCGGGTACGTCCGCTAGTATTCCATAAAAAAGAGTCAACCTGTCCAAATTTACCGAAAGGCTGATGTTGTGGCAAATGTATTGATAATGATCTGTGTGATTGGTTTAGAGAAGATCACGTGAATCCACTGTTTCTGTGTATAGTTTCTATTGTTTGATAATATTTTGGAGCAAAAGAAAAGAGACTTTTTTAAATCAAGAATTTACCATCTATGTTTATTAAGAAATTTTGTGAAATATACAAAAATGACTACAACAAAATTGACTGCATATTCTCTACATGGTTGCCAAACTAGGAGGAGAAGTATTTCCTCTTTTTTTTCACTGAAACAATATCTCTAATATGTAATTATGTTCTTTTCGTATTTGCATATTATACTATTGACCAGTCACACTATATACTCATTGAAAATATTTTAAAAAAAGGAAAACTTTATACATGCAAACATATGATAAAATTTATAACTCGTAAAAGTCATAGACAACTTGAATCATAACTCTTAACTCAATATTGGATATCCCTATGTATTAAGAAAAAACATATTAACACCATAACATAGATTATATAAAAAATAGAATTATGAACTAAATTGATGTAATTTATGTAATTTTTCTCATTTATATACTTAAACCCCATATCAGGCATATCAAATACTTCATTATTATTTCTTTCCTCCAGCTATGGATTTGCATCTCTTAAATTATCCTCTATGACATTATTTTTTCACAAATAGTCAAATTACTCATTTGCATGTTTTTTCTATATTTATGTAAATAATATGTGTATATGTCATAATTTGTATATAATTAAATGCAACCCCGACCCACTATGTATGTACCATGTATGATTTTCAAAGATTTAATAAAAGAATAAGGTAACTGGAGGAAAGAAAGTAACAAAAGACATAGAAAGTAGATCTAGAGGAGAGCATATTTATTAATAACGACGCAGTTAACCTTCTGACCCCAGGTCCCTGCGAGCTAAGTTTAAACCAACACTTCCTGGAAAAACAGGACGTATCTAGTGACCAGAAGTTATAAATGTTAAAGCTAACACCCAATATTTCCGGCAAAGACAGGACGTATCTAATATCCGTCGAAGTTATAAGCGTCAAGCTACCCGACACTTCCTGACCCAGGCCGGGCGTAACTAACACTAAAGGAAGCCGCCGGCCAATCAGAAGATAGCATCTAAACAGGTCAACCAATAGGGAAAGATCAGGTGATCATCTCTCAACCAATCAGAGAGAAACTGAGTCTTGGTGTTAAATCGAAAAGCAAGAATGGTCAGTTACGTTTTCGCTCTCATAGGAACAACACCTACAGTTGTTCAGTGGCTCTCGCCGAGTTCGGACAGTTGCTCCTTCGCTTCCAACAAGGTAACATCTACTCTAGAGATCTCTCTCTCCGCTCATTTCATCTAAATCCCATCATCGCCATGTGATCAACTAATTAATAAGTCAAATCGCTCAACTCTTCTCAAGCTTTCTTCCCTCCAACCCAGTTGCCTTTTATTTTCAAAACAATCACGTGTCCTGATTATTCCTAACTGTGTGCTTCACTTACCACTCAACGACTGCGCTTCAACCAAATCTCACCATTCGCATCCAACAACAAGAAACCCCGCAACGATATTGCCACAGAGCGGTTAAGTCGACAGGATAAAGATTATTGAGCTTAATCAGGATAAAGATTATTGAGCTTAATCAGGATAAAGATGGAAATTAGCCCAGGCGCCAGCAAAAACAAAAGGCAATGACAAACCAAGAAAGAACAAACTGGCAACGAGCGGAAAGAAACTGACAACGAACGAAGCGACAAGACACACCCTGGCGACGGTAATTTTAGAACTGACCGCCGCGCTACAAGGGGCAAGATCCACGCAACTGGAAGCGGTCTTCCGGAGCGCCACCCTCGGGACAGCCGCCGCCCGCACCGCCAGTACGTGTCCGAACAACCTGACGCCCACCGAGGAGTCACCACCCGCCATGCCGTACCCGTACACCCGGAAGCAGTCCACGCGACACGGGCCCAGTGTACCGACAACGCGATCCACTCGAATGGAAACAATACAAATGACTAGATTTCCCTTTCAATTGCGCGGACAGTGCAAAAGGTCCCGACCCGGTCCAACAGATATTCCAAGCCAGCCACACCAAGCCGAAGATGCCACAGTGGAGACTTTTCGAGACTAAGGTAGGCAATCCACCCAATGACACCATCAAATTGACTTTGGACTTGTATCTGACCCAGGACCTACCATGTACCTTTCTAATTGAACCAGACGCAGGTTCGAACATATTGCCGTATCATTTATACAATAGATTAAAAGCACAACTTCCCAACTTAAGTATTAAAAAACCTTCCCTTGATCTATCCACCCTAAATAGTTTTACGAAAATAATAGGACATTTAACTTTCCCTCTGACAATAGGCCAAATAACCCGTAGAGAGAACTTCCACGTGGTAAATGCATCCTTGCCATTTGGAGTTCTTACCTTAAAAACCCTTTATCAGTATAAATTAAAGCTAAATTATAATCGCGGCACTATTTTCCAACTTGACGTCCCATTGTCTAATACTATCTACCACTTTAAACATGTGTCAAATGAATGCAAGCACGGGCTAGGCCAAAACCTGTCCCAAAGGACTCGCACAGCACCCAAAGCTTTCACACATGGAAACCCTTGCCTGCATTCATTGCCCAAACCCCAAATATTTACATGCCATCATTCTAATCTCACACCACGCAACTTTTCACTCAACCCAATTGCCAATACTTTATACCCACCACATGTAAAGCCACCACGACTTCAACCTACAATTCCAATAATGCCCAAAAAAGTGTCCGTACACCGACACAGCTCACCCACTTACCACACAAAATTCACACATGACCACACTTCGCCACACCATAATTACGCAAATGTACCTCACAACATACACGCACCCATACGTCACCACGCGACAAACACACACAACCCGCACAACAAACGCAACACGCACGCCAAAAGACAACAACAACGACAAACAAGCGCATACACCACCGTTAAGAATAACACAATCATCCCGTCTACACAAAACATAGAAAAAATTCACGCCACCAGACAACCACACAATCGAAAAACATTACGATCTTTCCTAAAAGCTGTGAAGGTCTATAAAGAGTTCATTCCGGACCACGCCCGCTTGCGGACACCACTTGTCAACCTTCTAAAAAGGGATGTCGTGTGGGTCTGGGATGACAAATGCCAGAAAGCGTTCACTAACCTGAAAGAAAACCTTACCACACACCCCACATTACACCTTTACCAGGAAGATCTGCCATGCCAGGTGTACTGTAACACCTCAACATTCAGCATTACAGGCGTTCTTAAACAAGTCTACCCTGATGGGAAGACATACACCGTTCAACATTTCAGCCGATCTCTACGTAGTCACGAGCGAAATTATTCAGACTTGGAACTACAATGCCTAGCCATTGTGGAAAGTGTGGACAATTTCCGCACCTGTCTAAATGGCAGAAAGTTTACAATATTTTCTGACCATCCCGCATTGCAGTGGTTGAAAGAGATCAAAGCTCCGTCAGGCAGATTGTTTCGATGGAGGTTAAGATTGTCAAGATACGAATATGAGGTCCGTAGCATAAATGGAGTACAACAATATGAAACGGGCGTTGGAACTCGTATCCCATTTTGTGGCTTCCTAGATGCGCCACTCATACAGAGCCAACAGTCTTCTCCACCGGGAAAATCTCGCGTGACTATAGATCACAATAAACTGCGCACCGTCTCCCGAAAAGGAGTACTTAAAACTATAGTCCCAAGTTCACTTACAACCAGACTCCTTAAGTCCGTACACACTCAACACCACCATCCAAACATCTCCAAGATGACGAGGCTCATCTCAGCACAATATTATTGGCAGAACATGACACAAGACATCGCAAAACAGGCAAAAACCTGCCCCACCTGCCGATTCGCTAGAAGAATCGATGAATACAACCAACCTTCACGTAAAAATACCGACACAGGCACCAAAGCAAAACAAGATTCGTACATAAAGCACAGCGTACACACCACACAAACAATGCCAAAATTACCACATCCACGTCAGAGAAACGATCACACATCTCAACCTAAACCAATTACCGCCGACATATCTCTAATAAAACCATTGACGATCAAACAGGAGAACTGTAAACCTGACAACCAGCTCAATCATATCACACCACTCCCTAAAGATATCAAACAAGAGAACTGCGAACCTACCAATCATTCAAATTCTACAATTCATAAGGTTCAAGCAAATATTTCAGAGTCCCCAGTTACAAAAATGTGGACGAACATGGGGCAATATCCTATCTTTCATCTGATTTTTATCCTTTGTTTATTAGTTCTACCGTACAACTGTATCCCAATTTTATTCATTAATTACCTGTTTATCTATGCCATGCCCGCTCAGAAAATCTTCGAACTACAAGAGGTAGTTTTTAATTTAGGACAAGCAGTTTTTAATTTTGGACAAACAATTTTTCATTGTGGACAAGCAGTTCTTCATTGTGGACAAACATTTATAAAACTTCTCATAATTTTAGGAACCATCTTCGCAGAAAATCTAAATAAACTCCGAAGAGATAGCAGTAACTGAAAAGATGACCAAACAATGTCGGAGAAATCACGCTCCAAAAACAAGCCCCGAGCCACACCCCAAAATAAATAGACGGCAGGAAATGAGAATTTGAAACACCACGACAGGAAGTGTAGTCCGCGGCGGTTAAATTCGACCTCTGTAAACAAAGCGGAGCGCCTTCGTCCGATCTCCAATTTCATTCCCTCTCGTTTGCCCGACACACCCCACTTCCGTATCTCTAATTACAATGAGAAGATCCCCTATTGAGGTCAACTGGGAACCTCGCTATGCCACCGATTTTTGATTCCAGTTCGAGTCTACATATCGATTTTTACCACCCAATTACACATCCACGAGACAACACATAGAACTAGCTCACACATTTCTTACACAACCGACTTCTAACATTTTTCACAACACACACACAAAGACAAAAAATTACACATAAAGGTTATATAGATTTCCATGTCTCCTGTACACACAACATAAACGCACTTGAGGGATAGAATCACGTTTTTCACCTAAGTGTCACTACAAATGAGACAAAAAATTTATAGGGCATAATTGAGCAAGTAAAACATTTATAGGGCAAAATGGAACAACCAATACATGTAGATCAGGGCATGTAGATACCAAAGGGTTCCAACCAATACACCTTATTTTTCATATCAATCATTTTCATTATTTTTTCTCAATTAAAATTGTAAATATTTAATCAATTTATCCAACTTATTATCAATTTTAATCATTAATTATCATTTTTTTCCAATTAGTTTATATTATCATTTTTATTTATCAATTATCATTCTATTTACCACTTAGCTTAAACTACCACAACTCAATTATCAACGAAAACTCACTGGCTTTCGATTAAACTAAAAACATTAAATCACCCTTTGTTGTTGAAACCTTTTTATTTTTCATTTTTCTTTTTTTCCAAGCACTCAACTTTGATTTCGTTCAACTCTTATTTTTATTTTATTTTTATGTTGATTTCTCAAAAGCCCTAATAAAATTCCCTCGGTCTCCATTCCCAATTTCGAGCTAGAATATGGTTAGGCATTTTTCCTTTTTTTTTTTTTTTACCATTCAACCAAGCACTCAACTTTGATTTCGCTCAAAAAACTTTTATTTTATTTTTATTTTTGATTTCTCAAAAGACCTAATAGAATTCCCTCGGTCTCCATTCCCAATTTCGAGCTAGAATATGGTTAGGCATTTTTCCTTTTTTTTTTTTTACCATTCAACCAAGCACTCAACTTTGATTTCGCTCAAAAAACTTTTATTTTATTTTTATTTTTGATTTCTCAAAAGACCTAATAGAATTCCTTCGATTTCATTCCCAACCTCGAATAGAATATGGTTAGGCATTTTTCCTTTTTTTTTTCGCCATTCAACCAAGCACTCAACTTTGATTTCGCTCAAAAACTTTTATTTTATTTTATTTTGATTTCAAAAGACCTTATGAAATTCCCTCGAATTCTTTTCCAAATTCGAGCAAAAAAAGTAACTAGGCATTTTCCCTTATCACCATGCAACAAATAATTTTTCTTTTTCAACCAAAAACATTCAATTTTGATTTCATTCAACTATTTTTATATTGTTTTTATTTTGATTTCAAAAACCTTAATAGAACTCCCTCGATCTTCTTTCTTATATCGAGTAGAATTCGTTTAGGCACATTTTCCTTTTTTAGCCCACTATGTACCATAGCATTCATTGATTTCTTACAATTAAAAATTTTTGATTTCTATTAATTATACTCAACCTATATCATCAACACCATTCTATCTTACTTTTATGTCACCAGCAATGCTTGTATATAGCCCCTCAATACCCACAACTAATTTTCCCACAAAATTATTTTTCACTTTACAGAATTCTCTCAGGCTAACCCCTTCTTGAATTCTTCACATGTAGGGGGCGCATCTGTCATAATTTGTATATAATTAAATGCAACCCCGACCCACTATGTATGTACCATGTATGATTTTCAAAGATTTAATAAAAGAATAAGGTAACTGGAGGAAAGAAAGTAACAAAAGACATAGAAAGTAGATCTAGAGGAGAGCATATTTATTAATAACGACGCAGTTAACCTTCTGACCCCAGGTCCCTGCGAGCTAAGTTTAAACCAACACTTCCTGGAAAAACAGGACGTATCTAGTGACCAGAAGTTATAAATGTTAAAGCTAACACCCAATATTTCCGGCAAAGACAGGACGTATCTAATATCCGTCGAAGTTATAAGCGTCAAGCTACCCGACACTTCCTGACCCAGGCCGGGCGTAACTAACACTAAAGGAAGCCGCCGGCCAATCAGAAGATAGCATCTAAACAGGTCAACCAATAGGGAAAGATCAGGTGATCATCTCTCAACCAATCAGAGAGAAACTGAGTCTTGGTGTTAAATCGAAAAGCAAGAATGGTCAGTTACGTTTTCGCTCTCATAGGAACAACACCTACAGTTGTTCAGTGGCTCTCGCCGAGTTCGGACAGTTGCTCCTTCGCTTCCAACAAGGTAACATCTACTCTAGAGATCTCTCTCTCTCCGCTCATTTCATCTAAATCCCATCATCGCCATGTGATCAACTAATTAATAAGTCAAATCGCTCAACTCTTCTCAAGCTTTCTTCCCTCCAACCCAGTTGCCTTTTATTTTCAAAACAATCACGTGTCCTGATTATTCCTAACTGTGTGCTTCACTTACCACTCAACGACTGCGCTTCAACCAAATCTCACCATTCGCATCCAACAACAAGAAACCCCGCAACGATATTGCCACATATATATATTCACTACAGCCATCAGTATCGTTCATAGTGTCGTTTTATCTTGCCTGCTGAAGGGCTTTTGCCCGAAAGCTTGCGTCGTCGAAATAATTAAAGAAATTTGTCTTCTTTCATATGCTACATATGTTGCTAAGAAGAATCTTCAATATCTAAAGCTTTAGAGTTTGTCATTTTAAATTAATAAAGAAATATTTAGCAAATCTTTTGATTTTACAAATTTATGTGTAATTTACAAAATTATAATTACAGTTTATATATATATATGTTATATTAAAATATTATTTTATTTGAGAAATTATATTTTATAGATTCAAATACTCTGTTAAATCGACCGACAGAGGTCACGCTTCCCCTATAAAAACGCATTGTTGTTGTTTCCTGATGGCCGGCTCAAATCTTTTGTACATTATGTAAATAAGTTTTTTATTTTTTAATTCTTACGCCTTAAGCCAGGCAGTACTTTTACCAAATTATGTTTTTATATATTCCTTTAGCGCAATTAAAGCTATTTTTGATAACTAATTTTATTTTAATTTTTTCCACGACTTCATACCAAAATCAAGCAACAGCTAATAATTCTATATAAATAACAATCAAAATACAACAGAAATTATCCTTTTTTATATAATATATATAATTAATTTATCCATTATAAATCATATCAGAAAATTTACGATATAATATAAAATAAATTAAAATAACAGAAAAAAATCGTTTCGAAATGGTTTTTATTGATTGCTTTTATTTTTCACTTTTGTGAAGAGTTTCGTCTGATTGAAAAGATGAACTAGATAATATCGGAAGATTTCAATCTGGTCCATTTGAGAAAGCGCGGGAAAATGGATCCTTGATGGCATCGTCTGCACCATTAATGCCGAGGGTACTTAGAAGATGGCGCACTCTGGTGGAACTTTCCGGTACTTCTTTCTTACAAAATGAATCTTTTGAATACTTCTTTAATAGTCTCCATTTTGAAATTGTATATATGGTTTTGACCAAGGACTTTTTTTTATTTGACATAACGGACGCGATATCCTAGCTCGGATTACTTGCGACTAAATACATTTTATCAACTTATATACAATTCATTATATACAATTCAATAACCAGATTAAAAACACAATTAAAACTTAAACGATGCTTTTCTCAAACAGAAGAAAATATCTAAAATGAATTATTTTAGCAACCTACATACAATTCATTATATATACAACTCAATAACAAGATTAAAAACATAATTACAACTGAAACGATGGTTTTCTCAAACAGAAGAGAAATTCTAAAATGTATTTACAAAAATTATTTAATTTTACATAAGTGTCTGTTGGAATATTTAATTTTATAAATATAAATATATATATATTCTGTGAGATTGGATATGATGATAACCTAATAAAAAGTTGTTGTTGTTAAAAGTGACGAACAAAAACTTGATTAAAAATATATATAGCCACTATTATCTTTTGTATTTATTGTGTTTTCTTATTGTAATGTATGTATAATAAATAATACATTTAAAGTAGAAGTCTGTCAATCATCAACAAAACAACAATGTCCTTGTTATATACCAAGGACTTGGTTGTTGTTGTGCGATGTAATCAATATATAGCGTGAGATGTTTCTAGTTCTTATGAATATTCTGTAATAATATTATACAAATATATAACAGTAGCATACAATCTCTTTTAATAGAAACTACACTACCTAAGTTCATTGAATATTAGATAGAAGAGTACATAACAGAAATTATATAGAAAATCTAATATTACACATTTCAATTCATATATATTTACTTTAATATAAACTTTTAAAGAACACATTTTCAATATATCTAAATAGTATGATGCACTAGCGCGCCATCTGTTATCAAAATTCGAAACTATTTTAAAGGCGTATGATTCTTTTTGAAATTAAACAATTTCTACTTTCCTTACTGCAATGGAAAAATTAAAGGGAGGGCCTGGCTCATCAGTGGTGAACCCTCCCAGCGGTTTCGCCAGTTTAATCTTACCATCAGTGGTGAACCATCCCAGTAAGGGCAGTAGAAATTGTTTAATATCAAAAGGAATCTTACGCCTTTAAAATAGTTTCGAATTTTGATATCTAAATAGTAATTTATGAAACTTTAGTATATTTGATTAAGAATAAAGATAATTTATTATACTATAAATAACATAGTCAAATATTACGAAATTAAAATAACCAAAACGTATATATATCGTCTTTTGGGTTTATTATCCCTAGTAAAAGTGTTAGAGGGCATGATAATCATGGTGGATAGAAGTTGGTGACTGCGTTTTACTGTAAGCGCATCATATGCCTACAGATATGGAAAACAGTTCGACTTGATTATTTGCACTCGCTGGTAGGGTTGTACTGTTGCAATAAATGGGGGCCATTGGAGATTTTTTTTAATTATAAAAAAAGTACCCAATTAGGGATTCGATCCCGTTTCGTAGCAGTTAAAAACCAACGGTCCAAGTTATATATTTTTGATACAAACATATAAAACAAGAAAATAGATATAGAAGATTCTTCTTAGTAAAATATGTAGCGAATTTACCAAATGAAATAAGACAAGTTTCTTTAATTATTTTATTAATTTATTAAAGAAACTTGTCTTCTTTCATTTGGTAAATTCGCTACATATAAAACAATAAATATAAAAAAAATCTGAACAAACTTTTATTTTTAATTTAAATTATTTTAAATATTCTTGTAGCTTTAGTCATACAGTTTTAAAAAGGTTTGCTGACATAATTAATATACAAACACACTTCAAAATATTATTAATATAAGAAAAAAGGTATAAAATATTAAAATAAATGTATGTATAATGCTTTATAACAAGAAATATAAGCCTTGATATATAACGAACATATTATTAAGGATTGCAAATGCTGAGGTAGCAGTAGAAATTAGCATTATCTTACCAAACGACCTCAAGGGAAGCAATTTTCTTCTGTAATTGTGGAGGTTGTCTTTAATCGCTTTATTACCTTTTTTTTTTGTTTGAGCAGACGACATTATCTCTAATCACTTGGTTGCTGAAGCCTTCTTACATATTTGATGTTCTTTTGCCTTCTAAAATTTCGTTCGTTTGGTCTCACCTTTAATTTATAATTTTGCCGCCATTTTTTAAAAATTGAGATTGGTCATATTTTTCGAATTTAAATTTGATAGAACGATACTATTTTAACCAATCTTCTTGACAAGAATGATTTGAAATGTTTGTTTTTTACGTTTATCATACATTTTAATTGCATTTATAAATATATAAATAGTTGCTGACGTGAACTATATATATACTTTTTATCATTTCGTTACTACTAAGACTTACTTAAAAAAAAAACTTGTAATTACTTGTATTTTCTGTCATTTCTCATAAAAATATTTCCTTCATTTTTATCTCAACGTATTTACATAACATTTAAAATGAAAGGATTTAAAAGCACGAATGTTTCTTTTATACATAATACAAACTTCTACTGCCCTTACTGCGATGAAAAAATATAATGGGAGGGCTTGGCTCATCAGTGGTGAACCCTCCCAGCGGTTTCGCCAATTTAATTCACCAGACCGCTTCTCAGAGCTCTAATACTGTATTGGACGATTCTGCTTATATACGCAGCACTGAAGGATGGAATCTCAGAAATGGTTTTCAATAAAATTATGGACATAAGCATATAGGACAGTAGAATTACATAACAATTAAAAATTTAGATTGATATTTAAATATTGTCTGTTGTACATTCTGTAAATATAAAGACTACTGCCATCTATCGTTAACATATGAAAATAAATCTGATTCGTATTTGCGAATATACTCAGTATAGCCATAAATATTGTTACAAAACCAAATCAGTGATAAAAATTTTAATTTGACTTTGTGAAGTATTCAAAATAATGTAGTTGTTATTTGAATATCTCGTGCACACATTTAGAAAAAAAATCGGAATATATTTGTTTTTTGATAATGTATTGGGGTGTTAAAGAAAACCGTATAGGTGTAATAGACTTACACAAGGTAGGCCATAGAGTATTATTATCAGAATTATAGGTTTATACGTGTATATATATTATAAAAAATAATGAGATATAATAAGAAAATAATTTTGATCAGTAATTTAATTGAGTTAAAGGAATATATAAAAAAGAACATAAATTGATAAAAGTAATGCCTGGCTTAAGGCGTAAGAATAAAAAAATGGAGAACTTATTTACATAATGTACAAAAGGTTTGAGCCGGCCAACGGGAAAGAACAACAACGAGTTTTTATAGGGGAAGCGTGACCTCTGGCGGTCGATTTAGCAGAGTATTTGAATCAATCAAATTATAATTTAAAATAAAATAATATTTTTATATAACATATATATTTCTAATTTCTGAATTATTAAAAGAATTTGACCATTAAAATTCATCTTAAATTACATAATAACCTTTTTTTAATAATCTTACTCAAACAACCCTATAACTGGAAGAAGTAATATATCTATACTGAAAGAGGAGATGAAATGGTAAAGTCGGCATAGCTACTGTAAGCCGGTAAAGTCTATAACCATCAATTCTCTCCGAAACTCTGAACGATTCTATGAATTAATTAATTAGGTTTTATCTGTGAGAGATATCTCTAGAGATTGTTTGGCAACACTGGAATCAACCAGTATCGGTTAGTTCAATTGTTGATATAACAATACATCACTTTATACAAAACTTACAATTCTTTTATATTTTATACTAGACGGGTGACCCGGGCTTCGCCCCGGGATTGACCCGTGTGCATATCTACCCGAGTGATATATATTTAGATAAGATTTTTTAATATAATTGTTTGTTATTAGCATTATCTATTTGTTTGCATCAGCATAATTTAATCGTTGATAGAGGGCGCTGTTCGTGAGCTAAGTAGAATAATTTGAATATATAGTTTTAATAATTGATTTATATATTTTTTAAAATAGCCTATCGTCTTCCCCGTATTATTTTACCTATGTATGGAAATTTTGGTTTGAATTAGTGAACTACTGCGAATTTGTATACCGGACATACAAACAAACAAACATACAAACATTGATTTATATATATATAGAAAATATAAATATCTCTAAAATATCATGACTATTTTAAAAATAATTTTATATTTACAACAACAACAAAAGCCTTTATTGAGGACCTCTCGTCCTATAAAGGATTCGCCAGTTTACAGAGTAATTGAAGAGAAGAGAACTAAGAATACAGAGATATATGTAGTAGGTATGGTGTAGTATTTTCTACACTGTGACTATATACAACAGCAGCAACAAGCCTTTTACTGGAATCAAAGTCCCATACAGGATTCGTCATTCTAATCCTGACAAATATTATTTACATATAAATATTTACATCAATTAGATTATGTGTATAGCTTCCCCTTCTCTTCAGCCGTCTTCCAAAATAATTTTATATTTATTAATGTGTGTATGCTTATAAACTAATTTATAGAATAAGAAAAGCATAAGAAATTATGATGAAGTGATATAGAGGGTTCAAAACTGGTTAAAATCGTTATGTAAATAGAGAAATCCATATAAATATAATTTTAATAAAAATGCATATATTGGATTTTAAAAAATTGATAAATTAGGTAAATAAATAATTTTTTGATCCAATATATAACTTTTCAAATTAAAAAAAAAAAGACAATTTATAAAAGGTTTACAAGGTCATCCCAAAAGTTCGTAAACACTTTCAAAAAATTGAAATACCAATATTATTCGCTGTTATGTATAATGTCTTTGTATTATGTATAAAGTAATTGTATTATGCATTCGCCGTAATAATATTATTCGCTGTTATGTATAATGTCTTTGTATTATGTATACGTAATTATATTATGCATTATTATGTATTCGCCGTAATAATATTATTCGGCAAGTAATAAGAAAACAACGTTTCAAGAAAAACATGAACTTTTGGGATTTCATAAAATGGGAGCTTACAATTGGTAAAAGTTAAAGAACACACGAAAAGATACAGGAAACGAACAAGAATAGCATCATATTAAGATCTTCTGGGATATTTATATAAAATGTTTAAATGGAAAGTCTATTTATAGAAGATGGGATAAAAATGGAAGATGGAGTCATAAACAATTTAGATCTTTCGCAACATTTTCACTGATATGACCAAGTTGAGTATCTTCAGGGATTTTTGGTGGTATGCAAATATAGTGTTATTGTTTATTCCTCAAGTCGTTTAAACGATCTCCATTATGTTCAATTGTCTCAGCCTTTCTATTATAGTTTATAATACAATATAATGCGGCTTATGATTGTAGAACGACATTTGAAAATTATCCCGCATTTGTTTCTTTTGAACGAAAAATCGAAATATATTTTAAGGAGAAATAACGATTATTTCTAACCTTAGGGATGAAGTATATAAGGATGATTGTGAAGAGTAATGATGAACGGACATATAAAAGATTATAGATTGTACTTGCTAGTGCAAGGTTGTTCCAAAAGTTCGTAAACACTTTCACAAAATTGAAATAACATTAATTATTCGCTGTTATGTATAATATCTTTGTATAATGTATAAAGTAATTGTATTATTATGTATTCGCCGTAATAATATTATTCGCTGTTATGTATTATGTATGAAGTAATTGTATTATTATGTATTCGCCGTTATGTATAATGTCTTTGTGTTATGTATAAAGTAATTGTATTATTATGTATTCGCCGTAATAATATTATTCGCCGTTATGTATAATGTCTTTGTGTTATGTATAAAGTAATTGTATTATTATGTATTCGCCGTAATAATATTATTCGCCGTTATGTATAATGTCTTTGTGTTATGTATAAAGTAATTGTATTATTATGTATTCGCCGTAATAATATTATTCGCCGTTATGTATAGTGCCAATTCCAATTGAAACAGATTTTATTGACCGCACTGTCAATTAGTACACTCCGGAGAGATAAGCTCAAATATTTACAATTATTTTACAATTGTTTCAACAGGAGGTCGGACGGCAAGGCGGCCCTAAGCTCAGATAGGTCCCTGAGAGTAAGGGAGTGCAAGTCCCGAGTATGCTCGGAAAGCTTGTCCAGGATTTGGACGATAGCTTTCTTGTCCCCCGGCGAAAGTCTCCTGAGGAAGCCCTTCCTATCCTCAGGGTATAGCACCGCTTCCACGAGGTCAGGGTATAAAGAGTCCAGTTGTGGCCACAGGTTGAGTTCCTTCATCAATTGAATGGTTAAAAGTTGCAATTCATCGCAACGTTTATCGATTAGGTCAGCCTCCATTTGGGCAGACGTGGGAGGCGGAGGTGTGGCCATGGCCGGCGTCGACTCCCTCTCTTGGGGAGCGGGTGGTGCTGGCTCGGCAGGCCAAGGCGCAGGCAGTGGGGGTGTTGGAGGCACTGCCGCCGGTCCTTTTTTCAATTCGGATTTGACCTGGTGTAAGATTTTATATACATTGGTATTGCCTGCGGGCTTCAGGCCAAGGATTTGTTTAATCAGACCGGCAAGAGCATCGGTCTGCGGAGGTGTCAGGAGCCAGCGTTTTCTTTGGGCCTTGGTCCTCGAGGAGAGGAGGTCCAAGACCTCCTCCCGCCCAAGACCAAGAGCGTCCGTCCCAGTAAAAGACACGGTGGGGCTTCTCCGGATGAACGCCACGAGGTCATCTCTCATGGATGTCCTGCTCGATGATGTAGAGGAAGCGGAGGACTCCTCGATGGCGGTCATTTCAATGTCCTGAGCGGGGGGTTCCGACTTCGTTGATTGGGGGCTCACGGAACCCCCAGGAGCCCGCAAGGACGGAGCTGGTATCACAGGTGGAGGGGCAGGAGACGTGTCCTCCACAGGTAAGGCCAAAGGCGCTGCTGGTGGTGGCCGGGGTGCAGCAGGTGGAAGTAGCGCGGCACGGCTCGCGGGAGGCACGTCGGAGAGCTCCATGGTTGGACTGGGAGACGCCGAAGGTGGAGGCTGGGCGGATGGCTGCTGAGGCAGGCCAGGCGCAGTCGCTGAAGGGACGCTGGTGGGAGAGGTAGGTGTGGCCGGTCCAGGAGCGTTGGTTCGCCCTGCAAGCAGGGGGCAGTTGGCCCGGCGATGTCCTTGGCCTCGGCACCTGGAGCACCTAATCCCGGAGGATAGGTATGCGGGCCAGGCCTCGCCTTTGATAGTGATGTTGAGACGGGTGGGCAGTCCCTCGATGGTCATGCCTTCGCGGAGGATGATAAACGCTTCTCGGCGGCCGTCGTTATAGATGTACGCGCCAGCCTTCATCAGCTTGGGGGCGATAGATGTTACTCGCCCGAAAGCTGAAAGGGCGCTGATGACGGTTGCATCCCCCACGAAGAAGGGGAGGTTGCCCACCGTAATTCTCTCCGCCCTCTTGCGGAATGGGAAGGCCCTGTGGAGAGTTCCCTCCACCTCGAGGCCCTCGTTGACGAGGCGCTCGGCCATGCCTCTGTTTGCCAGTCCCACCAGGAAGTGGCCGTTCATTTTGGTCACCTGGAAGACCTCCCTGGTGCTCCCAAACATCCTTTCAATGGCCCTCATGTAGTGAAAGGGCTCCAGTTCAGGGCTGCGCTCTACGTAAACGCAGTGGTCCTCGGTGGAAGACGCCTGCCGCGCCCTGGCCTCCGCGATGTGCGCTCGGGTGGTCCGAATTTCCTCCGCCCGCGGTGCCCATCCCGTGGATGATCGTGGCCGGCGAATGGCTCCTGCGCCTCTGATGTTAGAGGAAGGTGCAGCCGCCGCAGGTGATTCCGCCGAGCCACGGCGTCTTTTCTTTCTTTGGACAGTGGTGTAGTTGTCCTCGTGTTCAGGATTGTTGTCCTCTGCTAAATCTGCCCAGCTTGGGCAGCGGCCTCGGAAAACGAAGCAGTATCAAAGTTGGTCGGCGCGGCCGGATTTGCATGTTGTCCGCCGGCGGGCGGATTTACATATTTTTGAAATTCGTCTGAAGAAATTGAAATGTTCTTCTGTATGTTTTCTTTCGCTGATAAATCAGCACATAGTTGAGCTTGAAAGCCGAGCCTTACAGGCTTCTTTTCAGCTTTCGATGGGCTTTCCGCCCGTATCATATTCGGCGTACCGCCGGGATCCATACACTCGCCAGAGGCGAAAAACGCGGAGCTCGCGCGACGCGTGGCCGCACGGTCTTTGTATTATGTATAAAGTAATTGTATTATGTATTATATTATGTATTCGCCGTAATAATACTATTCGCCGTTATGTATAATGTCTTTGTATTATGTATAAAGTAATTGTATTATTATGTATTCGCCGTAATAATATTATTAGCCAAGTAATAAGAAAAACAACGTTTTTAAGAAAAAAAAACGAACTTTTTGTACAGCCTTGTATTATTGTGACAAATAAATAACGTTTTTATTTATATTACACACCATCAAACGCATACTACGAATAATATTTAAAAATTGAATAGAAAAAAGAGTGAATTTTTGGATTAAGAATAAATATGAATATTTGTATTTGACCTTTATAAATCCTACAGAATAGTGTTGCCATGATAGAATCGATATAGCCGACCTCTGCCAAAATTTACCATTGGAGAAATAAGAAGACCAAGCATCAATATCCATAAAATATTAAATATTTGACAAACTAATATAAATATATAATTCATAAATATAACCCTGAAATATTTTTTTATTACAGATTAATTGACAAAATTTGCAATTTTTTTGTGTGAAATGTGAAACATGTGTAAATCTAGGGTTCGCATTTTTAACATAGTATCTTGTGGTAACTACTAAACTAAGAAATAATCATGCTGATTGGCTGGTTAAAGTCATGTGATTATAAATAACCAATCACCGCGCAAATATCCCAGACGCCATATATATGTTATGAATATTATTTGTAAAATAAGGATTCAAAGTGAAGTCGTGATGCAAAAAAAAAAGAAAGAAAAATAATTATTTACCATCAAGTAGTTTTTTTCAATTACTTGAAGAAAACTATAATAAATAGTTTTCACTGTCCAAGAGAATTTATAAAATTAACCCTATATTAATAAAAAAAAAAGTAAATCACACACAACTATGCTTATTATACACACAACTATTTACAACAAAATTTGAGCCGGCTAAAGAAAATTTATTTATTTCGTCTCAATTTACAGGTGTTACATTCGAGTCACCTTGTCCTGGCTATTTACACATGGGGTGGAGTAGAGGTGGTCCCCCCGGACCTTGCAGGAGAGCAGCTGTTGGGCGATGAGCTCTTAACTAAGTGTCAGGGCCGGGTCGTCGGAATCCGGGATTGATATCTCCTTTATTTTGTAGAATATCTTGTATGGTTGGATTATATATATATATATTTGAATTTTGCATTTGAAGGTATAATTTCTTAACGGAAGTTTGGTACATATCTTCTAGATTGGGTCTTCTAGATTGGATCTTCAGTATCTTGTTTGATAGGTTGAATGGAGCTCCTATACTTGCCCGAAGGAAGATTCTCATGAATGAAGACAAACTTCAGGATGACACAGCAATTTATTTAAACTAAAGAAAAACAACAATAATGGGTTTATGTAGGGAAAGGTGTAACATCTGGCGGTCGAATTTACAGAATAGTTAGTTCTAGTAAATATAATTTAAAATAAAATAATTATATATATAACATTGTAACGTAGAAAATTAGGAAAGACAAACCTCAGAATGACACGGCAATTTATTTAATGTAAAACCAAATCAAAACTGATAAAATAACAGAAAGACAATGAGAAAAATTTACAATGTATTAAAATAAAAATATCGAAATTAAAAATATTTCCATAGAATACTATATAATCTGCTACAATATTTATATATATACATATAAACCGATATATTAGAGACTGACCTTTTTCAAATCATGCTACATGTGCGTTTGGAATTTGATGTTAGTATGATAATGAAGCCATACTTTATCTTGTAAACATTTCATCATTATTCTTTACTAATACTGTAAAATTATACTTGGAAAATATACACACAATAGATAAGAAAAACAACAATAGAATAGAGCGGTATGGAGAATTAATTGACGAAACCGCTGAGAGTGTTTACCAGTGATGAGCCACGACAAGATTTCTTGTCGAATATTTTCTACCATCCCAGTAAGGTCTGTAGAAATATTTTTGATCATTTATAACATTATAAACATAGATTCATAAATTTACTAAATTTATCGATAAATGGAAACCAAAAATATAACTAAAAACTTATTTGCATATTTTAAGTATCTTATATTAATTTTCAATCTCTGTCTAACTATTCTTTATTTCGTTAAAATTACTCCAAATCTACCAATTGTTTGGTAACGATTCTGTAACAATTTGTTCACAGAGTAGATGAACAACACCAAAATAATTAAGACAACTCACAGAAGTGTTTTAAAATAGCGATTGGTCCCATTGTTAGGTTTCTCCATTGTTGTCGGATTGTCTGAGAATGTTTCATTCAGTCTTTGTTCCAATCTATTGGTCGGTGTATTGAACAGCGAGTAATTTGATTGACCTTCATGCACTTATTTACATATTGGACATTTTCTTGTTAATATATATTAGCTATATATATGTTATATTAAAATTTTATTATATTTAAAATTAAATTTCATAGATACAAATACTCTGTTAAATCGACCGCCAGGGGTCACTCTTCCCCTATAAAAACTCATTGTTGTTTTATCCCAATGGCCGGCTCAAAACCTTTGTACATTTTATGTAAATAATCTTTAGTTTTCCTTATTCTACTCGCCTTAAGCCAGGCATTACTTTCACCAAATTATGTTTTTTATATATTCCTCAGCTCAAATAAAGAAAAATCGCTGATCTTCAATATTATTATTATTATTCTTTCAAGATTGTTAACCAAGACTGCATTAACATAGTTTAATCCTCAAAATAATCAAAATTCAAGCAGAAAATCTCTATTTATTTTTATTTATAACATATATATACATTAAAAACAGATGCATATATTGGATTTATAATTATTTTATTGTTCCAATATTTCGAGGAGCAACTCGCCTCTCTTTATCGAGGATGTTTGTGTTTTTCACTAGAACATGCTAGCACGCGTACACCAATCTCGTTCTACAAGGCCAATGAAAGAATTGTATCTTTGATTTAAATATTACATTCAGTATTTAAACAGCTAATAATTATATGTCATGTGTTATATATACACACAGATTAACACCATTATTATTACTTTGTCCATACTAAATTATTTTTAATATAAAATTTTATAATATGCTGTAATTAAAAAATACTCTTTTAAAACTACAAAGTTTTACACAATAAGTTTCCTTTGTTTTTAAATGCTAGTGTTTGAGCCATAGTTGTTGTAAAGAAGCTGATTATGTTAGAAATCTCTGTAGTTTTTTTAAAACGCTTTTTTCACAATTTTACCTTTAATATATATATATTAAAATATTATTTGATATAAAATTATTTTTCATAGATTCAAATACTCTGTTAAATCGACCGCCAGAGGTCACGCTTCCCCTATAAAAACTCATTGTTGTTGTTTCCCGATGGCCGGCTCAAATCTTTTGTACATTATGTAAATAAGTTTTTCATTTTTTAGATTCTTACGCCTTTAGCCAGGCAGTACTTTTATCAAACCATGTTTTGTTACTGATCAAAACCATTTTTATTATTATACTTTCAAGATTTTAACCACCACTGCATTACCATAACATAATCCCCAAGATAATTAAAATCAAGAGAAATCTCATTTCTTATAACATATATATAATAAAAATATTAATTCACACACAAGATAAAATTGTGAAAAGCGTATAGAAACTACAACTATTTTTTCACAATGAATTTATTTAATTTTAAATTGTGATTAAAAGCGATTATTGATTGTGAGAGTTTGCATTTTAAAATAAAAATAAATTCATTGTGAGAAAAAATTTGTAGTAAAAAATCTTAATAATAAATATATAATATTATACAATTTTTTTTATTACATTCTCCTAGATTAAATTTTTAAGAAGTACCAATATTGGTATGTTCAAAAAAGAATTGAAATAAATAAATGGCTAAACAAAATTTAAGTCGCCATAAGATGATCAAAACCTTTTTCAATATAGCAAGGAAAATAAGGTAGTCATTATGATATTAAAAACAGAATAATTCATTCACGGATTATTTATTTATTATATATATATTATATGTTAATGGGAAATGGAAATAAAGCATTACATATAATATTTTTTTTTCGAAATTCAACATGATTAATATACTTGAATTCGCAATGAAATATGCTATGTAAAGAAATATGGTGAGGAAAAATATTTTTTTAATTTTATCGAAGTGTGAAGTATTGTTATAATATTTATCAATATATGTTTATATAGTCTTCTTTTTAATAATTAATAACGATATATTTTTCTGAAATCTTTTAAAATTTCAAGATAAATCAAAAACTCGCTATTCAAAATTTTTGTTTCAAAATATATTTATAAAAATAAAACTCAAAATTCTCACCGCTATCTATTGATATTCTTTTTATTAAAAAAAAAACGTAAAATAATGGGAAATATTATCTTCTGCTTTTGAAAATATGTAAAATACAGAAACGTACTAAAAATAGTTTGTATTTTCTAATCAAAGAAATTTTACCAACACAAAAACAAAATATAAATAAAAATCAGACATATATATTTACAAATAAATTAAGAATAAAAATCAATATATTCCTGAAATATTAAATCCAAAGTATGCTATATATATGTGTGTGAAAAAATAATAAAAATAGAAATATTTCTTGATTAATCAAGAAATTGAGTTAGCCAAATATCACGGAACAAGTTAAATAAACGTTTAGTTCATTTTTATTTCACTAGATGTCGCTCAGCTATATAGAAAATGGTCATGTGAGCGCGGTCAGGAAATGCCTTTTTTAATTTTATTTACTACGTTTAGACAGATATAAATCGATATATGAAAATTAATTTAAAATACAAAAATGTTAATATTTAAAAGAATTCGAATTAGCCCTAATCTAATAGATTTAATAATATGTACTAAAATAAAAATATAATATTAAATATTTATATATATAAATTATACAAACTTAGTTTAAAATTATTGAGCTGGTTTCAGTGCATTAAAAGAAAATTAAGAACGTTAATTAACATCTAAGCTTTATATTCTATAAATAGAAAATGTCAAATGACTTTAAAATATCTTCTGGGTCCAAAATAATTAAAACACTAATCGGATTAATTCTAAGAAAGTTCAGCGGAGTTCTTGAAGGCATTAAGGAAGTTCTCTTTAAATCGAAATATTTATATGCAACAAACTTATTTCCTTATTGTATGGAACGTATTCAAATTTAATACCATTGAAATCAGAAATTGTTTTAAACATATCTGTATATTTATGTGAATTTACTTTATAGACTTTAAAAAGTCATATATTGGATCAAAATATCATTTATTTTACCAATATATCAGTTGGCTGAACGCCAACCTTTATCAAGGTGGTATAACATATTAATGTGTGTCAACAACAAACTCAGCGCCACATAACGTCAACAGATTTTTTCTCCCCATTGAATATAACAAAATATTTTTAAAACTTAATTCTGTTGACGTTATGTAGCGCTGAATTTGTTGTTGACACACTTTAAAATGTTATAATACCTTGATAAAGGTTGGCGTTCATCCAACTGAAATATTGGTAAAATAAATGATATTTTGATCCAATATATGCCTTTTTAATTAAATTAAATATCTGTATATATTTATATGCATTTGCTTTATAGACTGTTGTTGTTCTCTATTCGATATTTTATAGTCTGGTAACACGGATACTCTATGAAAAATAATTAAAAATCTATTTACGTTTAATTTAGGGCAGAGTGCAAATAACACATTGTAGGTATATGCCTTCAAATTAATCTTGAAACATATTATGATTTATTATCCTTTCAATTATCATTTATATTAGGAGTATATGCCTTAAAATAAATAAAAATTGTTATCCTTTTATATAAATAATTTACTAACGTGTCACTCTCTCTATATATAAATACATAAAATAAATTATATAAGAAAGATATATTATTTGGGGGAAACTTATATTAAATATATTTATATATATTATTTAAAATGAAAGGATTGCAAGGGAATGTCAACTAATATGATTTCATAACTATATATAGAGAATTATAATATATATATATGTTATAAAAACAAAGATGAGATTTGATTTTCTGCTTGATTTTTGATCAGTAATTTAATTGAACTAAAGGAATATATAAAATACATAATTTTAAAAAAGTAATGCCTGGCTTAAGGCGAGTAGAATAAGGAAAACAAAAGTTATTTACATAATGTACAAAGGTTTTGAGCCGGCCATTGGGAAAGAACAACAACGAGTTTTTATATGCAAAGCGTGACCTCTGGCGGTCGATTTAACAGAATATTTAAATATATGATGTATAATTTTTAATAAATAATATTTTTATATAACATATATACAGTTAAACCTGTCTATAGCGCCCCCACTAAATAGCGCCTTCCTCTCTCTAGCACCCGATTTTAAATACGTAGTACGATGCGATTTACATTAAAAGTGACCTGTCTATAGCACCCCCTTTCTAAAGCACCCTATTTTGGGAAGTCCCAAAATGGGGCGCTATAGGTTTAACTGTATTTTAAATTTATATGATGTGACACCAACAATATTAAAAAAAGATTTACAACAGAAATTTCAAAATGGGAATAATTCTAAAGGTATAGCAACTTATAACAATGGAAATAAAAAAAAACCTTTTGAATTAAAATACGATCATTTGATTATTTATTAATTTTGAAAATTAGAGTCAGGAATGTGTTGGTGTATCCATGATACATCTCCACTCACTATTCTATCAAGAAAACCTTCACCTCAATTTCATGATGTTCCAAAAGATCTTTACAAGCCTTAAGACGTTTTTCCTTCATTTCCTTTGTGAGCAGCCGAGGCACCCATCTTGTGCAATTTTTCTGTACTTTAAATGTTTTGTAATGATTTTTAGATACTTCCATAACTATATATATAAGGTTAAGTTCTGCAGAAATAACACTAATGCTAATGTGACGATCGTTCTGTATCATCTCGTCAATGGCCCAGGTGGTTGCATCATCACTAACTTTGACCAGGGCGCCAGGTCGCGGTGCGTCATCCGAACATTCTATACCGATTTTGAAGTTTCTAACCCATTCAAAAATTAGATTTTGAGATAAACATTTATCACCGTAAACAGCTTTCATTCTGGAGTTAATTTCAAAACTCCTTCATGATAAAGAAAACGTATTACTGCTCGTATTTCATAATTGGTGCAACTGTTTGTTTTGGTCGCCATTTTTATAGGAAAAAAGATGTTGCCAGATGGTTTTTTTTCTTGAGATATTTTTTTAATATAACAACAGAGTTCAATTTAAATGTGTATACCTATATACATTTGTTTCCGATTTTGTTTTTTTTTTCTATTAAACTTTTATCGTTTTTTATTGATCCACCCTTGTATAATAGACAAAATAAATTTTGTAATAAGAGTGAATATTTTGAATATTAACAATGGCGCTTATTTTAATACAACGTGTGATCAATAATTTCCAGGAATGAGACTAGATCACGTAAAATATTTAAAATAATGAAATCCTTATATATATAAAAATGAAATGCGAAATCGATGTTTGTTATCGCATCACGCAAAATCTACTGACTCAATCATTATGGAATTTCGCATGTAGGTAGCTGAAGATTTCGTTTAACATATAGGCTATTCAAAAAACTAAAAAAGTTAATGTGCTTTTTTTAAAAAATAAAAAATCAAAAAGCGTTAGTTCCAGTCTTTTACCGCTAGGGCGCAGCACTGGTCGCGACGATAAATGAATTTGATTTTTTTAAAGCATCGGTGGTTCAGTGGTAGAATGCTCGCCTGCCACGCGGGCGGCCAGGGTTCGATTCCCGGCCAATGCATTTTTTTTTAAACAATTTTTAAAACTCATTTATATTATATTATATCTTCTATATAAATGGAAATTTCATAAGTGGTGTTCGCTAAAGACTTTCGTTACAATGCATCAATTTCGACCAAATTTTCAACATTTATGTAAAACGAGATGGAGCAGGTTTTGCTTAACATCAAAATATTTTTCCTAACTTTAAAATACATAACTTTGCTGTTATCGATAAAATACAAAAAAATTCAACAGAGTTAATTTTATTTATATATAAATACAAAAAAAAAAAAATTCAGCAATTCATTCAACTCAATCTAAAAAAATATTCAAAACAAGCAATTTTAAGATAACACCATATGTAAAACAGTCGGCCAAGAAAACAACAACGATATTACATCTTTCTCACATATTCACACACAATCTTGATTAATAATTAAAACTAATCTTTAGCATTGTTTATTATACTTCATAATATATAATATTCGTTAGGCAAACTTTCACTCGGATAAAACCCGGGCGAAGCCGGGTACACATCCTCTTGTAATTTTATAAGGACCATAGAGATAAAACATTTATCAACACGTAGAAAAATAATTGATCACACAGACGCACGCGCTCACGTTTTTTTCGAATTTATAAGCTCGAGTATATCAGAACATTTTCTAACTTCAGTATGGACTGTATTGAAAAACAGCGAGTCTGCATAGAGTTTTGCTCTACAATTTACAATTTTTTATGCGCGTTTTTTTCAATTGAATATATAACGAAGAATTCTCTCTCTATCGACTATCAAGTGATACTTTTGATAGGCTAGAAGGCAAATATATAAAACTAGTTAAGATAATATATGTCGAACAATTCCTTTTATTACTTTTTATAGAAACAAACATCTATTTTAAGAAAGAGGTTATAAGGTAATATCTTTTTTACCAGAGAAAAGCCAATACAAAGATGAAAACATTACCATTCTTGTAAGTTGGAAACGATACCAATAAAAATAAAGCAATCGATCAGTCAAACTCTGTGTATAATGTATAAAAACGAATAAATATTTCGCATATATAAATGTTTGAAAAACATATTCAATTATTTAATTAAAAAGGCATATATTGGATCAAAATATTTTTTATTTTACTTTTTTGATCCAATATATGCCTTTTTAATTAAAGATTTATTTATGGATTGCTCTATTTTCAAAAATATTCAATTATATAACGAGGAATATAATAATGATGATGATATCAAATCATATATATGCGTGAGCATAGATACCAAGGGAAAGCCACCCCGTTTTTTTACATACTGTGCAATATTGTCAATGAATCTCCAATAATTGGAGCCCTCCCGTTACCATAGTAACGGATGCTGATTCGTCCAACAGGCGCTAGGGGGCGACACTGGTATTTTTATGGCATCAATTGAATTATTGCGGTCGTTTATGTCTGTCGGTACCTTGATGCACTTCTTCAGACATGGGAGCAAGCTCCATTCTTGTATGTAGGATGTACAAGTGAGATACAACATTTTAACCTATGTTGGAATTCTAAAATATCTCTTTAGACATGGGAGCATCTCCAGTCTTGTATTCAGGATGTACAAGTGAGGTAAACTATGTTGGAATTCTAAAATATCACTTCAGACATGGAAGCAGTCTCCATTCTTGTATTCAGGATGTACAAGTGAGCTACGGAATTCTACCCTATGTTACAATTCTAAAATATCTCTTCAGACATGGATAGACATCGTTGTAAGAATATTATGATTTATTGGAGAAGGAAATAATCGCTTGGCATAATTACCTTTTTTTATATGTAAATAAGAATCCATATCAATGAGAAGATAATCCCCGATGAGAAGCTGAAATCAGAAGACTGAGGGAAAGCGGTTCCTTTATTCAATAATCATTCGTCACAAGTTTTCCAACATACCTGTTCTTGCAATTTCTCAGATTCTATTTAAAAATAGCCATGTCCGATAGCATGTAATGAATGCTTACTATATAAAATCAACGTTTTCCACATAATTTACTACTGGATAATCAAAGAAGTACTTCCTACCAGTAAATTGTATTAATTATAATATTTTATGTTCAATAAATTCACACGAAAAATATAAAGACACTACATAAACTCACATCACCTATCGCTGGATAATCACAAAGCTCGAAAGAAGTACTCTTTTTTTTCACCCCGATGGAAAATAAAAATTTAAAAAGGTTATGTTTAATAAATTCACACCAATAATATAAAGACACTCCATACACTCACATCACTTACTGCTTAATAATCACAGAGCACTTCCCGCCAGAAAGTGGTAATTAAAAAAAAAGGTTATGTTTAATAAATTCACACCAATAATATAAAGAAGCTCCAAAAACTCACATCACTTACTGCTTAATAATCACAGAGCACTTCCCGTCAGAAAGTAGAAATTAAAAAAAAAAAAAGGTTGTGTTCAATAAATTCACACCAATAATATAAAGACGCTCTATAAACTCACATCACTTACTGCTGAAAAATCACAGAGCACTTCCCACCAGAAAGTGATAATTAAAAAAAAAAAGGTTGTGTTTAATAAATTCACACCAAATATATGAAGACGCTCCATAAACTCACATCACTTACTGCTGGATAATCACAGAGCACTTCCAGCCAGAAAGTGGTAATTAAAAAAAGGTCGTGTTTAATAAATTCACACCAAATATATAAAGACGCTCCATAAACTCACATCACTTACTTCTGGATAATCACAGAGCACTTCCAGCCAGAAAGTGGTAATTAAAAAAAGGTTGTGTTTAATAAATTCACACCAAATATATGAAGACGCTCCATAAACTCACATCACTTACTGCTGGATAATCACAGAGCACAGTAAATTGTGATTCTAAGGTTGTGGCGCCCGGACAAGATTTAGTACAGGCCTAATGTTTCCAGGCAAGGCTTATCTACCCACCCAGCAACGTTACCGGCCTCCAAAATGTCCTTACATTATATGCCTTTATATCTAAGCCTGATGAATATTTACATATATTCTAGCCAATATAGGAATTTAATTAAACATTTTATTTTCTCTAATGAACATCTAAATATACTTTAACAATATTTCAATGATAACTAATTTTTAATATAAATTCATTATTTTAAACATTCATAGAAAAATACGTTTTCAAAAGAAATATTGATAAAATAAATGTCGAAAAATTTAAATGACGAAATAATATATTGATATTAATTAGTGAATCTTTCTTAAAATATCAACATTTTCTTATAATACAATTATATTATTAAACTGGAAAAACCCCTGAGAGGGTTCACCACTGATGAAAAAGGCCCTCGCATTAAATTTTCATTGCAGTAAGGGGAGTAGAAAATTGTTTAATTTTAAAAAAGAATCATACGCGTCTATAATAGTTTCGAATTATCATAACAGATGGTGCTCTAATGTATCATAATAGAATTATATTGTTTAATTAAAAAGGCATATATTGGATCAAAATATCATTTACCAATATTTCAGTTGGCTGAACGCCAACTTTTATCAAGGTGTTATAACATATTTAATGTGTGTCAGACACACTTTAAAAATGTTATTACACCTTGATAAAGGTTGGCTTTCAGCCAACTGAAATATTGGTAAAATAAATTATATTTTGATCCAATATATGTCTTTTTAATTAAAGATTTATTTATGGATTGCTCTATTTTCAAAATAATTATATTGATATTTTTAACTATAAAAATGTTTAGAATTAAAATTTTGAACATATGGATAAAATGATTTTGGTAGAGTTCCAGGAAAAGGTTACTAGATTAGAAGTGGTGTAAGTTACTTAGCTCCACTTAGCTGGGTATTAGGGAAATGTGGGGGAAGTATGTAAATAACAAAAGTAAATTATGCAACTCACCGCACAAGATATTCCTCCTCAGCTAACCATTAGCTAAAACTTCGTGTTAAACTTTTCAAAAAAATAAATGAGAGAGATTCTGTTATATAAAGAATAGATTTCATCCTTCACTATATATTTTCTTATACCAAATGAAAATACAAAAAAATTCAATATTATTGATAAGTCTAAAATAAATGTAATATTTATCGATAGATGGCGTTGTATATAGCATTTATAATGGATAAAAGGGATAATTCAATTAAAATCAAGATATATTTAATTAAGAATAATTTGAAAGGTATACCTATATTTGAAACTTTAATAAAAACCGCCTTCGAGGATAAATCTCTTCCTTTATTTACATATCCTCTCAAACTTCCAGGTATCACAAACATTTCTACAGAAGTAAATGACTAGAAGAGTTTATCTTCTTCTTCTTTCTTATCTCCACTCAATCATATTAGGGTATCAAGTTGTGACCCTTGATGGTGTCTGTTTGACAACCATCATAACTAGGTGAAGTAGAATGTGTCTGCCTTTGTCATTAAGACTGGGAGCACTACTCAGTGGCAGGCTGACTTAGCTCCAAAAGAAATGGCCGCCTCTGACATGAGGAACAGACGCCATGTGCAGCTGCTCCTAACATGGAGTACAAACGCTGCTCATCCTGTATCCCTGGATTAGGAGCCCTTACAGGGTACTATCAGCATGGCCAACTGAGCCCAGGTTTTTTAGTGAGCTTGTTACTGCTCCTCCTCCTTTCTCATCAGGGCTTAGGACTGGCAAAGGCGGAGTTAGAAAAGTTAATAATACCCGAAAGCTTTAGAGAATATATATATATAAAGCAAGACACTAATCCTCGAGGGCCGTTTTTCATTATTGCTTACATTTCAGAAGTTTCTATCTATCGACTCTCTTATAAATGTATTAATTAATATATATACGCAACAAGAAGATCTAAATATAGTAGAGAACATTGATGGGATTTTGAACTGATGTGCAGAACTTTAACATCATTAGAAATGACGAGAGAGAGATTAAACATGGCTGTTTAATAACAAAATTATTTGTATTTGTTAGATAAATACAATCTTATTTCTAATACAAAAATACATTGTAAATTTAACAAATTCAAGTAATAAAATTGGCAGCCTCTTCAATAACGTGAAAGTATTGAGAAAGAAACGATTTTTAAAGATATATAAATATTTCCAAAATAAAATTTTCATTAAATAGACCAAAATATTAAAAATAAAAAAGGCATATCCTGACCAGGAGTACATGTGCTTTACAGATGGCAGAGCGCCATCTAGTGGAACAGAAATCAACTAAACATTGATTTAACCTGTTTCCTTGATATTTAGCCAACCCAAATTCTTGATTAATCAAGAAAAGCCATCAAAATATATGTACGTTTCGTTTATTTCAACACATAAAATACAATATCCCGGCTAGAGATAATTGCATCGATTTATATTTTTAAACAGAAGAAGTTATAAACTTTATATGTAGGTTAGAAAAATCGAGTTTTCTCTAAAATATTCTATATTTTAGCGCGCATCTTTACTGTCATTTTAACATAATGAACTTTGAATAATTAATTATATAATATTTATTACTAAATAATAGAATAAGAGTGTCATATATTTAATTGCGAATTTTCTAAAAGTTTTAATATATTTATATGAAAATAATAAAAATATTAATCTACGATATATAAAAATTCATAGAAATATTTTAATTAAATATATTATATTCGAAATTAAAATGCTTTGTGTCAATTCATTTAAAAATATAAAATGAGATAAAATAATATATTAGATAGAAAACAATAATTAAGATATTTTCCCAAATGCAATATTAAATATGTCAGACGAAAACCGATTTTAATAAAGTAACAGACGAAGGTTCAATATAAGCAAGCGACCGACCAACCCAATATCCCGCCATTTTATAGACAACTTGAGGCGTAGAAAGCTAAGCCTACTTTTATGATCCTAATGTTGCTTTTTATGCCAGCCGAAGTGGTTGTAAGACACGTCTGATTAAAAAAACTATTGCTAGCAACAATGGGTTAACCTTTTAAACCCAAAATACACCTGTTAGAACTCAATATAGCATTTAATTTATAATTTAAATGTTAATTTCTATTTAAAACAAACTTTTATAGGAGTTCCTTTAAAGTCCTAATTTTTATTTTTATTTTGAAAAAAGTTTATATTTAAAAATATATATATTTTTGTTGGCTTTATATAAAATGTGAATCCAGTATATAAATTATATAACTAGAAATATAAATTTTAAAATATGTTAAAAAATATATATTTGATAATAAATTATAATGAAATTATTTATTATAAATTCTAAAACATTCTTTCTGTTAATTATTTTTTTTTTAATCTAAAGAAAAAAAACAACTAATATATATAATATTCAGAGAATAAAAACCATGTTTGTTCCCTATTATAGAATTTAGTTAAGTTGAATTATTCAAATAGGCTTGGTTATCATAAACATTTTTTACAATTTAAAATTCGAATGATTCATTAAACGATATGTTAATAAAATAAAACAGAATTAAATTAGATGATACATATTGCTTTATATACGATATATAGTTATGGGAGGATAATATTCATGTTTCATATGCATATCTCCCTTTAATTATGCAGCAGACGATGCACCTCTCCCTTTAATTATTCAGCAGACGATGCACACCTCTCCCTTCAATTATTCATCAGACGATGCATCTCTCGCTTTAATTATTCAGCAGACGATGCACCTCTCCCTTTAATTATTCAGCAGACGATGCACCTCTCCCTTTAATTATGCATCAGACATGCACCTCTCACTTTAATTATTCAGCAGACGATGCATCTCTCCCTTTAATTATTCAACAGACGATGCACCTCTACCTTTAATTATTCAGCAGACGATGCACACCTCTCCCTTTAATTATTCAGCAGACGATGCACACCTCTACCTTTAATTATGCAGCAGACGATGCACACATCTCTCACTTTAATTATTCAGCAGACGATGCACCTCTACCTTTAATTATTCAGCAGACGATGCACACCTCTCCCTTTAATTATTCAGCAGACGATGCACACCTCTACCTTTAATTATGCAGCAGACGATGCACACATCTCTCACTTTAAATATTCATCAGACGATGCATCTCTCACTTTAATTATGCATCAGACGATGCACCTCTACCTTTAATTATTCATCAGACGATGTGCAATATTTCATAATCCTCTTATGATAACTGATATCAACCTTTCCCAACTTTTTATGTTTGAATTTTATCTGATAAAAATCGGCCTTTGTTACATCACCAGTTTAAACACCTGTTTAGTAAATTCGGCAGATTTTATAACACCTCTCGTAGGGATGTTATGAAATCGAAGCCGTCCCTGTACTGATGATGGACATAACCTTAAACCATGGTATACATGGTAAAAGAAATCACGTGAGAACGCCCTTGCAAACTCAGAACAATTTTTAACGCCTTACCAAATGCCTCATTTTTATTTACTTCTCCATCCCTGGACACTTTTATTTTTCCGTTTATCATTACTCTTCACAATTCATTCTTTCATACCTCATTCCTAAGGTTAGAAATAATCGTTATTTCTCCTTGGTAAAATTTTTATTTTTCGTTGAAAAGAAAAACATGCGTGATGGTTTTCAAATGTCGTTTTACAAAAGATTTTTGTCGAAACGTTGAGAAAATAAAAAACTCCAACTGGCCGAAGTGTCTATTTTTCATATAAATATGGTATACAGGTTATTGGCTTTTTGACTATTTTCCATAACTGGTGATGTGGCTTTTCATCTTTATCTTCTTTATTATTATAAAATTATGTAAATGTATCTATGATTTTCTCTCTTAGTTAAAAAACCGTATAATTGACTAAACAATGTATTTATTTCATTGGTTGTTTCTAGGTAGGATATGGAATCAAGCAATGATTTTAATGTGCTTTTCTTCTTTAAACTTCTACTCAAACCTTGTAATTCACCCCCTTGTGAGGATATCGCGTCTGATTTTATGATAATAAATACATAAATCATCATTAAGAAAGTACACCTATCCCCCGATTTACACGATAGATACGTTCCTGAGAAAAACGTGTAAATCGAGGGATAGGTGTATATTAAACTGTCAAATCTGAATAGGTGTTCGCCCCCTCATGAATCAGAGCCTCCCAATATTCTTTTCAACATAGGTAGTATAGAGTAGAATATCGCATTTTAGTATAGTGCGATAAAAACAAAACATAAAAAATAATAATTGGAAAACCGTGTAAAAGTGAAAACGTGTTAAACAAGTACCGTGTAAATCGGGGGATAGGTCTATTCTATTAGGGTTATGAACAATTGCATAATCCTGATGCATAATTAAAAGAAGAGATGTCTCTTCTGGTATATATTTGCATATAGCAAGCATTCAAATCTATTTTTATATTTTCCTACAGATAAATGTATTGGACAAGTAATTTATCAACTATATAGAATTTTTTAAAACACAATTAAAAAAAAAAAACCTTTACTTGCAGAAGAGCAATGCTCGAAGCATATTATATTTATAATTATACTAGACGGGTGACCCGGGCTTCGCCCCGGGATTGACCCGTGTGCATATCTACCCGAGTGATATATATTCAGATAATTATTTTTTATAATTGTTTGTTATTAGCATTATCTATTTGTTTGCATCAGCATAATTGAATCTAATCTTTGATAGAGGGCGCTGTTCGTGAGCTAAGTAGAATAATTTGAATATATAGTTTTAATAATTGATTTATATATTTTTTAAAATAGCCTATCGTCTTCCCCGTATTTTTTACCTATGTATGGAAATTTTGGTTTGAATTAGTGAACTACTGCGAATTTGTATACCGGACATACAAACAAACATTCATTTTTATATATATAGATAGATATATTTCTACTGTTGTCCTTAAATTTTATATCCATAGTTCATTTAAAATACCTTTTTTACAAGAGTATAGCTTCAGTATCGGTTTAAAAGGAAAACCGAAACATGAAATATTACAGTGGTATGATATGTTAGGTATATTAATTGAAAGAATTTTTCTCTATGTGAATAAATTATATAGATATATGAATAAAAATAAATTGATGATGATAACATTAGCTAGCATATGATAATTAACAATTGGCGACTGAGTTAGTGCCTTCTTGATTCTTGTTTTTTTGTATTTCTTCTTAATTCTTAAATTTTCACTTTTGTAGTTTCTATGCATAAAGATAACATTAAAAATATATTTAAGTAACATTTTCTCTTTTTTACCCCAAAAACACCAACATGATAGATTAAACTGGCGAAACCGCTTGGAGGGTTCACCACTGATGAGCCAGGCCCTCCCAATATTTTATCATATCGCAATAAGATCAGTAGAAAATTGATTTATCTCAAAAAGAATGATACGCGTCAAAAATACTTCAAATTTCATATTGCCACGTGGAAAATTAGGGAAGACAACAGGAGGAGACAACAATTTATTTCAGGCAAGAACAAACTATGAATGGTAAAAACAAAAGATAAACCACGAGGGAAATTTACAGAGTAGCAAAATATAAACATAAAAATGACCACCCTGTATAATAAAAATAATAAATACTTTGTAACAATATATAGAATTTAAAGGATAAATTACAAAAAGGTTTGAATCAAAACAGACTAAAATATGATGAACTAGAATTCATACGATTGATTAGCGGTTTTAAACTGAATTCGATAGAAAAATGAGGGTTAGCATGTTAAAAATACTGAAAAACTCTTTAAAGATTACATTAAATAGGAAAGTTCTAAAGCCATATATAACCGTTTCTAACAATTCCTAACTAAAAAAAAAAAGAACTGTCTAGATCATTTTCTTATTTATTATTTACTAGAAATATTTTTTATTTCTGTGAAAAATAGTGATTACTTTTTAACTTATATCTGGCAACACTGCCTCATTTCTGTTAGTTGAAGACAATATTCTTTAAAATGTACTTTTTTTAACAAACGTTACTTGATGTATTTATATTAGGTTTAAAAAATTATTCGATATATTTTTATATTTCAGCT
Source organism: Cordylochernes scorpioides (assembly GCA_030710605.1). NCBI lineage: Eukaryota > Metazoa > Arthropoda > Arachnida > Pseudoscorpiones > Chernetidae > Cordylochernes > Cordylochernes scorpioides. The sequence continues at coordinate 12,746,250 of CP092872.1, read as the reverse complement.
AAGCTAATGTTTCGGTCATTGTTAAATATTTTTGAACGCTTCTAACACTTTTTACATCATGGCATTTCCATCAAATTCCATTCTTATATTTTAATAATTAAAATATTGTTTGTATTTGTTAATTAAAGTTTAAAACACATTTAAAATTTATATATTTTATTCAATAAAGATCAAAATTACATAAACATCACAATTAATTATATATCATAACTATATAACAATAAGCCATCTATTTATACCGTTTGTTTGGTCCCTAGTCCAATATTTTTATTTTCACAGACTAAATTATGAGATTAATTCATAAATGAAATATTATACAAAACAATTAAACAATATATATATTATATGAATAAAAAGAATGAAATTTCTGTTGATTATGAGATTAATTGCTTGTAGAGGAATTATTGGTCATTTTCTTGATTTTGGTTATCTTGAGGATTAAGCTCTGGTGATGCAGTCGTGGTTAATAATTTTGAAAGAATAATAATATAATATTGAATATTAGAGATTTTTATTTATTTATTTGTGAGCTAAGGGATATGCATAAAAAACAATTTGATAAAAGTACTGCCTGGCTTTAGGCGAGTAGAATAAGAAAAACAAAAGATTATTTACATAATGTACAAAATATTTGAGCCGGCCAACGGGGAAGAGAAACTATGGTTTTACGGGCTACTAACCAAAGTTATGATTTTTGAGCCCGGGGAAGAACAACAATGAGTATTTATAGGGGAAGCGTGACCTCTGGCGGTCGATTTAACAGAGTATTTGAATCGATTAAATATAATTTTAAATAAAATAATATTTTAATATAACATATATACATCAAAGATGTGAGATATTTATGCCATTTTTAAATTTCTTTGTTCAATATGTCAAATATGTAATTATGTTTTTAAGCAAATTTGATGTATATTTGAGTAATATTAATCAAGCCTACAGAGAAAGGTGTATTTTCGAAACCCTTGAGGTCTAATAATTGTATTCAATATTGATTCTAGTCGATATTTTATTGAATTTTCAGTATATTTGATTACTTCAGATCATAGTGGCCATTGATCAGCCAAACATTCTGTGCTTAAAAAATATCCTATTTACACACATATTCATTCATGACGAGCGCCAAAAGCGCGAAACGCGTTCGCGGATGGCTTTTCTTGATTTATCAAGAAATTGGGTTGGCCAAATATCAGGGAACAGGCTAAATCAATGTTTAGTTGATTTCTGTTCCACCAGATGGCGCTCTGCCTTCTGTAAAGCACATGTGCTCCTGGTCAGGATATGCCATTTTTAATATATTCATTTATAGATGGAAAATTTGCCGGGAGGAAATTAATCCATAGAAGCAATGGGCGCCTCTCCCGTCAAAATAAACGTCAAAATCTGACGCCATCTATTGATGGCCCAGCCACATTGCCAGCAAAACACCTCTTTGGTAGATTGTGAAGATTCCATTAGATCCCGTGTGGATCTCATGGAATAAAGTCCGCCCTAGACTGACGAGGGCCATTAGCCCGAAACCATGGTCTCTAGGTGGACGCTTCTCAGTTTGCCAAAGCTGGTGTTGTGGCTTTGTCATCGACCCGAGGCCGCTAGTTGAGGCGACGGTCAATAGATGGCGTCAGGTTTTGACGTTCATTTTGACTGGAGAGGCGCCCATTGCTTCTATATTCATTTATATTTTGAAAATAGAGCAATCCATTAATAAATCTTTAATTATAAAAAGGCATATATTTGATCAAAATCTAATTTATTTTACCAATATTTCAGTTGGCTGAACGCCAACCTTTATCAAGGTGTTATAACATTTTAAAGTGTGTAAACAATGTGACGTTATGTGACGCTGAGTTTGTTGTTGACACACTTTAAAATAAATTAACACAAAGCAATAGCGCGCCATCTATACATATAAAAGGAAAGGATTTGAAAGCACGAATGTTTCTTTTATACATAATACAAACTTCTACTGTCCTTACTGCGATGAAAAATATATTGGGTGGGCTTTGCTCATCAGTGGTGAACTCTCCCAGCGGTTTCGCCAATTTAATCCACCAGACCGCTTCTCAGAGCTCTAATACTGTATTGGACGATTCTGCTTATATAGGCAGCACTGAAGGATGGAATATCAAAAATGGTTTTCAAGAGAACTATGGACATAAGCTTATAGGACAGTAGATTTACATTCAAGCCTTGATAAAGGTTGGCGTTCAGCCAACTGAAATATTAGTAAAATAAATGATATTTTAATCCAATATATGCCTTTTTAATTAAATTATATTCATTTATATTACGATGCACTAGCGCGCCATCTGTTATGAAAATTCGAAACTATTTTGGACGCGTATGATTCTTTTTGAAATTAAACAATTTCTACTGCCCTTACTGCAATGGAAAAATTATTGGGAGGGCCTGGCTCATCAGTGGTGAACCCTCCCAGCGGTTTCGCCAGTTTAATCTACCATACCGCTGTTATATTGCATTTTTCGATCTTCCTTTTATAGTGATACTGTCCTCGAAGCTTATGTCCATAGTTCATATAAAATACCCATTCTAAGAGTCCAACAACAGTATCACTTTAAAAGGAAGATAGAAAAATGCAATATAACAGCGGTATGGTAGATTAAACTGGCGAAACCTCTGGGAGGGTTCACCACTGATGAGCCAGGCCCTCCCATTAATTTTTCCTTTGCAGTAAGGGCAGTAGATATTGTTTAATTTCAAAAAGAATCTTACTCGTCTTAAAATAGTTTCTAATTTACATATTCATAAAAAAAATAATTTATTAGGAATTTTTAGACAAGTAGTAGCTAGCTTGGATGATCCTGTAAGATAAAGAGCTGAAGCAACTTGTGCTACATATACACCAGATATCTACAGATGTAGAGTGCCAAGTAATGATAGGTTATGATTGCTTGTACTGTATTTCCTACCTGCCATTGCAATAAAGCTTTGTTGAGAGAATTAAAATAACTTGTAATACAAGATAACACCACCTCTATATATCTAATATTCGAAGCTAATATAGACGCGTATGATTCTTTTAATAAAATAAACAATATCTACTACCCTTAATGCAATGGAAAAATTAATGGGAGGGCCTGACTCATCAGTGATGAACCCTCTCAGCGGTTTCGCCAGTTTAATCTAACATACCGCTGTCATATTGCATTTTTCTGTTTTCCTTTTATAATGATACTGTTGATAGACTCTTGGAATGGGTATTTTAGATGAACTATGGACATAAGCTTTGAGGACAGTAGAAATACATACAATATCTTGTAAGTGCAAAGTCGAACTGCTTTTCACATGTATAGACATGTGGTGCACTTACAGTAAAAGCAGTCACTAACTACCCACCATGATTATCATGGCCTGTACCACGTGTACTAGGGATAAGCAAAAAGAAAAAAACATACAATATCTAATATTGTGGTAACAATATATTTTGCACATTTCCTTATAAAGACCACATGTTGAATATTTATATGATTCTAAAATAACAATTGACAACCTGAAAGAATATTATAAAAGTGAAATTCTACTGGGTTCAAGTGGTTATAATTTTTAGAAATGGGAAATACAGAAAAAGATTTAATAAACAGAGTTCTAATTTAACTGTTTTTGAAAAGAAAATCGCTTATGAACATTTTAAAAGTATGTAAAGCTTATTTTAAAACGCACAAGATTTCCTGAAAAATTATCTACAGACGAAAGATTGGATTACACCAGAAGAACATTGTGCTCACAGCTTATAGGATTTAAACTAAATTTACTCGTTTTATAAAAACTTTTTAATTACAGAAGAAACTATAGGGGTAACATTTTTATCGGAGTATTTTCTGTTTTTTAATTTCTCGGATTTAAAAAAAATTCTTGCCAAATAGAATTAGAAATTTTCGAGATTAATTCTAAACTTTAAAAAGAGAATTTAAGAAATGATTTTTATTGAATAATATTTCTAAAAGAAACAAATATATTTTCTCTTAATCATAGAGTAGAGGGGGGCAGGCGGGGTTGAGCGCTCCGAAGCAATAAGAGCTCTCCCATTGGTCAAAGCTTTCCTGATAATGGAACTTGGTTAATTTTTAGAACGCCGCGTGGCCGGATCGAAATAATTGATCCTCCCTTTTTCAGGCCTAAACAGCACGTTTCCCAGCTCGATTCCACTGAGGGAATGTCTTACAGGTTTACGGTATTTGATTTAGGTCATTTTTTGACCAATGACCAACACTTTGCACTTAAATTGTAGATTGAATTTATAAAAATGATTGTCTTGAAAATATGTGACAATGACATTGTTGGAAACTATTGAGAAATATATATAATTGAAGGTCCCATTTCTGTCTATGATGTGAAAACTAGATTTTGCATCTCCATATACATGAGTGCACACAAATGCAAGCCCATACAACACATAGACATACATATACCGGTGCATAAATACGCATTCATACATCATACATACACATAACTGCACATATATACTTCACACATGCACTCACACACCATACATACACGTACCTGCACATATATACTTCACACATGCACTCACACACCATACATACACGTACCTACACATATATACTTCACACATTCATTCACACCATACATACACGCACGTGAACATATATACAACACACATGCACTCACACACCATACATACACACATGTGAACACATATACAACACACATATTCGCACGTGCAGCCACAAATAAACGGGTGAACATGCAAGCACACTTAATGTGCTGGATTCTAATTGAGACGACTATGAATCAAGAATCTGAGGACTTTACTATGGGAATGCACGTACAACTGGATGTATGCATATATACTCTTCTTTCTTATCTCCACTCAATCATATTAGGGTATCAAGCTTGTAGAGCTGGTGTATGGTGTCTGTTTGACAACCATCATGACTGGGTGAAGTAGAATGCGTCTGCCTTTGTCATTAAGACTGGGAGTTCTACTCAGTGGCAGGCCGACTTGGCTCCAAAATAAACGGCCGCCTCTGACATGAGGAACAGACGCCATGTTCAGCCGCTCCTAACATGGAGTACAGACGCTGCTCATTCTGTATCCCTGGAGTCCTTACAGGATACTATCAGCCGGGCCAGCTGAGCCCAGATTTTTTAGTGAGCTTGTTACTGCTCCCCCTCCTCCTTTTTCATCCGGGCTTGGGACCGGCAAAGGCAGAGTTATATATATATACTCATGAACAAAACCTAAGGAAGTTATACCTTTTAGCATGTATATAAGGATACAAAAATTAACTTTAAAAGATATTTGATACAAAGTGACCTTTTTGAAGACACACGAGATAACCAAGTATGAACAAAATTGCCTCTGTCTCTCCTTAAAAGAATTGACAACTGGTGACATAAAAATGAAATTTCCATAAGTTTTGTCCATGAGTGTATTAGCAGAATGGTCTCATACAGTAATAGAGCTCTAAAAGGCGGCCTGGTAGATTAAATTGGCGAAACCGTTGGGAGGTTCACTATTAATGAGACATACCCTCCCTTTTTCAATATTTAATCATTGCAGTATAGGGGCTGTAGAAATAGGTTTTCACTATATATACCTATATTTAAAGTAGAGCTAAGAATATACACCTCTCCCCCGATTTACTTGTTTTACACGTTTTCGCTTTCACACGGTTTTCCAAATAAGTTTTTTTTTTGTTTTAATCGCACTATATTAAATGCTACTGTGATTGAACACATGCGCTGTGTACACATCTCACGAGGAATCCCGAGCTTATGTGCTTCTTTGCTGCATACGCACACTGTGTCTGTATTTCTTCGCATAAAAATTTGGCGAAAATTTTTAATTTTCGATTTACACGTTTTTCTCAGGAACGTATCTACCGTGTAAATCTGGGAATAGGTATATTTATAATTTACAACCGCAGTACTATGAAACACAGACACAAACATATATGTTTATTTGGAAAAAACGCTTTTTTAAATTCAAAAATTGAATTTTTCCTAATATATTTCGTGTGGCTACACGCCTAATTTATTCGGGGATTAAGACTGTTTGGAAAGAGCTCACTAATTACTACACGTGCCTACTGTACAACTGATATAAAATTTGAAATATGTAAAACCTACAAAATACACTAATGGACAAACTTATGGAAGTGGTCTCTTGCTTTTTTTTAGGAGACAAAGTAAATTTTAAGAGAAAGGCATCTTCTTATCGTGTAACTGAAAGTTGCTGATGGCTTACGCCATCTATCGGAATAAATATCAACTATTCTCATTGATTTTTAATTATTCCAGAATTGGCCAAATATCCATTCTTGATTAATCAAGAGAAGCTAACCACGGACGCGTTTCGGGCTGTTGGCCCTCATCACGGTGGTACAAGCTGTACCTCAACGACCAAAAAATTGGTCATTAAGGCATCCTGAAAAATCATGAAACGGGTAGTTAAAGCCAGAATTGCGTGAGAACGCTACACAATGTGAAAAATAGTACAAATGTAATATTGTACTGGAATAAGGTGCATACATTAAGTAAATTTTATTCCCACATGGTTATATCGTATGTCTTCAATAAAGGTCACTGTAGTTATTGTCTGAATCCCGATATACATGCTGAAAGGTATAAATTCCTTAAGTTTTGTCCCCCATGAGTGTGTAAATATATACATTTAAAATGAATATATAAATATAAAATATTAGAGTCTAAGAATTGTAATGAATCAGCACAATGGCATTCACAGGAAAAAAAAAAGTTTAACAAAGTAACGGTGCTAAGTTATGCAAATATATTGATGCATAATCAAGGGTATTTTTGTAGGCAATGAGGATATGTGGTAATATATACTCATGGATAAAACTTAAGGAAGTGGAAAGTCTTTGATTTCGTCGGTCGTCTATATTTTGTTCTTTAAGAAGACAGAGACAATTTTGTTCACACTTGGTTATAATGTGTCTTCAATAAAAGTCACTGTAATATATTTTAGAGTTATTGTCTCAATCCCGATATACATGTTAAAAGGTACAACTTCCTTAAGTCTTGTCTATTAGTGAATATATATATATATATATATATATATAAGATAAAAGTTGATAATTATTTTTGTGTTTAAGTTAGATGAGATTAAAAAGTTCTTTATATGTATTATATTTATATCTTATTTAGGAGAGAAAAATGTAATAAAAGTAATTATATGTTAGAATAATATGTTTTTATTTTAGATAGAAAAAAAAAATTGAAAAATAAAAAGAAAATTTAACAAGAAAAGAAGATTTAACAACGTAACGTCTTTTAGCATCGGCTTTTACCCGTCATTTAGACATACTCTTAAAATAAATAGGAATAAAGAAGAGATTTATAATGATTATATATTTATTTTTTAGTAAAAGAGAGGAAAGAGATAAAGAAAGAACCATACACTTTTATTTCAAACAGGTAGAGAATTGAAAGGTTGTTAGTATTTTTTTTTTTAGTTAATTAATAGTTTTTGTAATTTTTTTATATAATTTTTTTTCCTATATAATTTTAGATTTTTTTTTTTTTTCCTAAGAGTAAGAATAATATGAAATAATATTTTTGCCTAGTTAAGGATAGATAAACATATTTTAAATCTTTGCCTATTAGAAATTATTTTTTGGAACCCTAATGGTAGACCAGGACATTACACAAAAGGAGATTTGGAAAATCTATTGGAGAGAGAAATCTGTGGTACCAGGGCTCTTCAGATGAAAATACCACAACCCATTTCACCCTTACTTCATTATGGATTGATTTCTCTTCGACCATTAAACTGTATAATCAAATTAATATTAGATATCATAGAAGGAGGCTGTTTACTTACTTATTCAAAGTGGCGTCTGCCGCTCCCTCGAGACAGCGCACATGTGTGGATGTAACATCTGTCTGTCAGGGACCCTCGACACTGTTCTAAAAGTAACCTTCCCTTTTCTAGGAAATCTTATTTTTAAAATTGTTAGAAGTTAGAAAAGCTGTCAGAAAAGAATCATTAGAAATTTTAAAGATTGTGAAAATATGTATTAAAATTTTGTTTTCATTGATATAAGTTACATTTTATTAAAATTATAAATTAATTGAATAATAAAACATTTATTATGCTTCAAATTCATTTATATTTGCTTTCCAGTTCCCTCCCACAGTAACTGGAGATCAAATTGAATGAATTTAATGCTTTATAATCGTTATCATATAATTAATATATTTAAAGTCATAGGAAATATATTCAGTAATTCTATCATTTGTTTTAGTATAAGAGTAGAATATAAGTTGTTGGTTAGATTAATTGGAGAAGTTTGAAGTTTCAAATTTATAATTATATTTATTATTGCTTAGGTATTTGTGTATTGACAGCCTATTGTAAAACTTTACTGTTTTGTATTTAAAACCATTGTTTAAATACTCTTTATTAAGATTTTTAATGTCTTTAATAAGTTTGTTTTAATGTTGTTGATTCTATAAAATCTTAAAAATTGACCAAAATATATGCCTTTGCAGCAATTTGATGATATGTTGGAATTGACATTACAGAATTTAATAATTTTAAAATTATAACAATTTCTTTTGTCATATGTTCCAATTGACTTGTTTGCAAGGTTTATATTTAAGTCTAAAAAGTTAACCTCCTTGTTATTAGTTATCTTTTCATTATTTTTAAGTTTCAAATATTTAGGGTATATTTTGTAAATGACATTATTGAATTGTGGGTTATTCAAGATAATGATGTCATCTACATAGCGGAACATATGCCAATTTACATCATTCTGTAGGAAGAACTCTCTTTCATACCAAAAAAGTAATAAGTTTGCTAGTAGTGGACTGGATGAAGTTCCCATTGGAACACCTTTAGATTGAATGTATATTTTGTTTTTAAAATTAATATAATTAAAGTTTAAGAAGGTTTCAAGTAATGTTTTTGCTGTTTTGTTATCTAATTTAAATGTTTTGTATTTGTTGTGAATAATTTGAATATGGAATGTTTTATCATTAATGAATTCATTTATTAAGCTGTGTATTTTATTATTAAGGTCTTCTAAACGTATGTTAGAGTAAAGATCTTCAAAATCAAATGTATGAACTGTATTGATCTTTTGTAGGTTATTTGTTAGGAAGTTAATGATTTTTTTATTAGAATCTATGAATTTATAATTATGTTTGTTAGTTATTTTATTTATTATGAATTGAAGTGTTGAAGCTAGTCTTAAATCTATGTTTTTTATGACTGAGTTTATTCCTGATGTGATTGTTCTAAATGAAATTGGTGTTTTATGTAATTTAGGAATAATATAAAATTTCGGTATGTTTGTGTTTTTGTTGTAATTAATGATTTTTAGTGTGTTTTCTACATTTTAATATCTTTTTTGATTTTAGTTTCAGTTGTTTTTATGAAAGTGTATTTACTGTTGTTATTAATTTCATTTTTTAGAAGGTCATGATATAAGTTTTTACATATAATAGATAAATTATTTGAACATTTATCTATTGGACATATGATAAAATCTTTTTGTAAGTTTTCAAAATTGTCTTTTAAGGAATTAATTTCCGATTCATTAGGGATTGTGTATTTTAGTGTGTTGTTATAATAGTTTTTTATTTCTTTACTTAATTTATATTTCCATTCTAGGAAAGTATATTAAGGAATTTTGTGTTTTATACTAGTTTTATTAATGAATATATCGATGTCTTTTAATATAGATTTAATTGTATTATTGAAATTGTGTTTGATCTGAGGTATATATTTATATCCTCTGTTTAAAATGTTTTGGAGTTTTGGTTCCAAAAAAGTATAATCGCTAGTTAAAATATGTCCTGTGAATTTATATTTATCTAGAACATTGTGGCAATTACATTTAGATTTTTTAAAATGTGTTAGATTATTAATAAACGGGTTATAATTGCATAATATACTGCCAATATTCTTGTTATATTTCCAGGTAGTTTTAAAATTTAAACCTTTTATAGGAAATAAACTGTTAATAGATTGGTCATTAAATATATCATTAAATTTGAAATGATCAAATAATTTGTTATTGAATTTAATAATAATGTTAATTTGGTTATTATTTTGTTTAATTTTTCTGTATTTGAAGATGTCGTTTGTGATATCTGTTAATCTATTAGAAAGATTGTGAATTTTAATGTGTTCTACAAGTTTTATAAGTTTGCTATTATTTAATTTGAATAATGTTTTAATAAAATTTTCAATGAAATTTTTTGTGTACATTTTGTTTGTGTCTAATAAGTTATTAAAGTTTATGAAGCCTAATTTGTTGGTAGTTTTACCTCTGGTTTTGACTGAGTTATTATTAGAGTTATGTTTTTTGTATTTATTACTAATTTCATAGATTGATATTTCAGATGGTTGTGGTGTGTATGTGTGGTTAAGTTCGTCGTTAAGTCCATAAGGGTATAAAGTGTTGTGTTGATAAATGTAATTGTTTTCTAATAATAATCGTTGTTTTTTGTCTTGACAAATGTCAAGTATTTCTATCATGTAATTGTTAAAGGTATGTATTTTATTGTGTTGTTTCATGTATGTGTTACCAATTGATTTTTTCGAGTGGTTTCTATGTAAATTTATTCTTATGTTTAAAGGATTGCAAGTTTGTCCTATATATGAAAGTTGACAAGTTTGGCAAGTTAATTTATAAATAGTGTTTTCTATCTTACAACTAGGTGTTTGAAATGTGTCATGGTTCTTGAAAGTTGGGCAAGTTTGACATTTCTATATTCTATATATATATATATATATGGTAATATATGCGGTCTGGTAGATTAAATTGGCGAAACCGCTGGGAGGGTTCACCACTGATGAGCCAAGCCCTCCCAATACATTTTTTCATCGCAGTAAGGGCAGTAGTAGTTTGTATCATGTATAAAAGAAACATTCGTGCTTTTAAATCCTTTCATTTTATACATAATAGGAATATTAACAATAGTGATCCAAGATCTTTAATAGTTCAACACATAACAGAAACAGGCCAAACATTTAACTTATCTCAACCCATAGTGTATTATGACAATATCCATAGTAAATACCAAAGAGTTTTAATAGAATCTATGATAACCAAACAACAAAAAAGCATATTCAGATGCATTGAAATATCAGAAACATACGAAACAATATGGATAAATACTATTATTATACCGTACTCTATAGAGTACGGTATAGTGGTTTATTCAATGTTTCATACACACTACGCCGATAATCAAAGGAATCCTTTATTTAAGGTATTTACCACACCAGAGAGAGAGAGATTATGAGATTGAAACTGATTTATTACAATGTCCATATAAGATTATATAAAGTTAAATACAGAATAAATATAAATAAATAGAGAGGGAGTTCAATATAAACGACAACTACTTGTCCACCAATAGAAGTCACTGTCAACAACTCCATTAGCCACTGCTCCATTAAAATACCACACGAGAAACACTTCACGTCATTAGACAATCCACTCACCAAATGATACCACAAATATGTTGATTCCACTCTACATTATCTGGATGAAGAATTCAACCATTTGTTGACGATGCTATAACAGTATATCATATACAAGTGATCCCGTCATTTTGGGGAGTCAGAAACGAAATATTCTGAAGGCTCTTTATTGGATCGTTTTTGAAGACAACTCTCAGATTTATAAAATATACAACACTCATGGACAAAACTTAAGGAAGTTGTACCTTTCAGCATGTATATCGGGATTCAGACAATAACTCTGAAAGATACACTCATGGACAAAACTTAAGGAAGTTGTACCTCTCAGCATGTATATCGGGATTCAGATAATAACTCTGAA
>CP092872.1:12459574-12734343 GCA_030710605.1 Cordylochernes scorpioides | reverse complement strand
AGCATTGTTTCGGGCAATAGTTCTCATCAGGAGCAGTTTCCTGGATATTAGTAGCATATGGCGATTTGAAAAAAAAATCGTCTTTCTTATTGATTGGGATTCGATAACACCGTCTCTATACCCCATAGACTTCCCCCTTGGAATATTAAACCTTTATATTACTTTTTCACTTGAACTAATTTAAATTTCTGTCAATACCACTGTAATCGCGTTTACTACCTAGATCAAATGCTATGAGCTACGATATAGCGATGATCCTCTTGAATGAGTTCTGTAAACTTGAATAATGGAACTCTACGTAATTGAACAAGGAATTTCGAATTTAATGATTCTAGAATATAAAGCTACAGGAATTAATTTGATTAGCCTAACATGAATTGATGGCTCGATTTAACTAGACTAACGAGTAAACTAAACAAAAAACACAAAATATAAACAACACACTGTTGCCGAATCAATACAAATTAATCAATAAAAATAGATACAGATTAAAATAAAACAATAAAGAATTAATTATGTAAAACAATGAATTATATAAATTAACAATAAAGAATAGAATAACATCAATGAATAATATTTAACAACAATTTCTACAATAATTAACAATTAATAACAAATAAGAATAAAACATACATTTGTAACCAAACAACTACTAAATATTTTTTTTTAAAGAAAAGGAACTTCTTGTTTTCGATTGCTTGCATATAAGTTTATGTCAAGCCCTTTCTTTCTTCTCTCCCCTTTATTTGATACATTGTAAATTACATTGCTGATTATTGTTACTAATACTGTATGAAAAAGTGAAACTGGTATAAGCTTATGATTTTGCTTTGTTTTAAAAATGAATCGATTTCGGTTCCATATGCTTGAATTGAATATTACACCTTACTTCAATATATTTTATTGCTTAAAAAGGAACACAACAAAAAAGAAACTACAATTACAAATGATTTGATAAATAACTAAGAAAAAAAACACAATAATAATATTTAAAAAATGATGATGATAAATACAAATACTGTTATATATATTTTGTATATATCCTCTTCTACTTGGAAAATCTGTATAAGACCAAAAGAGCTTAATAAACAATATTGTTGTTTATATTGACCATTACAAAAAAGCCTGTAAAGAAAGAATGCTGTTAATAGATATATCCCATTGTGATATATAGAATGTTCTAAGTTTTATTTACTTCAAAGAAAACCATAATGAGCATTTTCGATTAACTACAGCTTCTGAAAATAGAAAAAAAAGAGAAAACTGATTCAAAGCATTTAAGGTTTAATTAGGAGATATAATAGTTGTTATTTATATGGCCGCAGCCTTGCAGAAAATTGACATGGAATAAGAGCAGTAGCTTTACACAACTAACATAGAAGACATTGTAACTGATGTGATAGAAATGCATGGAGATATCTGAGGCTCTTCATTGGACACGACAACAATAACAGAAGAAAATTGACATGGACCCAGAACAGAAGCTTTACACAACCAAGATAGAGGACATTGAAACTGATTGTTATAAATGCATGGAGATATCTGAGGTTCTTCATTGGACACGACAACAACATTAACAATAAATTGACATGGACCCAGAACAGCAACTTTACACACCCAAGATAGAGGACATTGTGACTGCTGTGATAGATATTAATGGGGACATCTGAGGCTCTTCATTGGACACGACAACAACAACAGAAAATCGACATGGGCCCAGAACAGCAACTTTACACACCAAAGATAGTGGACATTGCGATTTCTGTGATTGAGATGCAGGGGGACATCTGAAGCTCTTCATTGGGCACGATAGCAACAAAAACAGTTGTTATTAGAAGGGAAAGGCGATCCTGGAGATATCCATTGCTCAAAGGATGGCTCGATCGAAGAAAAAGAGAGGACTAACTAAATTAGATACTCACTGAATTGATCATGAGAGAAATACGAAAGTTGGCAGAACGAGATGGAAAGAGTTTATCAGTGAGGCATTCCAATATATGAGGAATAAATGAACTACTATAGTACTGAATGGTATATCTCAATATTGAATTTTGTTGAAAGACACACGTGTCTAGATCATATCTAGAAACTAGACCAACCGCTAAAGGGTATATTCATGATGAGTTAGCCCTTCCTATTAAATTGTTGCGTTGTTGTTTGACAAAGAATAGCTTCCGTTGGTATAAAGGATCTTTAAGACTTTATTTAAGACATATCAATAAAATAATTACAGAAGAGTGCAAAATAATACATGCAAACAATAAAAAATAGCAGTGAAAAACTCACAAACTGCAGCACAGTGAAGGAAAACAGGAACAAAATCTTCCACGAAATACACTGGCTTCGGCGGTAAGCAGCAGTCCGACCTTTTGAAACAGCTTCTCTCGCTTGCTTGGAGCAAACCACGTAGCTTCGTTCTTCTACTCCTCGCCATGAGTTCCTCATCCCTATATATCCCGGAGTAGATCTTTCCAGAACGTTCAAGGTCGGTAGCCAATCAGAAAGCCAGCACTAAGCCTTGCGCAATCACTTTAAATTGACCAATCAGTTGTTCTCCGATTTTTCTACATTTTTATAGAACGTTATAAAACAATATATTCTGAAATACGCCTTTTTTCAATTCTACGTAACAATAATAAAAAGGTGGTCTCAAATAAAGTTACAGAATACAGAAAAAAAAACAATTAATAAAATGGCAGTTGTTTATAATAACATCGCAATATTTACAAAGACAGCATGGCTTTTTACAACGTGGTATAGAAATACTATTTAATCTTTATTTAGAAACTCAGCGCAAGGGAATAATAAATCTCAGAGATTTTTAAAAAGATTCTTCAATTAATTCTTGAATTAAAAAAAACCTTCTATAAAATCTCTATCGTAGAGTTTTCACAGAGATGGTGTGTGGGCGTGTAATAAAAATGAAGTTTCCAAAGATCTTTCCGAAGCTTAAAATAAGATTCCTTGATAAAAAAAAGAGCACAACACAAATTAATTTAGCCCTGTTGTCGGAGCAAATTCTTAATTAAATCAACAACAACAAAAAATGCCAAACAATGAACCAAAACTTTTGGCGTCATATAGAAGCTCTCTTCACACAACTTTAAAGATTTTTATTGATTTTATAACTTTTCTTCTGGTTTACTTTAGCTATATCTATATTTATTAAAGATAGTGAAGCTGTTGGTGATGGATATTTCTGTAGAATTTGTTTAATACTAGACTTTTCAGTGAATATTTGTGTCAAGTGGTGTTTAAACAACCTTAAATTTTCTCTTAAATTCGAACTGAATTCCATCTCGCTATTTTATAAATATAAGATATAAAGATATATAGATTATTCTATTAAATTATAAGTCGCTGGACGAGTGGGTAACACCCTCGATTCCCGACAGTCATGAACCGGGATTGAATCCCGCGTTAAAATTTTGTTTAATATGTGATTCACATATTATTCACTGTTTCAATTATCATGAACTAGGTTGCTCTTGCTGAGCGGTACCTATTAATGTGATTTTGAACCGGTACTATTAAATATAAATATTTAGAGCGCCATCTGTATTTGAAAATTTAAACTATTAAGCGTGAATTGTGTTTTGAGAATTAAAACAAACGTTTCTACAGTTGTTTCGAATAAACACTGAGATAATGATATAGTACACGACCTTCTGAACCTTCTATTGATGCAAATTAAAAAGAAATTTAATCTTATTTACATACTGCAACTTTATTTTTCATACATTATATACAACAGTTATTTTATGATGCATTAGCGCGCCATCTGTTATGAAAATTCGAAACTATTATAGACGCGTATGGTTCTTTTAAAAATTAAACAATATCTACTGACCTTACTGGAATGGAAAAATTAATGGGAGGCTTCACCACTGATGAGCCAGGCTCTCCCATTAATTTTTCCATTGCAGTAAGGTCAGTAGATATTGTTTAATTATCAAAAGAATCATACGCGTCTATAATAGCTTCGAATTTGCATATACAACAGTATTAACCAATATGTAAAAAGGGTTTCAGAGGTTATATGCAAATAGGGTTGGATCAAGTTTTCCACGGGTTTTATACGAGTTTAAACTGGTCAATCGTACTTTTGTCGTTAGTGCAATGAAAAAATATTGGAAGGACTTAGCTTGTCAGTCGTCAACACTTCCAGCGGTTTCGCCAGTTTAATCTATTATGTTAGATTAAGTAAGTACACAGTAGTTTGTTTTAATTATAATATTCAAAAAATGGCGCTAAATAGTTCCAATTTTCATATATAGATGGCGCTCTAGTTACCAATTTTTGAAGATTCTTATTAGTAAATTAAATTTAATTGCCATCTATCGTTAAAATTTTACACAAATATATTTACTGGCAATGCGCTTCTTTTAAATATCATCAAATATCATCTCTACAGACCTTACTGCAATGATATGAGTTATTGAATGAGAGGGCTTGGCTCATCAGTAGTGAACCCTCTCAGCGGTTTCGCCAAATTAATCTCTAGACCGCTCTACTATTGTATTGGATTGGTTTGGAATATACCCTGTATTTTCTATGGAAGGCAGCTTAGGGGTGTTTAGTGAACTATGGACATTAGATGATATTTAAAAGAAGCGCATTGCCAGTAAATTTATTTGTGTAAGATTTAAAATTTAAATTCAATTTACTAATATATATTTGTTATGAAAACATATTTTGCGGAAGAGTTTTGCTCGATGCAATAACTTGAAATTATATGTATGTTCCTCTACAGACCTATAAGCTTATGTCCATAGTTCACTAAACACCCCTAAGCTGCCTTCCATAGAAAATACAGGGTATATTCCAAACCAATCCAATATAGTAGTAGAGCGGTCTAGAGATTAATTTGGCGAAACCCCTGAGAGGGTTCACTACTGATGAGCCAAGCCCTCTCATTCAATAACTCATATCATTGCAGTTAGGTCTGTAGAGATAATAT
Organism: Cordylochernes scorpioides; assembly: GCA_030710605.1. Taxonomy (NCBI): domain Eukaryota; kingdom Metazoa; phylum Arthropoda; class Arachnida; order Pseudoscorpiones; family Chernetidae; genus Cordylochernes; species Cordylochernes scorpioides. The sequence goes on along the minus strand of CP092872.1, from coordinate 12,729,383 downwards.
TTGATGATATTTAAAAGATTCTTATGTTAAATGTTTCTATTTTATGGACCTCGTTGGACCTCCTCTTTTCTACTGGACACTAAGGTATTACCTTTGTATTTCTTTTTAAATAAAAATTTATTATTTAATATATAACGCTTACGTGTGGTTGACTTTTCTCGTTTTATCAAGAAATTGGGTTGGTTAAATATCATGGAGTTATCAATGTTTAGTTGTTTTTTATTTCAATAGATGGCGCTCTACGATCTAAAATGCTCATGTAAACGGTCAGGATATGCCATATATTTTATCATTACTTTATATAATACCGTTAGGATAATTTTAAAATTCATATATTTGTTGTTTAATATAAACATAAGAGGTTTGTTTTATATTCAAAATCTGTAAAACTTAATTTATCTATATTTTTATTAATTTCTTCCAAAACTACTCTAATATATATGTTTAAATATCTCTGATGATTTTAATTTTCATTTTAATTATTTTTAACTAATGACCAACGCGATAATAAATATAAAACATAGTTTATCGGTATATTAAAAGAGTGTTCCAACGGGAGCTCGCGAAAGATACTAGCCAGACTTTAGATGTCTGATGATCCCCTATTTTTGAAACCTTGGGTGCCTTGGAGCTCTAGGTGTGTTTGGTGCTGCCTTGGTTCCCTTGCAAGCGGCGCGTTGTTACCAGATGCAGCGGGCTGTTTGCATGTGTTGTCCCTGTGTTCAATTGTGCCTTAAAATGCTTCCAGACTAGCATGTAGAAGGCGGATTAATTGATACTATCGGTATATTAAATGAATTTGGAGAGAAATAATTAATTTTTCATTTGGTATATTTATTTTCGATTTTTTTTAATTTACTCTATTATTAAAATTTATAAGATATAAAAAAGAATTCAAATGTATATTGACATTTAATGTAATTTGTTTACATTTATTTTAATTGCAGACGATATATTACCAACAAATGTACAACTAGTACAGCGCCCGGCAAACTTGGAGTCGGAAGAGAGTAAAAAATTACAATTTACTAAATTCCAAAGTTTTTAAAGAGCCACAAAATTTTTTCTTGCCAACAATAAATAGTACTCACATAAATAATATTTACGTATGGAACTATATAAAGAGCTTCACATCCAAAGAGCCTTAGTTTACCGACCCCTGACTTAGTACTGCATGTGCGGGGGTAGATTATTGTGACAACTTGTACTGGAGATTCATGGCATATTGACACATGTAGACATAGCCTGATAACGTAGTATTGTCTACTTGTAACTACAGATTCCCATTACTAAGCATAATGTTTTTAATTGATAACATTAAGAAAATACTCTTTTATCAGTAATTTTTAGGCATTGTGTATTTATTTATTCGTGTATTTGATTTTATATCTCTCATTGAGAGTCAAAGTACAATCATGGACAAAACTTAATAAAGTTTATTATTTTTATATCTGTGTTACGACCGCGTAGATCCAATACAATACGCACGCAACTTTCCAAAGGTTGAGTTCACGTGTTGCCAAAGAAGGAAGTCTATATCAAAACTTAACAACAACCAGCCAGAAACTGAACCAAATGACTTTTAATTCTATACAGAACTATCTACACCGCTTAAATAATAAAAAATGAACATTTCTAAACAAATACAAATCAACGAAATTCTAAATTTACATCCGCCAGCAGCAAATTTAAATCAAAGATATAATTAGCAAATAATAATATTAAATATTTTTTTAAAAAAGAACATGCATAAACAAATCAAAATAGGCAGGAAAAATACAAATATCTACACTTGCTTTCATCAATTACAATATAGTCGTCTGTATTTCATTTGAAGGAGACAGAGGAAATTTTGTTCACACTTGGTTATCTCGTGTGTCTTCAATAAAGGTCATTGTATAGCGAACATCTTTCAGAGTTATTGTGTTTGAACCCCGATATACATGATAAAATGTACAACTTCCTTAAGTTTTGTCCATGAGTGTATCTTTCAGAGTTATTGTCTGAATCCCGATATACATGATAAAAGGTACAACTTCCTTAAGTTTTGTCCATGAGTGTATCTTTCAGAGTTATTGTATGAATCCTGATATGCATGATAAAAAGTAAAACTTCCATAATTTTTGTCCACGAGTGTTATTTTTTTTAATTATCTCTAGTAGATATGGGATACAGACCTTCATAATTATGGTGGGTAGAAGTTGACGATTGCTTTTACTATAAGTACACCACATTTCTACACATGTGAAAAGCAGTTCGACTTTGCACTTATAAATGTGTCAGAGCCCCTGGTGGGGTTGGACTTTTACAAGAATCGGGGGTCATTGGAGCATATATATATATATTTTTTTTAATTAGAAAAAAATGGCTCAATGCAGAATTCAATCCCGGGTCGTAGCGGTCGAAAACCAACGTTTTAGATCAACCTTCCGCCGACCCCCCTTTCCATGAGTGTACATTGAGGAAGTGGCATATAAAATATAAACGAAAGCAATGCGTCTCTTTATTAATAGATACAATAAAGAGACACGCATTGCTACGTTTATATATTTTATTTTATATAAATTTTCTTTTTTTTAAAGTAGCGTATATTGGTAGCTGTAGATATGCTACATGGCTTGACCACCTCTGTATAAGTGATCATCCATAGAGAATACACGATGAATGGCATCCAATTAGGAGATAACCATCACTTCATTATATCGATTTCCATTTTAACACAAGCTATTGTTTAATATAGAGGGAGATTTACTAGACATCTCTACTGATGATAATCATTTTAACAACAGAACAGCTTTATCACCAATATCTTATGGTATAAATTTGGTCTATATCTTGTCGAATAAATGGAAGTTAACTGATTGATAACTACATCCAATTAGCAAGTTCCACCTGTAGGCTTTAAGCTATATTCTAACTGCCAGACATTTTGAATTGTTAGTTAATGTTGGAATCCAACGGAGACTTACAAAGATGACAACAGATACTCGTGTCACACACAGAAAAAAAAGAAGAAATCTCGAAGAATCGAAGTAACAATCTCGCAGACAAACCAAACGATATTTAAACCTTCTTTATCGACAGATGCAGTAGAAGATTAAGTTTTTGCCAGCTCTTCTGTAATCCGGTTGGATCTAAATGAATAATCAATTAATGGCGATAGCTGTTTTTACTGGGGATCGATGACAACAATGTGCTCGATTGGTATTGATTGCTGATGTCTTGTTGTCGTTGGATTGTCGCATAGTTGGGCTGTCGTTGGATTGTTGTATGGATGGGCTGTCGTTGGATTGTTGTATGTTGTCGTTGGATTGTCCCATAGTTGGGCTGTCGTTCGATTGTTATATGGATGGGATGTAGCATGTTGTTATTGGATTGTCTTGTGAATGGGCTGTCGTTGGATTATAGCATGTTGCCATTGGATTGTCATATGGGTAAGCTGTCGTTGGATTGTCGCATGTTGCCATTGGATTGTAGTATATTGTCATTGGATTTTCATATGGATGGGCTGTCGTTGGATTGTTGCATGTTGCCATTGGATTGTAGCATATTGTCATTGGATTTTCATATGGATGGGCTGTCGTTGGATTGTTGCATGTTGCCATTGGATTGTAGCATATTGTCATTGGATTTTCATATGGATGGGCTGTCGTTGGATTGTCGCATGTTGCCATTGGATTGTCGCATATTGTCATTGGATTTTCATATGGATGGGCTGTCGTTGGATTGTTGCATGTTGCCATTGGATTGTCATATGGGTAAGCTGTCGTTGAATTTTAGCATATTGTCCTTGGATTGTCGCATAAAGGGGCTGTCGTTGGATATTAGCATATTGTCATATGGGTAAGCTGTCGCTATATATTGACCAACAGGAAACACATTGTCGGATTGTCGCATTGACGAATTTGCCTTGGGAATATAGAACGAACTGGGAATTGTCTTCGACAATTTATGTATAAAATACACAAACTCTCTTATATTATAAGTACAATATTACATGGGTTTTCATCACGTTCTCTTCTAATTAGCTTTTATTGAACGACTGATGCTAACTCCGAGTTGATTACTTCTGGTGTCAGGATTCTGGAGAGAAATAAATAGTCATATTCCAGCTATGGCTGCAGTTTTTTCATGCCCATCAATTTCCTGATCTCTATGTGAAAATCATATGGATTCGGATTAAGCCATTTTCAACAAATCATCGTTTTTTTTTTACAATAATTTCTATAAAAAAGAGTCAACCTGTCCAAAATTACCAAAATACTGATCTTGTGGCAAATTTATTGATAATGATCTGTGTGATTGGTTTAGAGAAGTTCACGTGAATCCATTGTTTCCTTGTGTAGTTTATATTATTTGATAATATTTTGGAGCAAAAGAAAAGAGACTTTTTTAATCAATAATTTAATTTCTATGTTGATTATGAACTCTCGTGAAATAAAAAAAGACAATAACAACATAAATAGTTCTTGAAATAAAAGACACTTCGGCCAGTAAATCTTTTTATTATCTCGACGTTTCGACAAAAATATTTTGTTCTCGTCTGGAGCAAACAAAAATTGAAACCTTTGGCTAGGCGTTAAAAATAAATTTAATAAAAAAGATTTACTGGCCGAAGTATCTTTAATTTTAAGAAATATGAATGCCAGCCAGGCAGCCTCTATCTTTACGGACAACAAAAATGGCTGTTTATTCTCTACATGGTTGCCAAACTAGGAGGAGAAGTATTTCCTCTTTTTTTTCAATGAATTTTGTATATTAATTTAAAATGCCATTTTTTGTTATCATCATCACATACAATGTAATTTTTGAAAAAAAAAAAGATAATAACTAACAACAACAATGAATTTGCATTTTTATTATTATAAAGCAACAACCAATTAAATTGACAATGTAAAAATATATTTTAACATTTGACACAAAAACGTTACAATATATAAAAAAAATTATTAATTTATATATATATATCCATTATAAATCATATCCGAAATTTACGATATAATATAAAATAAATTAAAATAACAGAAAAAATCGTTTCAAAATGGTTTTTATTGATTGCTTTTATTTTTCACTTTTGTGAAGAGTTTCGTCTGATTGAAAAGATGAACTAGATAATATCGGAAGATTTCAATCTGGTCCATTTGAGAAAGCGCGGGAAAATGGATCCTTGATGGCATCGTCTGCACCATTAATGCCGAGGGTACTTAGAAGATGGCGCACTCTGGTGGAACTTTCCGGTACTTCTTTCTTACAAAATGAATCTTTTGAATACTTCTTTAATAGTCGCCATTTTGAAATTGTATATATGGTTTTGACCAAGGACTTTTTTTTTTATTTGATATATCGGACGCGATATCCCAGCTCGGATTACTTGCGACAAAATACATTTTATCAACTCATATACAATTCATTATATACAATTCAATAACCAGATTAAAAACACAATTAAAACTTAAACGATGCTTTTCTCAAACAGAAGAAAATATCTAAAATGAATTATTTTAGCAACCTATATACAATTAATTTTATATACAACTCAATAACAAGATTAAAACATAATTACAACTGAAACGATGCTTTTCTCAAACAAAAGAGAAAATCTAAAATGTATTTATAAAAATTATTGAATTTTACATAAGTGCCTGTTGGAATATTTAATTTTATAAAAATATATATATATTCTGTGAGATTGGATATGATGATACACTAAAATAAAAAGTTGTTGTTGTTAAAAGTGACGAACAAAAACTTGATTAAAAAAAAATATATATAGCCATTATTATCTTTTGTATTTATTGTGTTTTCTTATTGTAATGTATGTATAATAAATAATACATTTAAAGGAGAAGTCTGTCAATCATCAACAAAACAACAATGTCCTTGTTATATACAAAGGACTTGGTTGTTGTTGTGTGATGTAATCAATATATAGCGTGAGATGTTTTTAGTTCTTATGATAATTCTGTAATAATATTATACAAATATATAACAGTAACATACAATCTCTTTTAATAGAAACTACACTACCTATTGAATATTGGGTAGAAGAGTACATAACAGAAATTATATAGAAAATCTAATGTTACACATTTCAATTCGTATATATTTACCCTAATATAAAGCTTTAAAGAACACATTTTCAATATATCTAAATAGTATGATGCACTAGCGCGCCATCTGTTATCAAAATTCGAAACTATTTTAAAGGCGTAAGATTCTTTTTGAAATTAAACAATTTCTACTGCCCTTACTGCAATGGAAAAATTAAAGGGAGGGCCTGGCTCATCAGTGGTGAACCCTCCCAGCGGTTTCGCCAGTTTAATCTACCATCAGTGGTGAACCATCCCAGTAAGGGCAGTAGAAATTGTTTAATATCAAATGGAATCTTACGCCTTTAAAATAATCTCGAATTTTGATATCTAAATAGTAATTTATGAAATTTTAGTATATTTGATTAAGAATAAATATAATTTATTATACTATAAATAACACATGGTAAAATATTACGAAATTAAAATAACCAAAGCGTATCGTCTTTTGGGTTTATTATCCCTAGTAAAGGTGGTACTGTCCATGATATTCATGGTGGATAGAAGTTGGTGACTGCGTTTACTGTAAGTACACCACATGCCTACAGATATGGAAAACAGTTCGACTTGGTTATTTGCACTCGCTGGTGGGGTTGTACTGTTGCAATAAATGGGGCCTTCAGAGAATATTTTAATTATAAAAAAGGTGCCCAATGAGGGATTCAATCCCGGGTTGTAGCAGTTGAAAACCAACGATCCAAGTTATATATTTGTGAGACAAACATATAAAACAAGAAAATAGATATAGAAGATTCTTCTTAGTAAAATATGTAGCGAATTTACCAAATGAAAGAAGACAAGTTTGTTTAATTATTTTATTAATTTATTAAGAAACTTATTAAGAAACTTGTCTTCTTTCATTTGGTAAATTCGCTACATATAAAACAATAAATATTAAAATAAATAAATCTAAACAAACGTTTATTATTAATTTAAATTATTTTAAATATTCTTGTAGTTTAAATATACGGTTTTAAAAGGGTTTGCTGACATAAGTAATATATATATATAAACAAACTTTAAAATATTCTTAATATAAGAAAATAAGTATAAAATATTAAAATAAATGTATGTATAATGCTTTTTTTATAACAAGAAATATAAGCCTTGATATATAACGAACATATTATTAAGGATTGCAAATGCTGAGGTAGCAGTAGAAATTAGCATTATCTTACCAAACGACCTCAAGGGAAGCAATTTTCTTCTGTAATTGTGGAGGTTGTCTTTAATCGCTTTATTACCTTTTTTTTGTTTGAGCAGACGACATTATCTCTAATCACTTGGTTGCTGAAGCCTTCTTACATATTTGATGTTCTTTTGCTCTCTAAAATTTCGTTCGTTTGGTCTCACCTTTAATTTATAATTTTGCCGCCATTTTCTGAAAAATTGAGATTGTTCATATTTTTTGGAATTTAAATTTGATAGAACGATAATATTTTAACCAATCTTCTTGACAAGAATGATTTGAAATGTTTGTTTTACGTTTATCATACATTTTAATTGCATTTATAAATATATAAATAGTTGTTGACGCGAAATATATATTTACTTTTTTTATCATTTCGTTACTTTTAAGACTTACTTTCATAATATAACTTGTAATTACTCGCGTAATTTATATCATTTCGCATAAAAATATTTCCTTCATTTTTATCTCAACGTATTTACATAACATATAAAATGAAAGGATTTAAAAGCACGAATGTTTCTTTTATACATAATACAAACTTCTACTGCCTTTACTGCGATGAAAAAATATAATGGGAGGGCTTGGCTCATCAGTGGTGAACCCTCCCAGCGGTTTCGCCAATTTAATTCACCAGACCGCTTCTCAGAGCTCTAATACTGTATTTGACAATTCTGCTTATATACGCAGCACTGAAGGATGGAATCTCAGAAATAGTTTTCAAGAAAACTATGGACATAAGCTTATAGGACAGTAGAATTATATAACAATTAAAAATTTAGATTGAAATTGATCGTCTGTTGTACATTCTGTAAATATAAACAAACTGCCATCTATCGTTAACATGTGAAACTAAATCTTATCGAAATACTCAGTCTAGCCATAAATATTGTTACAAAACCAAATCAGTGATAAAAAAATTAATTTGACCGCGTGAAGTATTCAAAATAATGTAGTTGTTATTTGAATATCTCGTTCACACGTGTTTAGAAAAAAATCGGAATATATTTGTTTTTTTTTTGATACTGTATAATATACGTGTATATATATTATAAAAAATAATGAGATATAATAAGAAAATAATTTTGATCAGTAATTTAATTGAGTTAAAGGAATATATAAAAAAGAACATAATTTGATAAAAGTAATGCCTAGCTTAAGGCGTAAGAATAAAAAAATGGAAAACCTATTTACATAATGTACAAAAGGTTTGAGCCGGCCAACGGGAAAGAACAACAACGAATTTTCATAGGGGAACCGTGACCTCTGGCGGTCGATTTAGCAGAGTATTTGAATCAATGAAATTATAATTTAAAATAAAATAACATTTTTATATAACATATATATTTCTAATCTATAAATTATTAAAAGAATTTGACCATTAAAATTCATCTTAAATTACATAATAACCTTTTTTTTAATGATCCTATTCAAACAAGCCTATATCTGGAAGAAGTAATATAACTATACTGAAAGAGATAAAATGCTAAAGTCGGTATAACCACTGTAAGCTGGTAAAGTCTATAACGATCAATTCTCTCCGAAACCCTAAACGATTCTATGAATTAATTAATTAGGTTTTATCTGTGAAAGATATCTCTAGAGATTGTTTGGCAACACTGGAATCAACCAGTATCGGTTAGTTCAATTGTTGATATAACAATACACCACTTTATACAAAACTTGTAATTATTTTATATTTTATACTAGACGGGTGATCCGGGCTTCGCCCCGGGATTGACCCATGTGCATATCTACCCGAGTGATATATATTTAGATAAGATTTTTTTTATATAATTGTTTGTTATTATCATTATCTATTTGTTTGCATCAGCATAATTTAATCGTTGATAGAGGGCGCTGTTCGTGAGCTAAGTAGAATAATTTAAATATATAGTTTTAATAATTGATTTATATATTTTTTAAATAGCCTATCGTCTTCCCCGTATTATTTTACCTATGTATGGAAATTTTGGTTTGAATTAGTGAACTACTGCGAATTTGTATACCGGACATACAAACAAACAAACATACAAACATTGATTTATATATATATAGAAGATATAAATATCTCTAAAATATCATTACTGTTTTTTAAATAATATTATATTTACAACAACAACAAAAGCCTTTATTGAGGACTTCTCGTCCTATAAAGGATTCGCCAGTTTACAGAGTAATTGAAGAGAACTAAGAATACAGAGATATAAGTAGTAGGTATAGTATAGTATTTTCTACACTGTGACTATATACAACAACAGCAACAAGCCTTTTACTGGAATCAAAGTCCCATACAGGATTCGTCATTCTAGTCCTGACATAGATTATTTACATATGATTATTTACATCAATTAGATTATGTGTATAGCTTCCCCTTCTCTTCAGCCGTCTTCCAAAATAATTTTATATATATTAATGTGTGTATGCTTATAAACTAATTTATAGAATAAGAAAAGCATCAGAAATTATGATGAAGTGATATAGAGGATTAAAACTGGTTAAAATCGTTATGAAAATAGAGAAATCCATATAAATAGATTTTTATTTTAAAAATGCATATATTGGATAAGATAATTGAGGGTGAATAAATAATATTTTTGATCCAATATATGACTTTTCAAATTTAAAAAAATGGACAATTTAAAAAAATATATAAGGTTATCCCAAAAGTTCGTAAATACTTTCAAAAAATTTAAATACCAATATTATTCACCATGATATTATTCGCCTTTATGTATAATGTCTTGTATTATGTATAAGTAATTGTATTATGTATTTGCCGTAATAATATTAATCGCCGTTATGTATAATGTCTTGTATTATGTATAAGTAATTATATTATGTATTTGCCGTAATAATATTAATCGCCAAGTAATAAGAAAAACAACGTTTTAAGAAAAAACATGAACTTCTGGGATTTCATAAAATGGGAGCTTACAATTGGTAAAAGTTAAAGAACACACCAAAAGATACAGGAAACGAACAAGAATAGCATCGTATTAAGATCTTCTGAGATATTTATATAAAATGTTTAAATGGAAAGTCTATTTATAGAAGATGGGATAAAAATGGAAGATGGAGTCATAAACAATTTAGATCTTTCGCAACATTTTCACTGAAATGACCAAGTTGAGTATCTTCAGGGAATTTTGGTGGTATGCAAATATAGTGTTATTGTTTATTCCTCAAGTCGTTTAAACGATCTCCATTAGGTTCCATTGTCTCAGCCTTTCTATTAACGTTTATAATACAATATAATGGGGCTTATCATTGTAGAACGACATTTGAAAATTATCCCGCATGTGTTTCTTTTGAACAGAAAATCGAAATTTATTTTAAAGAGAAATAACGATTATTTCTAACCTTAGGGATGAAGTATATAAGGATGAATTGTGAATAGTAATGATAAACGGAAAAATAAAAGTGTCCAGGGATAGGACACTTCCCTGGACATTTTTATTTTTCCGTTTATCATTACTCTTCACAATTCATCCTTATATACTTCATCCCTAAGGTTAGAAATAATCGTTATTTCTCCTTAAAATAAATTTCGATTTTCCGTTCTAAAGAAACACATGCGGGATAATTTTATATTATAGTCCTGGGGTTTTCCCAGAGGTCTTTTTTGGAGAATTATATAGTGATATATGTCAGATGGGTATTGAAATGTCTTAAGAGATTATAGATTCTACTTGCTAGTATGAGGTTGTTCCAAAAGTTCGTAAACATTTGAAAAAAAATTAAATACCAATATTATTCGCTGTTATGTATAATGTCTTTGTATTATGTATAAAGTAATTGTATTATTATGTATTCGCCGTAATAATATTATTAGCCAAGTAATAAGAAAAAAACGTTTTTAAGAAAAAAACGAACTTTTGGTACAGCCTTGTATTATTGTAACAAAATATAACGTTTTTATTTATATTACCCCATCAAACGCATACTACGAATAATATTTAAAAATTAAATTTATAAAAAGAGTGAAATTTCTGATTCGAATAATAAATATGAATATTCGTAGTTGACCTTTATAAATCCTACAGAATAGTGTTGCCATGATAAAATCGATATTGCTGCACTCCGCCAAAATTTACCATTGGAGAAATAAGAAGACCATGCATCAATTTGCATAAAATATCAAAGATTTGAAAAATTAATATAAATATATAATTCACACAAATACAACCCTGAAATAATTTTTATTACAGATTAATTAACAAAATTTTCATTTTTTGTGCAATATTTTATTTCAACACACAAAACGCGATAGCCCAGCTAGAGATAATTGCGTTGATTTACATTTTTTTTAAACAGAAACAGTTATAAACATATTATACAAGAAAAGGTAATCAAAAATAAAAAAAGAGAAACAATAATATATATTAGGAACCTAAACCTTTCAGGTTAGAAAGAAAAAATCATAAATATATTTACAAAAATAGTTAAATCTATGATAATTCTCTCTGCTATTTACAAATTGATATAGTGCAATATAAAAAGGTCAATTCATGTGTAAATCAAGGGTTCGTATTTCTAACATCTCGTGGTTACTACTAAGCTAAGAAATAATCATGCTGATTGGTTGATTAAAGTCATGTGATTAGAAATAACCAATCAGTGGGTAAATATTCTGGACCCTATATACCTGTATATACCTACATATAAACCGATATATTAAAGAAAATTTTTCAAATCGTGCTACATGTGCGTTTGGAATTTGAAGTTGGCGGAATAATGAAGCAATACCTTATCTTATTCATGATAAAATTGTGAAAAAAGTTTTAAAATTACAAAATATTTTCTTACAATGAGTTTCTTTTTATTACAAAACGCTAATTTCAAGTGATAAAATACACGCTGCGCGCGTATGTTTTTGTAAATATTTCTTGTAGGATATAGTCGATGTTTATTAAGCCCGTTGAAGAGCGATTATCACTTGAAAGCTAACGTTTTGTAATAAAAAAGAAACTCATTGTGAGAAAATATTTTGTAATTTTAAAACTTTATCTTGTATTCATTTCATTATTATATTTTGATAATACTGAAAATTTATACTTGGAAAATATACACTAGATAAGAAAACCCAACATAATACTATAAAAGAGAGGTCTGGAGAATTAATTGACGAAACCGCTGAGGGTTTACCACTGATGAGCCAAGACAAGATTTCTTGTCGAATATTTTCTATCATCCCAGTAAGGTCTGTAGAAGTATTTCTGATCATTTATACCATAAGAAACATAAATCCTAAATATATTAAAATTTATCACTAAATGGAAACCAAAAAGATTACAAAAAAACTTATTTGCATATTTTAAGCATCTTATATTAATCTCCAATCTCTGTCTAACTATTCTTTATTTCGTTAAAATTACTCCAAATCTACCAATTGTTCGGTAACGATTTTGTAACAATTTGTTCACAGAGTAGATGAACAACACCAAAAATAATTAAGACAACTCACAGAAGTGTTTTAAAATAGCGATTGGTCCCATTGTTAGGTTTCTCCATTGTTGTCGGATTGTCTGAGAATGTTTCATTCAGTCTTTGTTCCAATCTATTGGTCGGTGTATTGAACAGCGAGTAATTTGATTGACCTTCATGCACTTATTTACATATTGGACATTTTCTTGTTAATATATATTAGCTATATATATGTTATATTAAAATTTTATTATATTTAAAATTATATTTCATAGATACAAATACTCTGTTAAATCGACCGCCAGGGGTCACTCTTCCCCTATAAAAACTCATTGTTGTTTTATCCCAATGGCCGGCTCAAAACCTTTGTACATTTTATGTAAATAATCTTTAGTTTTCCTTATTCTACTCGCCTTAAGCCAGGCATTACTTTCACCAAATTATGTTTTTTATATATTCCTCAGCTCAAATAAAGAAATCTCTGATCTTCAATATTATTATTATTATTCTTTCAAGATTTTTAACCAAGACTGCATTAACATAGTTTAATCCTCAAAATAATCAAAATTCAAGCAGAAAATCTGTATTTATTTTTATTTATAACATATATATACATTAAAAACAGATGCATATATTGGATTTATAATTATTTTATTGTTCCAATATTTCGAGGAGCAAATCGCCTCTCTTTATCGAGGATGTTTGTGTTTTTCACTAGAACATGCGAGCACGCGTACACCACTCTCGTTCTACAAGGCCAATGAAAGAATTGTATCTTTGATTTAAATATTACATTCAGTATATATACAGCTAATAATTATATGTCATATTACAGATTAACACCATTATTATTACTTTGTCCATACCAAATTATTTTTAATATAAAATTTTATAATATGCTGTAATTAAAAAATAATCTTTTAAAACTACAAAGTTTTACACAATAAGTTTCCTTTGTTTTTAAATGCTAGTTTTTGAGCCATAGTTGTTGTAAAGAAGCTGATTATGTTATAAATCTGTAGTTTTTTTAAAACGCTTTTTCACAAGTTTACCTTTAATATATATATATGTTATATTAAAATATTATTTTATTTAAAATTATATTTCACAGATTCAAATACTCTATTAAATCGACCGCCAGAGGTCACGCTTCCCCTATAAAAACTCATTGTTGTTGTTTCCCGTTGGCCGGCTCAAATCTTTTGTACATTATGTAAATAAGTTTTTTTCATTTTTTAGATTCTTGCGCCTTAAGCCAGGCAGTACTTTTATCAAATTATGTTTTTTTACATATCTCTTTAGCTCAAATAAAGCCATTACTGATCAAAACCATTTTTATTATTATACTTTCAAGATTTTAACCACGACTGCATTACCATAGCATAATCCCCAAGATAATTAAAATCAAGAGAAATCTCATTTTTTATAACATATATATAATAAAAATCTTAGTTGACACACAAGATAAATTTGTGAAAAGCGTTTAAAAACTAGAAATTCATTGTGAGAAAATATTTGTAGTAAAAAATCTTAATAATAAATATATAATATTATACAATTTTTTTTATTACATTCTCCTAGATTAAATTTTTAAGAAGTACCAATATTGGTATGTTCAAAAAATAATTGAAATAAATAAATGGCTAAACAAAATTTAAGTCGCCATAAGATGATCAAAACCTTTTTCAATATAGCAAGGAAAATAAGGTAGGCAATATGATATTAAAAACAGAATAATTTATTCACTGATTAATTATTTATTATATATATATTATATGTTAATGGGAAATGGAAATAAGCATTACATAAAATTTTTTTTTTTCGAAATTCAACATGATTAATATACTTGAATTCGCAATGAAATATGCTATGTGAAGAAATATGGGGTGATGAAAAATATTTATTTAATTTTATCGAAGTGTGAAGCATTGTTATAATATTTATCAATATATGTTTATATAGTCTTCTTTTTAATAATTAATAAAGATATATATTTCTGATATCTTTTGAAATTTCACGATAAATCGAAAACTCGCTATTCAAAATATTTGTTTCAAAATATATTTATAAAAATGAAACTCAAAATTCTCACCGATATCTATTGATATTCTTTTTATTTTTCACAAAAAAAAAAACGTAAAATAATGGGAAATATTATCTTCTGCTTTTGAAAATATGTAAAATACAGAAACGTACTAAAAATAGTTTGTATTTTCTAATCAAAGAAATTTTACCAACACAAAAACAAAATATAAATAAAAATCAGACATATATATTTACAAATAAATTAAGAATAAAAATCAATATATTCTTGAAATATTAAATCCAAAGTATGCTATATATATGTGTGTGAAAAAATAATAAAAATAGAAATATTTCTTGATTAATCAAGAAATTGAGTTGGCCAAATATCACTGAACAAGTTAAATAAACGTTTAGTTTATTTTTATTTCACTAGATGGAGCTCAGCTATATAGAAAATGGTCATGTGAGCGCGGTCAGGATATGCCTTTTTTAATTCTATTTACTACGTTTAGACAGATATGAATCGATATATGAAAATTAATTTATAATACAAATATTTTAATATTTAAAAGAATTCGAATAAGCCCTAATCTAATAGATTTAATAATATGTACTAAAATAAAATATAATATTAAATATTTATATATATAAATATTACAAACTTAGTTTAAAATTATTGAGCTGGTTTCAGTGCATTAAAAGAAAATTAAGAACATTAATTAACATCTAAGCTCTATATTATATAAATAGAAAATGTCAAATTACTTTAAAATATCTTCTGGGCCCAAAATAATTAAAACACTAATCGGATTAATTCTAAGAAAGTTCAGTGGAATTCTTGGAGGCATTAAGGAAGTTCTCTTTAAATCGAAATATTTATATGCAACAAACTTATTTCCTTATTGTATGGAACGTATTCAAATTTAATACCATTGAAATCAGAAATTGTTTTTAGCATATCTGTATATTTATGTGAATTTACTTTATAGACTTTAAAAAGGCATATATTTGATCAAAATATCATTTATTTTACCAATATTTCAGTTGGCTGAACGCCAACCTTTATCAAGGTGTTATAACATATTAATGTGTGTCAACAACAAACTCAGCGTCACATAACGTCAACAGATTATTTTCTCCCCATTGAATATAACAAAATATTTTTAAAACTTAATTCTGTTGACGTTATGTGGCGCTGAGTTTGTTGTTGACACAATTTAAAATGTTATAACACCTTGATGAATTACTTTATAGACTGTTGTTGTTCTATATTCGATAATTTATAGCCTGGTACCACGGATACTCTATGATAAATAATTAAAAATCTATTTACGTTTAATTTAGGGTAAATGCGAATAACACATTGTAGGTATATGTTTTCAAATTAATCTTGAAACATATTATGATTTATTATCCTATCAATTATCATTTATATTAGGAGTATATGCCTTAAAATGAATAAAAATTGTTATTCTTTTATATAAATAATTTACTAACGTGTCACTCTCTCTATAAATATAAAAAATATATTATAAAAGAAAGATATATTATTTGGGGGAAACTAATATTAAATATATTTATATATATTATTTATTATTTAAAATGTGAAAGGATTGCAAGGGAATGTCAAATAATATAGGGCTGGATGCCCCAATAAAAAGGCTTGTGTGTGTGAATGTCAAATAATATGATTTCATAACTATATATGGAGAATTATAAAATATAAATACAGTTAAACCTGTCTATAGCGCCCCCTCTAAATAGCGCCTTCCTCTCTATAGCGCCCGATTTTAAATACGTAGTAAAATGCGATTTACATTAAAAGTGACCTGTCTATAGCACCCCCTCTCTATATCACCCTATTTTGGTGAGTCCCAAAATAGGGCGCTATAGACAGGTTTAACTGTATTTTAAATTTATATGATGTGACACCTACAATATTAAAAAAAAATCTATACCAGAAATTTCAAAATGGGAATAAATTAAAGGTATAACAACTTCTAACAATAGAAAAAAAAAAAACCTTTTGAACTAAAATACGATTATTTGATTACACTGGTCAACAAGATTTTGCACAAGAGAACCTGATTATGTTTCTAGTGTAACTTTTCATGCTGAACTCAAAAATCTAATCAGAAATTTTCCATCACCTATGGTTTTTGCGTGACTGTCTTTTTTCAGTATTGGGATAAATACAGTTTTGCACAACCCTTATTACATTATACTGGTTTATCAAAAAATATTTTTCTTTGTCCACAAAGAAATAGCATCTTATCTACATGTCCTGAATCCAAATATACCATTAGTTTTTTTCTATTACGCAATATTTCTGAGATACACCTACTTGAAATTTGGAAATATTGTTAATATATAGGCATATATGAACGAAACATATTTATTTATTGAAAAGCAGTGACAGTGGATTTTCTTCTATACTTTGCTTGTGGTAGATCCCTCTTGAGTGTCCAGCAGTAGTCGGCAAGCATAGCGGGACTCCATTTACCTTGGTACCGCTTCTCCATGCTTGATATATCTTGATGAAACCTCTCACCATGCTTATCGCTAACTGCGAAGATTGTCTGGAAAGAAATCTAGATGTGAATGCAGGAAATGGATCTTGAGGGACATGTTACATCCCAGTGCCTTGTAGGAAAGCAACAGATCATTAACTATGTCTCGGTAATTTTCAACCTTGACACTTCCTAAGAAGATTTTGCAAACCTTTCTAAAGGAATTCCATGCTGCTGCTTCAACTTCATTCAAACTATTTTGAAAATTTCCATCCTGCTGCAATTCTCGAATCTGAGGTCCAACGAAAATGCCTTCTTTAATCTTCGCTTCACTTATACTAGAAAAATTTTGTTTTAGGTAGGCAAATCCACTGGCATTTCGATCCATTGCCTTGACAAAGTTCTTCATTAATCCCAGTTTAATATGTAATGGTGGTAAGTAAATATTTTCTGAATCGATCAGGGGTAGATTTGCAATATTTTTATATCCTGGAGTAAAGATTTTACGGTTTGGCCAGATTTTTTTTATGTAATGCCTTTTCCTATCTCTGCTATCCCACTCACACAGAAAACAACAAAATTTTGTATATCCAAGCTGTAATCCACGCAAAAGAGCAACGACTTTCAAATCGCTGCATATTTTCCAACCGTATCTTTCATATTCTATCTTTTTAAAAAGCAGTTTCATTTATTATGACATATATATTCATATATACAAGCATTTATTACTGTATTTATCCAAATACTAAAAAAAGACCATCAGGTAAAAACCATGGGTGATGCGAAATTTCTGATTAGATTTTTGAGTTCAGCATGAAAAGTTACACTAGAAACACCATCAGGTTCTCTTGTGCAAATAAAAAAGTTTTTTTTGTAGACCTGTGTTATTTATTAATTTTAAAAATTAGAGTCAGGAATGTGATGGTGTATCCATGATACATCTCCACTCACTATTCTATTCAAGAAAACTTTCATCCTCAATTTCATAACGTTCCAAAGCTCTTTACAAGCGTTAAGACGTTTTTCCTTCATTTCCTTTGTGAGCAGCCGAGGCACCCATTTTTGAATTTTTTTCTGCACTTTAAATGTTTTATAATGATTTTTGGACAAATTCATAACTAAGGTTAAGTTCGGCAGAAATAACTCTAATGCTAATGTGGCGATCGTTCTGTATCATCTCGTCAATGGCCCGGGTGGTTGCATCATCACTAACCTTGACCGGGGCGCCAGGTCGCGGTGCGTCATCCGAACTTTCTAAGCCTCATTTGAAGTTTCTAACTCATTCAAAAATTCGATTTTGAGATACACATTTATCACCGTAAACAGCTTTCATTCTGGAATTAATTTCAAAACTGCTTCATGATAAAGAAAACGTATTACTGCTCGCATTTCATAATTGGTGCAACTGTTTGTTTTGGTCGCCATTTTTATTGGAAAAAATGTTGCCAGATTATTTCTTTTCTTGAAATGATTTTTTAATATAACAACAGTATTCAATTTAAATATTTGTTTCCTTCTTTTTTTTTTAATAAACTTTATTTTTTTTTTATTGATTCACCCTTGTATAATAGACAAAATATAAATTTCAATAAGAATGAATATTTTGAATATTAACAATGGCGCTTATTTTAATACAACGTGTGATCAATAATTTCCAGGAATGAGACTGGATCACGTAAAATATTTAAAATAATGAAATAATTTTATAAGGACCATAGAGATAAAACATTTATCAACACGTAGAAAAAAAAATATTAAACAGACGCACGCGCTCACGTTTTTTCGAAATTATAAGCTCGAGTATATCAGAACATTTTCTAACTTCAGTATGGACTGTATTGAAAAACAGCGAGTCTGCATAGAGTTTTGCTCTACAATTTACAATTTTTTATGCGCGTTTTATTTTCAATTGAATATATAACGAAAAATTCTCTCTCTATCGACTATCAAGTGATACTTTTATAAGCTAGAAGGCAAATATATAAAACTAGTTGAGATAATATATGTCGAACTATTCCTTTTATTACTTTTCATAGAAACAAACATCTATTTTAAAAAGAAGTTATAATATCTTATTTACTCGTAATATCTTTTTTACAAGAGAAACCAAAACAAAGATGAAAACATTGCCATTCTTGTAAGTTGGAAACGATACCAATAAATATAAAGCAATCGATCAGTCAAACACTGTGACACATGTATTAAAAAACGAATAAATATTTCGCATATATAAATGTTTGAAAAACATATTCAATTATTTAATTAAAAAGGCATATATTGGATCAAATATCTTTTATTTTACCCTTTTGATCCAATATATGCCTTTTTAATGAAAGATTTATTTATAGATTGCTCTATTTTCAAAAATATTCAAATATATAACGAGGAATATAATAATGATGATGATATCAAATAATATATATGCGTGAGCATAGATACCAAGGGAAAGCCACCCCGTTTTTTTTACATACTGTGCAATATTGTGAATGAATCTCCAATAATTGGAGCCCTCCCGTTACCATAGTAACGGATGCTGATTCGGCCAACAGGCGCTAGGGGGCGACACTAGTATTTTTATGGCATCAATTGAATTATTGCGGTCGTTTATGTCTGTCGGTACCTTGATGCACTTTTTTTAGACATGGGAGCAGTCTCCATTCTTGTATGTAGGATGTACAAGTGAGATACAACATTTTAACCTATGTTGGAATTCTAAAATATCTCTTTAGACATGGGAGCATCTCCAGTCTTGTATTCAGGATGTACAAGTGAGGTAAACTATGATGGAATTCTAAAATATCGCTTCAGACATGAGAGCAGTCTCCATTCTTGTATTTAGAATGGACAAGTGAGGTAAACTATGATGGAATTCTAAAATATCTCTTCAGACATGGGAGCAGTCTCCAGTCTTGTATTCAGGATGTACAAGTGAGGTAAACTATGATGGAATTCTAAAATATCTCTTCAGACATAGGAACAGTCTCCATTCTTGTATTTAGAATGGACAAGTGAGGTAAACTATGTTGGAATTCTAAAATATCTCTTCAGACATGGGAACAGTCTCCATTCTTATATTTAGGATGTACAAGTGAGGTAAACTATGTTGGAATTCTAAAATATCTCTTCAGACATGGGAACAGTCTCCATTCTTGTATTTAGGATGTACAAAGGAGGCACGGCATTCTACCCTATGTTACAATTCTAAAATATCTCTTCAAACATGGATAGACATCGTTGTAAGAATATTATGATTTATTTGAGAAAGGAAATGATCGCTTGGCATAATTACCTTTTTTATATGTAAATAAGAATCTATATCAATGAGAAGATAATCCCCGATGAGAAGCTGAAATCTCAGAAGACTAAGGGGAAGCGTTTCTTTTATTCAATAATCATTCGTCACAAGTTTTCGAACATACCTGTTCTTGCAATTTCTCAGATTCTATTTAAAAATAGCCATGTCCGGTAGCATGTAATGAATGCTTACTATATAAAATCAACGTTTTCCACATCATTTACTAATGGATAATCAAAGAAGTACTTCCTACCAGTAAATTGTATTAATTATAATAATTTATGTTCAATAAATTCACACGAAAAATATAAAGACGCTACATAAACTCACATCACCTATCGCTGGATAATCACAAAGCTCGAAAGAAGTACTCTTTTTTTTTCACCCGATAGAAAAAAAAAATTAAAAAGGTTATGTTTAATAAATTCACACCAATAATATAAAAGACGCTACATAAACTCACATCACTTACTGCTGGATAATCACAGAGCTCGAAATAAGTACTCTTCCCGCCAGAAAATGTTAATAAAAAAAGGTTATGTTTAATAAATTCACACCAATAATATAAAAGACGCTACATAAACTCACATCACTTACTGCTGGATAATCACAGAGCTCGAAATAAGCACTCTTCCCGCCAGAAAATGTTAATAAAAAAAAGGTTATGTTTAATAAATTCATACCAAATATATGAAGACGCTCCATAAACTCACATCACTTACTGCTGGATAATCACAGAGCTCGAAATAAGTACTCTTCCCGCCAGAAAATGTTAATAAAAAAAGGTTATGTTTAATAAATTCACACCAATAATATAAAAGACGCTACATAAACTCACATCACTTACTGCTGGATAATCACAGAGCTCGAAATAAGTACTCTTCCCACCAGAAAATGTTAATTAAAAAAAGGTTATGTTTAATAAATTCACACCAAATATATGAAGACGCTCCATAAACTCACATCACTTACTGCTGGATAATCACAGAGCTCGAAATAAGTACTCTTCCCACCAGAAAATGTTAATTAAAAAAAGGTTATGTTTAATAAATTCACACCAAATATATGAAGACGCTCCATAAACTCACATCACTTACTGCTGGATAATCACAGAGCATTTCCCTCCAGAAAGTGGCAATTAAAAAAAAAAAAAGGTTGTGTTTAATAAATTCACACCCAAATATATGAAGACGCTCCATAAACTCACATCACTTACTGCTGGATAATCACAGAGCACAGTAAATTGTGATTCTAAGGTTGTGGCGCCCGGACAAGATTTAGTACAGGCCTAATGTTTCCAGGCAAGGCTTATCTACCCACCCAGCAACGTTACCGGCCTCCAAAATGTCCTTACATTATATGCCTTTATATCTAAGCCTGATGAATATTTACATATATTTTAGCCAATATAGGAATTTAATTAAACATTCTATTTTCTTTAATGAACATATAAATATACTTTAACAATTTGAAAAATAACTGATTTTTAAAATCAATTTATTATTTTAAATATTCATAGAAAAATACCTTTTCAAAAGAAATATTGATAAAATAAATATCGAAAAATTTAAATGACGAAATAATATATTAATATTAATTAGTAAATCTCTTTTGATATATCAACATTTTCTTATAATACAATTATATTATTAAACTGGCAAAACCCCTGAGAGGGTTCACCACTGATGAACAAAGCCCTCCCATTAAATTTTCATTGCAGTAAGGGGAGTAGAAAATTGTTAAATTTTTCTGAAGAATCATACGCGTCGATAATAGTTTCGAATTTTGATAACAGATGGTACGCTAATGCATCATAATAGAATTATATTGTTTAATTAAAAAGACATATTGGATCAAAATATCATTTATTTTACCAATATTTCAGTTGGCTGAACTCCAACCTTTATCAAGGTGTTATAACATATTTAATGTGTGTCAGACACACTTTAAATATGTTATAATACCTTGATAAAGGTTGGCGTTCAGCCAACTGAAATATTGGTAAAATAAATGATATTTTGATCCAATATATGTCTTTTTAATTAAAGATTTATTTATGGATTGCTCTATTTTCAAAATAATTATATTGTTATTTTAAACTAAAAAAAAATGTTTAGAATTAAAAATCTTAAAAATATGGATAAAATGTTTTTGGTAGAGTTTCAGGAAAAGGTTACTAGATAAGAAGTGGTGTAAGTTACTTAGCTCCACTTAGCTGGGTATTAGGGAAATGTGGGGAAAGTATGTAAATAACAAAAGTAAATTATGCAACTCACCGCACAAGATATTCCTCCTCAGCTAACCATTAGCTAAAACTTCGTGTTAAACTTTTCAAAAAAATAAATGAGAGAGATTCTGTTATATAAAGAATAGATTTCATCCTTCACTATATATTTTCTTATACCAAATGAAAATACAAAAAAATTCAATATTATTGATAAGTCTAAAATAAATGTAATATTTATCGATAGATGGCGTTGTATATAGCATTTATAATGGATAAAAGGGATAATTCAATTAAAATCAAGATATATTTAATTAAGAATAATTTGAAAGGTATACCTATATTTGAAACTTTAATAAAAACCGCCTTCGAGGATAAATCTCTTCCTTTATTTACATATCCTCTCAAACTTCCAGGTATCACAAACATTTCTACAGAAGTAAATGACTAGAAGAGTTTATCTTCTTCTTCTTTCTTATCTCCACTCAATCATATAAGGATATCAAGTTGTGACCCTTGATGGTGTCTGTTTGACAACCATCATAACTGGGTGAAGTAGAATGCGTCTGCCTTTGTCATTAAGACTGGGAGCACTACTCAGTGGTAGGCCAACTTAGCTCCAAAAGAAATGGCCGCCTCTGACATGAGGAACAGACGCCATGTGCAGCTGCTCCTAACATGGAGTACAAACGCTGCTCATCCTGTATCCCTGGAGCCCTTACAGGGTACTATCAGCATGGCCAGCTGAGCCCAGGTTTTTTAGTGAGCTTGTTACTGCTCCTCCTCCTTTCTCATCAGGGCTTAGGACTGGCAAAGGCGGAGTTAGAAAAGTTAATAATACCCGAAAGCTTTAGAGAATATATATATATAAAGCAAGACACTAATCCTCGAGGGCCGTTTTTCATTATTGCTTACATTTCAGAAGTTTCTATCTATCGACTCTCTTATAAATGTATTAATTAATATATATACGCAACAAGAAGATATAAATATAGTAGAGAACATTGATGAGATTTTGAACTGATGTGCAGAACTTTAACATCATTAGAAATGACGAGAGAGAGATTAAACATGGCTGTTTAATAACAAAATTATTTGTATTTGTTAGATAAATACAATCTTATTTCTAATACAAAAATACATTGTAAAAATAACAAATTCAAGTAATAAAATTGGCAGCCTCTTCAATAACGTGAAAGTATTGAGAAAGAAACGATTTTTAAAGATATATAAATATTTCCAAAATAAAATTTTCATTAAATAGACCAAAATATTAAAAATAAAAAAGGCATATCCTGACCAGGAGTACATGTGCTTTACAGATGGCAGAGCGCCATCTAGTGGAACAGAAATCAACTAAACATTGATTTAACCTGTTTCCTTGATATTTAGCCAACCCAAATTCTTGATTAATCAAGTAAAGCCATCAAAATATATGTACGTTTCGTTTATTTCAACACATAAAATACAATATCCCGGCTAGAGATAATTGGATCGATTTATATTTTTAAACAGAAGAAGTTATAAACTTTATATGTAGGTTAGAAAAATCGAGTTTTCTCTAAAATATTCTATATTTATAGCGCGCATCTTTACTGTCATTTTAACATAATGAACTTTGAATAATTAATTATATAAGATTTATTACTGAATAATAGATTTAGAATGTCATATATTTAATTACGAATCTTTTTCTAAAAGTTTTAATATATTTATATGAAAATAATAAAAATATATTATTCTACGATATATAAATATTCATAGAAATATTTAATTAAACATATTATATTCGAAATTAAAATGCTTTGTGTCAATTCATTTAAAAATATAAAATGAGATAAAATAATATATTAGATAGAAAACAATAATTAAGATATTTTCCCAAATGCAATATTAAATATGTCAGACGAAAACCGATTTTAATAAAGTAACAGACGAAGGTTCAATATAAGCAAGCGACCGACCAACCCAATATCCCGCCATTTTATAGACAACTTGAGGCGTAGAAAGCTAAGCCTACTTTTATGATCCTAATGTTGCTTTTTATGCCAGCCGAAGTGGTTGTAAGACACGTCTGATTAAAAAAACTATTGCCAGCAACAATGGGTTAAACTTTTAAACCCAAAATACACCTGTTAGAACTCAATATAGCATCTAATTTATAATTTAAATGTTAATTTCTATTTAAAACAAACTTTTATAGCAGTTCCTTTAAAGTCCTAATTTTTATTTTGAATAAAGTTTATATTTAAAATATATATATATTTTGTTTGCTTTATATAAAATGTGAAAATTCAGTATATAAATTATTTAACTAGAGATATAAATTTTAAAATTTGTTTAAAAATATATATTTGATAATAAGTTATAATGAAATTATTTATTATAAATTCTAAAACATTCTTTCTGTTAATTCTTTTTTTATATAAAGAAAAAAAAAACATAACTAATATATATAATATTCAGAGAATAAAAATATTTTTGTGCCCTATTATACAATCAAGTTTATTAATATAAAGATAAAGGCTGCCTGGCCGGCATTCATTTATTGAAAGAAAGTTAAGTTGAATTATTCAAATAGGCTTGGTTATCATAGATATTTTACCCAATTTAAAGTCCAAATGATTCATTAAACGATATGTTAATAAAAGAAAACAGAATGAAATTAGGTGATACATATTGCTATATATACAATATAAAGTTTTGGGAGGATGATGTTCATGTTCCACATGCATATCTATCTTTAATTATCATCAGACGATGCATCTCTACCTTTAATTATGCAGCAGACGATGCACCTCTCTCTTTAATTATGAAGCAGACGATGCACCTCTCTCTTTAATTATGAAACAGACGATGCACCTCTACCTTTAATTATGCAGCAGACGATGCACCTCTCTCTTTAATTATGAAGCAGACGATGCACCTCTCTCTTTAATTATGAAACAGACGATGCATCTCTACCTTTAATTATGCAGCAGACGATGCACCTCTCTCTTTAATTATGAAACAGACGATGCACCTCTACCTTTAATTATGAAGCAGACGATGCACCTCTACCTTTAATTATGCAGCAGACGATGCACCTCTATCTTTAATTATGCAGCAGACGATGCACCTCTCCCTTTAATTATGCATCATACGATGCACCTCTCTCTTTAATTATGAAGCAGACGATGCACCTCTCTCTTTAATTATGAAACAGACGATGCACCTCTACCTTTAATTATGAAGCAGACGATGCACCTCTACCTTTAATTATGAAGCAGACGATGCACCTCTACCTTTAATTATGCAGCAGACGATGCACCTCTATCTTTAATTATGCAGCAGACGATGCACCTCTCCCTTTAATTATGCATCAGACGATGCACCTCTCTCTTTAATTATGAAACAGACGATGCACCTCTCTCTTTAATTATGAAACAGACGATGCACCTCTCTCTTTAATTATGAAACAGACGACGCACCTCTACCTTTAATTATGAAGCAGACGATGCACCTCTCCCTTTAATTATTCAGCAGACGATGCATCTCTCACTTTAATTATGAAGCAGACGATGCATCTCTCACTTTAATTATGCATCAGACGATGCACCTCTACCTTTAATTATGCATCAGACGATGCACCTCTCTCTTTAATTATGAAGCAGACGATGCATCTCTACCTTTAATTATGCATCAGACGATGCACCTCTCACTTTAATTATTCATCAGACGATGTGCAATAGTTCATAATCCTCTTATGATAACTGATATCAACCTTTCCCAACTTTTTATGTTTGAATTTTATCTGATAAAAATCAGCCTTTGTCACATCATCAGTTTAAACACCTGTTTAGTAAATTCCACAGATTTTATAACCTCTCTCATAGGATGTTATGATATCGAAACCGCCCCTGTACTGATGATGGACATAACCTGAAACCATGGTATACATGGTAAACAAAAATCACGTGAGAACGCCCTTGCAACCTGAGAAGAATTTTTAACGCCTTGCCAAATGCCTCATTTTTATTTACTTCTTCATCCCTGGACACTTTTATTTTTCCGTTTATCATTACTCTTCACAATTCATTCTTTCATACCTCATTCCTAAGGTTAAAAATAATCGTTATTTCTCTCCTTGGTATGAATTTTTATTTTTCGTTGAAAAGAAACACATGCGGGATGGTTTTCAAATGTCGTTTTACAAAAGATTTTTGTCGAAAATTTGAGAAAATAAAAAAACGCCAACTGGCTGAAGTGTCTATTTTTCATATAAATATGGTATACAGGTTATTGGCTTTTGACTATTTTCCATAACTGGTGTTGGGGCTTTTCATCTTTATCTTCTTTATTATTATAAAATTCTGTAAATTTATCTATGATTTTCTCTCTTAGTTAGAAAACCGTATAATTGTGCTAAACAATGTATTTATTTCATTGGTTATTCCTAGGTAGGATATGGAATCAAGCCTGATTTTAATGTCCTTTTCTTCTTTAAACTTCTACTCAAACCTTGTAATTCACCAAATGTTCATGTAAAAATAGTTCTTTGAATTTATGTTTTGTTGATTGATGCAAGCATCCCTTGTGAGGAAATCGCGTCTGATTTGATAATAAATCAATCATCATTCGTGAAGTACACCTATCCCCCGATTTACACGGTAGATACGTTCTGAGAAAAAACGTGTAAATCGAGGGATAGGTGTATATTAAACTGTCAAATCTGAATAGGTGTTCGCCCCCTCATGAATCAGAGCCTCCCAATATTCTTTTCAACATAGGTATAATAGAGTAGAATATCGCATTTAGTATAGTGCGATAAAAAAAAACTTATTTGGAAAACCGTGTAAAAGCAAAAACGTGTAAAACAAGTACCGTGTAAATCGGGGGATAGGTGTATTCTATTAGGGTTATGAACAATTGCATAATCCTGATGCATAAATAAAAGGAGAGATGTCTCTTCTGGTACATATTTGCATATAGCAAGCATTCAAATCATTTTTATATTTTACTATCGGTAAATGTTTTGGACAAGTAATTTATCAACTATATAGAATTTTTTAAACACAATTTTTAAAAACCTTTACTCGTAATTTGCAGAAGAACAATGCTCGAAGCATATTATATACTGTATTTATAATTATATATATTTCTACTGTTGTCTTTAAAGTTTATATCCATAGTTCATTTAAAATACCTTTTACAATAGTATAGCTTCAGTATCGGTTTAAAAGGAAAACCGAAACATGAAATATTACAGTGGTATGATATGTTAGGTATATTAATTGAAAGAATTTTTCTCTATGTAAATAAATTATCCCTATATATAGTCACGACCGTCTTTCCTCATCGGCCTCTTTCACGGATGCGCGCGCACAGGGAGGTCACGTGCTCGCCGGCTCCCTCGAGCCGGATTTGAACCAGCGACCTAAGGATCACCGTTGTAACATCTACAGTCGGGTAAAACATGGGCGTTGCCCGGGTCATTCGGCTAGTATAGATATATGAATAAATATAAATTGATGATGATAACATTAGCTAGCATATGATGATTAACAATTGGCGACTGAGTTAGTGCCTTCTTGATTCTTTTTTGTTGTATTTCTTCTTAATTCTTAAATTTTACTTTTGTAGTTTCTATGCATAAAGATAACATTGAAAATATATTTAAGTAAGATTTTTCTCTTTTTTACCCCAAAAACACCAACATGGTAGATTAAACTGGCGAAACCGCTGTGAGGGTTCACCACTGATGAGCCAGGCCCTCCCAATATTTTATCATTGCAATATGATCAGTAGAAAATTGATTTATCTCAAAAAAGAATGATACGCGTCAAAAAAAGTTCAAATTTCATATTGCCACGTGGAAAATTAGGGAAGACAAAACTTCAGGAGGAGGCAACAATTTATTTCAGGCAAGGATATACTATGAATGGTAAACAAAAGATAAGCCACGAGGGAAATTTACAGAGTAGAAAATTATAAACATAAAAAAATGACCACTCTGTTAATAAAAATAATAAAAATAATAAATACTTTGTAACAATATATAGAATTTAAAAGATAAATTAGAGAATATGTTGAATCTAAACAGACGATTGATTAGCGGTTTTAAACTGAATTCGATAGAAAAATTAGGGTTAGCATGTTAAAAATACTGAAAAACTCTTTAAAGATTACATTAAATAGGAAACTTCTAAAGCCATATATAACCGTTTCTAACAATTCCTAACTAAAAAAAAAAAAGAACTGTCTAGATCATTTTCTTATTTATTATTTACTAGAAATATTTTTTATTTCTGTGAAAAATAGTGATTACTTTTTAACTTATATCTGGCAACACTGCCTCATTTCTGTTAGTTGAAGACAATATTCTTTTAAATGTACTTTTTTTTAACAAACGTTACTTGATGTATTTATATTAGGTTTAAAATATTATTCGATATATTTTTATATTTTCAGCTAAGCTAATGTTTCGGTCATTGTTGAAATTTTTATAGAACGCTTCTAACACTTTTTACATCATGGCATTTCCATCAAATTCCATTCATGTATTTTAATAATTAAAATATTGTTTTGTACTTGTTAATTAAAGTTTAAAACACATTTAAAATATATATATTTTATTCTTCGAAGATCAAAATTACATAAACATCACATTTAATTATATATTATAACTATATAACATTAAGCTATCTTTTTTTACCGTTTGTTTGGTCCCTAGTCCAATATTTTTATTTTCACAGACTAAATTATGAGATTAATTTATAAATGAAATATTATGCAAAACAATCAAACAATATATATATTATATGAATAAAAAGAATGAAATTTCTGTTGATTATGAGATTAATTGCTTGTAGAGGAATTATTGGTCATTTTCTTGGTTTTGGTTATTTTGATGATTAAGCTCTGGTGATGCAGTCGTTGTTAATAATTTTGAAAGAATAATATTAATATTGAATATTAGAGATTTATTTATTTGAGCTAAGGTATATATATATGCATAAAAAAACAATTTGATAAAAGTACTGCCTGGCTTAAGGCGAGTAGAATAAGAAAAACAAAAGATTATTTAAATAATGTACAAAAGTTTTGAGCCGGCCAACGGGGAACAACAACAATGAGTATTTATAGGGAAAGCGTGACCTCTGGCGGTCGATTTAACAGAATATTTGAATCGATGAAATATAATTTTAAATGAAATAATATTTTAATATAACATATATACATCAAAGATGTGAGATATTCATGCCATTTTAAAATTTCTTTGTTCAATATGTCAAATATGTAAGTATGTTTTTAAGCAAATTTAATGTATATTTGAGTAAAATTAATCAAGCCTATAGATAAAAGTGTATTTTAAAAACCCTTGAGGTCTGATTAATTGTATTCAATATTGATTCTAGTTTTTATTTTATTGTATTGTCAGTATATTTGATTACTTCAGATCATAGTGGCCATTGATCAGCTAAACATTCTGTGCCAAAAAATATCCTATTTACATATTCATTCATGACGAGCGCCAAAAGCGCGAAACGCGTTCGCGGATGGCTTTTCTTGATTTATCAAGAAATTGGGTTGGCCAAATATCAGGGAACAGGCTAAATCAATGTTTAGTTGATTTCTGTTCCACCAGATGGCGCTCTGCCTTCTGTAAAGCACATGTACTCCTGGTTAGGATATGCCATTTTTAATATATTCATTTATAGATGGAAAATTTGCCGGGAGGAAATTAATTCATAGAAGCAATGGGCGCCTCTCCCGTCAAAATGAACGTCAAAACCTGACGCCATCTATTGAGGGCCCAGCCAGATTGCCAGCAAAACACCTCTTTGGTAGATTATGAAGATTCCATTAGATCCCATATGGAGATCTCATGGAATAAAGTCCGCCCTAGACTGACGAGGGCCATTAGCCCGAAACCATGGTCTCTAGGTGGACGCTTCTCAGTTTGCCAAAGCTGGTGTTATGGCTTTGTCACCGACCCGAGGCCGCTAGTTGCGGCGACGGTCAATAGATGGCGTCAGGTTTTGACGTTCATTTTGACGGGAGAGGCGCCCATTGCTTCTATATTCATTTATATTTTGAAAATAGAGCAATCCATAAATAAATCTTTATTTAAAAAGGCATCAAAATATCATTTATTTTACCAATATTTCAGTTGGCTGAACGCCAACCTTTATCAAGGTGTTATAACATTTTAAAGTGTGTCAACAATGTGACGTATTGTGGCGCTGACTTTGTTGTTGACACACTTTAAAATGTTATAACACCTTGATAAAGGTTGGCGTTCAGCCAACTGAAATATTAGTAAAATAAATGATATTTTGATCCAATATATGCCTTTTTAATTAAATTATATTCATTTATATCACGATGCACTAGCGCGTCATCTGTTATGAAAATTAGGAACTATTTTGGACGCGTTAGATTGTTTTTGAAATTAAACAATTTCTACTACCCTTACTGCAATGGAAAAATTATTGGGAGGGCCTGGCTCATCAGTGGTGAACCCTCCCAGCGGTTTCGCCAGTTTAATCTACCATACCGCTGTTATATTGCATTTTTCGATCTTCCTTTTATAGTGAAACTGTCCTCGAAGCTTATGTCCATAGGTCTTATAAAATACCCATTCTAAGAGTCCAACAACAGTATCACTTTAAAAGGAAGATCGAAACATGTAATATAACAGCGGTATGGTAGATTAAACTGGCGAAACCGCTGGGAGGGTTCACCACTGATGAGCCAGGCCCTCCCATTAATTTTCCCTTTGCAGTAAGGGCAATAGATATTGTTTAATTTCAAAAAGAATCTTACTCGGTTAAAATAGTTTCTAATTTACATATTCATAAAAATGTTAATTTCTTAGGAATTTTTAGACAAGTAGTAGCTAGCTAGGATGATCCTGTAAGATAAAGAGCTGAAGCAACTTGTGCTACATACACACCAGAAATGCTGACATTCGAACAGAAAAATGATCAAGTTGATGGCTCAAAAAACATGCTTGCAATGGAAGAACTAAGCCCTAATTGGAAAGAAAACTTAATAACTGAAGAGGAAATATGGATTTACGGCTATGATCCCAAACCAAAACGCCAATTCATGAAGTGGAAAGGAGAAGATGAGTCAAGAACTAATTAATTAATAATCATAAAGGGATTCTACGAATACTTTGAGAAATAATAAACATTAAATAATTTTTTTAATTAAACTTTCTGAGACATGAAACATTCGCCTTACATACACACCAGATATTTACAGATGTAGAATGCCAAGTAATGATAGGTTATGATTGCTTGTACTGTATTTACTACCTGCCATGACAATCAAGCGTGGTTGAGAGAATTGGAATAACTTCTAATACAAGATAACACCACCTCTATATATCTAATATTCGAAGTTAATATAGACGCGTATGATTCTTTTAAAAAATTAAACAATACAAGGTCTATTAGTATGAAACGCGAAAATTTTCAGTGAATTCAAAAGTTCACCAATTCCATACAACAATTATTTTTTATTCAAAGTAATTGCCCTGATTAGCTATACACTCGGACCACCTTTCAGGTAATTTTCGAAAATTCCTTGTCTGAAAAATTCTATTCCTTTTGAGTCGAACTAGTTAACAAGCCATTTTCGGAATATGTCTGAGTTTGAAAATTCCTGGATTATAGTATATATGGTATATACTTCCTTTACTGCAATTAGAAAATTAATGAGAGGGCCTGGCTCATCAGTGATGAACCATCTCAACGGTTTCGCCAGTTTAATCTACCTTACCGCTGTCATATTGCATTTTTCTGTTTTTCTTTTATAGTGATACTGTTGCTATACTCTTGAAATGGGTATTTTAGATTAACTATGGACATAAGCTTAGAGAACAGTAGAAATACATACAATATTTTGTAAGTGCAAAGTCGAAATGCTTTTCACATGTGTAGACATATGGTGCACTTCAGTAAAAGCAGTCGCTAACTACCCACCATGATTATCATGGCCTGTACCACGTGTACTAGGGATAAGCAAAAAAAAAACATACAATATCTAATATTGTGTAAACAATATATTTTGCACATTTTCTTATAAAGACCACATGTTGAATATTTAAATGATTCTAAAATAGCAAATGACAACCTGAAAGAATACTATAAAAGAGTGAAAATGTACTGGGATCATGTGGTTATAATTTTAGAAAATGGGAAATACAGAAAAAAAAAAACATTTTTAATAAACCGAGTTCTAATTTAACTGTTTTTTAAAAGAAAATCGCTTTTGAACATTTTAAAAGTATGTAAAGCTTATTTTAAAACGCACAAGATTTCCTGAAAAATTATCTACAGACGAAAGATTGGATTACACCAGAAGAACATTGTGCTCACAGCTTATAGGATTTAAACTAAATTTACTCGTTTTATAAAAACTTTTTAATTACAGAAGAAACTATAGGGGTAACATTTTTATCGGAGTATTTTCTGTTTTTCAATTTCTCGAATTAAAAAAAAAATTCTTACCAAATAGAATTAGAAAAATTCGAGATTAATTCTAAACTTTAAAAAGAGAATTTAAGAAATGATTTTTATTGAATAATATTTCTAAAAGAAACAAATATATTTTCTCTTAATCATAGAGTAGAGGGGGGCAGGCGGGGTTGAGCGCTCCGAAGCAATAAGAGCTCTCCCATTGGTCAAAGCTTTCCTGATAATGGAACTTGGTTAATTTTTAGAACGCCGCGTGGCCGGATCGAAATAATTGATCCTCCCTTTTTCAGGCCTAAACAGCACGTTTCCCAGCTCGATTCCACTGAGGGAATGTCTTACAGGTTTACGGTATTTGATTTAGGTCATCCTTTGACCAATGACTGAACACTTTGCACTTAAATTGTAGATTGGCTTTATAAAAATGATTGTCTTGAAAATATGTGACAATGACATTGTTGGAAACTATTGAGAAATATATATAATTGAAGGTCCCATTTCTGTCTATGATGTGAAAACTAGATTTTGCATCTCCATATACATGAGTGCACACAAATGCAAGCCCATACAACACATATACATACATATACCGGTGCATAAATACGCATTCATACATCATACATACACATAACTGCACATATATACTTCACACATGCACTCACACACCATACATACACGTACCTGCACATATACACTTCACACATGCACTCACACACCATACATACACGTACCTGCACATATACACTTCACACATGCACTCACACACCATACATACACGTACCTGCACATATATACTTCACACATTCATTCACACACCATACATACACGTACCTGCACATATACACTTCACACATGCACTCACACACCATACACACACGTACCTGCACATATATACTTCACACACCATACATACACGTACCTACACATATATACTACACACATTCTTTCACACACCATAACATACACGCACGTGAACACATATACCACACACATGCACTCACACACCATACACACACGTACCTGCACATATATACTACACACATGCACTCACACACCATACATAGACACACGTGAACACATATACAACACACATATTCGCACGTGCAGCCACAAATAAGCGGGTGAACATGCAAGCACACTTAATGTGTTGGATTCTAATTGAGACGACTATGAATCAAGAAGTTGAGGACTTTACTATGGGAATGCACGTACAACTGGATGTATGCATATATACTCTTCTTTCTTATTTCTTATCTCCACTCAATCATATTAGGGTATCAAGCTTGTAGAGCTTTTTGATGGTGTCTGTTTGACAACCATCATGACTGGGTGAAGTAGAATGCGTCTGCCTTTGTCATTAAGACTGGGAGCTCTACTCAGTGGCAGGCCGACTTGGCTCCAAAATAAATGGCCGCCTCTGACAAGAGGAACAGACGCCATGTGCAGCCGCTCCTAACATGGAGTACAAACGCTGATCATCTTGTATCCCTGGAGCCCTTACAGGGTACTATCAGCCGGGCCAGCTGAGCCCAGGTTTTTTAGTGAGCTTGTTACTGCTCCCTCTTCTCCTTTTTCATCCGGGCTTGGGACCGGCAAAGGCGGAGTTATATATATATATGTAATAAGAGATGTCCTGTCGACTCACTGTAATGATTTGTTGAGTTTGATGTCGACTACTGAAATAAGTTGAAGTTCTGGTAAGCCATGTGTAGAGTTTTCCAGTACCTCTCTGCACCTTGGAAGACCTTTAAAAGTTCTCACAAAATACAGGCAGTCGTGGTCGAGGCAGAGTGGAAAGTTTGGGAATGTCCACACAAAAACGAAGACACAATTGCACTAAGAAAGTTCCGTTAACAGATAAAAGTTGAGCTAGGAGCGAAAGATGGAGATAGAAGAGTCCTTACAAGTCTACATGGTGAATGAGGAGGACCTTGGTGACAACCGACGTGAGCTTCGCTGAGGGTGAACTAAACTCTCAAGTCACTGTAAAGTGATTGTATTTATAGGTTAAAGACGGGGGGCCTTATGTGACAGGGGGCCGTTTCTGAGAAAGGGGGCCTGTCACCAGGTGTGAGAGGGGGCCCTGCGTTCCACCACATGTGAAGTGTGGGTGGTCTTGTTGTGGGAATCTATCTCGATTTTGACGTTATGACTTCATCTCTTGCTTAGCTCAACTCTTAAATCTATTACAGATTTGTATTTATTTATTTATCCACTTTGTACAAATTACATTACATATGATGATGTAAAGACACATGTCAATAATACGTATAATCATTAACAGCTGTGTTCTATTATACAACATTAAAATCTTGTTATAAGTTATTTACAATATGGGTTTGTTGGCTTAAATTACCATATATATATATACTCATGAACAAAACCTAATGAAGTTATACCTTTTAGCATATATATCAGGATACAAAAATTAACTCTGAAAGATATTTGATACACAGTGACCTTTATTGAAGACACACGAGATAACCAAGAATGAACAAAATTGCCTCTGTCTCCTTAAAATAATTGACAACTGGTGACATAAAAATTGAAACTTTCATAAGTTTTGTCCATGAGTGTATAAACAGAATCGTCTCATTCAGTAATAGAGCTCTAAAAGGCGGCCTGGTAGATTAAATTGGCGAAACCGTTGGGAGGTTCACTATTAATGAGACATACCCTCCCTTTTTCAATATTTAATTATTGCAGTATAGGGGCTGTAGAAATAGGTTTTTTAATACATATGTGGTGGTTAATTAACAATAATCCACATGAACATTTCTTGCAAAATCAAGTTTGTTTTTATTGTTATCACTAAGGTTATACCTTGTTATTGTTATTATATTCAGACAACAACAAAAAAAAAAGAAGAAGAAAGAATCCAATTAAAGAATCCAATTAATACAAAATAATAATTTTTACATGTTCCCTATACATATACCTATATTTTAAGTAGAGCTAAGAATATATTTGTAATTTATCAACCGCAGTACTATGAAACACATACTCAAACATATATGTTTATTTTGAAAAACGCTTTTTTAAATTCAAAATGATTTTTTTCCTAATATTTCGTGTGGCTACACGCCTAATTTATTCGGGGATTAAGCCTGTTTTGAAAGAGCTCGCGTATTACTACACCTGCCTACTGTACAACTGATATAAAATTTAAAAAATGTAAAACCAACAAAATACACTAATGGACAAAACTTATGGAAGTGGTCTTCTGTTTTTTTTTTTTAGGAAACAAAGTAAATTTTAAGAAAAAGGCATCTCCTTATCGTGCAACTGAAAGTTGCTGATGGCTTACGCCATCTATCGGAATAAATATCAACTATTCTCGTTGATTTTTAATTATTCCAGAAATGGCCAAATACCCATTCTTGATTAATCAAGAAAAGCTAACCACGGACGCGTTTCGGGCTGTTGGCCCTCATCAGCGTGGTGTAAACTATACCTCAACGACCAAAAAATTGGTCATTAAGGCATCCTGAAAAATCATGACACGGGTAGTTAAGGCCTGAATTGCGTGAGAACGCTACACAATGTGAAAAAATAGTACAAATGTGATATTGTACTGGGATAAGGTGCATACGAGTATGTCTTCAATAAAGGTCACTGTAATATCTTTAAGAGTTATTGTCTGAATCCCGATATACATGCTAAAAGGTATAAATTCCTTAGGTTTTGTCCCCCATGAGTGTGTAAATATATACATTTAAAATGAATATATAAATATGAAATATTAGAGTCTAAGAATTGTAAAGAATCAGCACAATGACATTCACAGGAAAAAATGTTTAGCAAAGTAACGGTGCTAAGTTATGCAAATATATTGATGCATATTCAATGGTATTATTTGTAGGCAATGAGGATATGTGGTAATATTTACTCATGGATAAAACTTAAGGAAGTGGAAAGTCTTTGATATCGTCGGTCGTCTATATTTTGTTCTTTAAGAAGACAGAGATAATTTTGTTCACACTTGGTTATAATGTGTCTTCAATAAAGGTCACTGTAATATCTTTCAGAGTTATTGTCTGAATCCCGATATACATGCTAAATGGTACAACTTCCTTAAGTCTTGTCTATTAGTGAATATATATATATATATATGGTAGCATATATATGTAAATAGAGTACAGTATAGTGGTTTATTCAATGTTTCATGCTCACTACGCCGAAATTATCAAAGGAAACCTTTAAGGTATTTACCACACCAGAGAGGGAGAGAGAGATTATGAGATTGAAACTGATTTATTACAATGTCCATATAAGATTATATAAGGTTAAATACAGAATAAATATAAATAAATAGAGAGTTCAAAATAAACATAAGGACAACAACTCGTCCACCAATAGAAGTCACTGTCAACAACTCCATTAGCCACTGCTCCATTAAAATACCAGACGAGAAACACTTCACGTCATTAGACAATCCACTCACCAAATGATACCACAAATATGTTGATTCCACTCTACAATATCTGGATGAAGAATTCAACCAATTGTTGACGGTGCTATAACAGTATATCATATACAAGTGATCCCGTCATTTTGGGGAGTCAGAAAACGAAATATTCTGAAGGCTCTTGATTGGATCGTTTTTGAAGACAACTCTCAGATTTATAAAATATACATACACTTTATAAACATTCATGGACAAAACTTAAGCAAGTTGTACCTTTCAGCATGTATATCGGGATTCAGACAATAACTCTGAAAGATACACTCATGGACAAAACTTAAGGAAGTTGTACCTTTCAGCATGTATATCGGGATTCAGACAATAACTCTGAAAGATACACTCATGGACAAAACTTAAGGAAGTTGTACCTTTCAGCATGTATATCCGAATTCAGACAATAATTCTGAAAGATATTACTGTGACCTTTATTGAAGATACACGAGATAACCAATGTGAACAAAAATAGCTCTGTCTCCTTTAAAAAAGCAAACGACCAACGGTGTAGTTATAGTACAAGTTGTCGCAGCCTTATACCCAAGATGATTACCATGACATTATACTACGTATGTAGACATGCGTTATTATTGATTGGCATTATGTACTTACAGTACAAGTTGTCTCAATCCTCCATGGTCTGGTACTACATATGTAGACATGTGGTGTATTCACAAGTTGTCACCACCCACCATGGACTGGTGAATCCAGAAAGAAGTGACCAAAGCTACGTCGATACGTTTAACCGATCAATTGTCGCGGAACTCGCGCTATTTGGAGGGGTCCGTTTGGGAGCAGTCCTAATCCTTGGATCACACACTTGGGACAGGTCCAAGGTCCCGGGATGTAACTGTCGGAGGTCCACAGCTTGATAACACTCACTCCTCAATCAGGCAGATATATATTCCGATAGATGGCGCAAGCCAACATTTAGCTGTATTATCAGGAGATGCCTTTTTAAAAAGATTTATTGACCTGATCCCAGTAAAATTTCACTTTGGTACTGTTTTTCACTTTAAGACTTTTACCAAACTTCTATAAGACCTGCTTCATTATAAAATAAATAAAGTTTCCAAGGTTAAGTTTCTTGTGCAACTTTTTATTTTCAAGCTTTCAGACTTGTCAGTCCTTCAACAGGATTATCACTTTAACAACTTAATAATAAATACTATTTTATATATATATTATTATTTATATAAAAAATAGACACTTCGACCAGTTGGAGTTTTTTATTTTCTTAACGTTTCGACAAAAATCTTTTGTCTTCGTCAGGAGAAGTAAATAAAAATAAAGCATTTGGCAAGGCGTTAAAATTGTTCTGAGGTTTGCAAGGGCGTTCTCACGTGATATTTCGAATTTAGTACAACATTTAAAGTACTAAATTCGAAATATCACGTGAGAACGCCCTTGCAAACCTCAGAACAATTTTAACGCCTTGCCAAATGCTTTATTTTTATTTACTTCTCCTGACAAAGACAAAATATTTTTGTAGAAACGTTGAGAAAATAAAAAACTCCAACTGGTCGAAGTGTCTATTTTTATATAAATATGAATGCCGGCCAGGCAGCCTCTATCTTTACGATATATTATTATATACATATTTTAAATACTTATTATATATTGAGATAAGAATATATTACATTATTTCTGTGTGTGAAAAACAAAATTTTTGAAAATATATACGTGCATGGTGGATGATACGTGCTGGCCGAATGATATCTCGAGACTTCAAATTAAATTTAATAAATTCATAAACTATTCTATATACAGTTACGAGCGTCATCATCTCTGTCACCCTTTGCTTTTTTTTTTTTTGGGATGGCGCTCTCCTATTGGTTGGCTATGATCACGTGGCTACGATGGCGCCTCCACTAGGCGAGACACTTTGTTTTTGACTTTGCCCCCCCCCCCACTCGCGTTTTGGTTTTTGTAACTATTGTGTTGGAGCGGGTCGCTCCTTAAATAAATGCATATTTTAGTT
Organism: Cordylochernes scorpioides; assembly: GCA_030710605.1. Taxonomy (NCBI): domain Eukaryota; kingdom Metazoa; phylum Arthropoda; class Arachnida; order Pseudoscorpiones; family Chernetidae; genus Cordylochernes; species Cordylochernes scorpioides. Next base: position 12,689,718 of record CP092872.1, on the reverse strand, counting down.
AATAACTAAATGGAATCCTCTCTTTCTTTTCCCAGTAAGAGACGCCTACGGAAGCCAACAGTACATAGACAGATAAAGCACATAGGCTATAGTTATTAACTAATATATGCATTTATTTAAGGCGCCAATTTATAATTGTAACAAATAGTATTTGAATCAAAACATTCAATCGGGTAAAACACGGGCGTTGCCCGGGTCATTCGGCTAGTTGTGGTATATATAGAAGACTGCCTACATCTATGGGGTAGTATTTGTCCATATTGTTTCGTATGTTTCTGATATTTCAATGCATCTGTTTATTCTTTTTTGCTGTTTGGTTATCATAGATTCTATTAAAAGTTTTTGGTATTTACTATGGATATTGTCATAATACACTATCGGTTGAGATAAGTTAAATGTATGGCCTGTTTCTGTTATGTGTTGAACTATTAAAGATCTTGGATCACTATTGTTAATATTCTTATTATGTAAAAAAGAAAGGATTCAAAAGCACGAATGTTTCTTTTATACATAATACAAACTTCTACTGTCCTTACTGCGATGAAAAAATATATTGGGGAGGGCTTGGCTCATCAGTAGTGAACTCTCCCAGCGGTTTCGCCAATTTAATCTACCAGACCGCTTCTCAGAGCTCTAATACTGTATTGGACGATTCTTCTTATATACGCAGCACTGAAGGATGGAATCTCATTCCTATTATGTTCGGCTATTCTATTATGGACTTTTCTCCCAGTCTCCCATACAAGATATACTTTCGCCTAGGCCTAAACAGCAAAGGTTCCACTAAATATCTATGAGATCTTTATTACTCTAGCCTAAAAAAAAACAATAAAACATCAAGAACTTCAATCAAACCTCTAAGATCTTATTCCAGTCTAGCGACATAACCTTCAAGACATAGGAACTACATTACACCAGCTCAACAAACAAACCTCCCCTCAACTCATTAAGCTAATAAAGGCCGTCACGAAATGCACAAGTGAACCATAAATCTTTGTTGTAATTTGATCTCTGCAACAACTTGGCGTTTCTCCAGCGTCGTCCAGGAGGGAAACACTATTGACGCCAGTTGATCACATTCTGGTAGAGAAACTTAAAAAAAACCCAACAATTTGTTAATTGTGAAAACAAGAGACACTTTGTACGGCTATCTACATAGATACCTTTTGAAATTAAAACATTAAAAGAGATTTAATACAGTAGAACCTCCCTGTAAAGGACACCAAGTTGCAAAGCCAAAGTGTCCTTTAGGTTCTGAATTTTCCATATATATATGCTATATTAAAATATTATTTTATTTAAAAAAAATTATATTTCATAGATTCAAATACTCTGTTAAATCGACCGCCAGAGATCACGCTTCCCCTATAAAAACTCATTGTTGTTGTTTCCCGATGGCCGGCTCAAACCTTTTGTACATTATGTAAATAAGTTTTTCATTTTTTGATTCTTACGCCTTAAGCCAGGCAGTACTTTTATCAAATTATGTTTTTATATATTCCTTTAGCTCAATTAAAGATATTTTTGATAACTAATTTTATTTAATTATTGCCACGACTGTCACATGCTCATGAATTCCGGGATCAAGAAAATGATCAATAAATCTATATAAAATCCTTTAAAATCAACAATAAAATCTTATTTATAATATATATATGTGACCATATAGTGGTAATAATGTGGTGAGGAGATAAATAATCACACGACGAGTTGGAAGAGGAATCTGGAAGCCATCCGAGAGGTAGCGAGAGCGCTGTCCGCTGAACGACTGTCTTGTGTGGTCACCCCCCCCGACTACCAAAATAGTCCCCAGGTGTTGACGGGCGGGCCCCTTTTGCCGCCCCTTTGGAATGTCGTGATCTCTAAAGTGACGCCCTTTAGCTACCCATCTCTCTCTGGCTGATTCTAGGTTTGTTTTATTAATCCTGGAAGAGCATATATTATGACATATATATATATCCAATTCAATACTCCCTTGTGTCAATATTAAGGTTAAGAATTGCAGGCTTCCAGGGAATGTTTCTTTTAAAACCTTTTAATTTCCAAACCTTTGCCTTTTTTATTTCTTAATTTATGCACCTTATCTCAGTACAATATTAAATTTGTGCTATATTTTAACATTGTTTCGCGGTCTCACGCAATTCTGGCTTTACCTACCCGTTTAATGATTTTTAGGATGCCTGAATGACCAGTTTTTTGGTCGTAGAGGTACAGCTTGCACCACGCTGATGAGGGCCAACAGCCCGAAATGCATACATGGATAGCTTTTCTTGATTAATCAAGAATGGGTATTTGGCCAATTCTGGAATAATTAAAAATCAACGAATAGTTGAAATTTATTCTGATAGATGGCGCAAGCCATCAGGAAATTTTCAGTTGCACGATAAGGAGATGTCCTTTTTTTTCTTTCTTAATTTATGCACCTTAAGTACAATATCACATAAAAAAATGTGCTTCAATGGCCCCCGATTCTTGCAAAGGTCCAACCTCACCAGCGAGTGCAAGTAACCAAACGGTGCTCTGGCACATTTGTAAGTGCAAAAAAAAATTGAACTGCTTTTCACATGTGTAGACATGTGGTTCACTTACAGTAAAAGCAGTCGTCTACTTTTACCCACTATGATTATCATGGCCTGTACCACGTGTACTAGGGATAAGAAAAAAAACACAATATCACATTTGTACTATTTTCTCATTCTTGATAGAAATTTAAGAATTAAAATGTTTTAAAGGAAACTTATCCCTTGAAGTCTGGAATATTCATTTTCATTTTAATACAAGGGAATAATTTGCATAAGCACATATATATTGAGAAAAAGGGCATTTCCTGATCGTGCAACTAAAAATTGCTGATGGCTTGTGCCATCTATCGGTATAAATATTAACTAATCGTTGATTATTTTTAAAATTATTCCAGAATTGACCAAATACCCTTTCTTGATTAATCAAACAACTTTTACACAATCAGGAAATGCCTCTTTTCTCAATTTATACACCTGATCCAAGTACAAATTCACTTTTGTACTATTATATCACATATATATATATATTAAAAATAAAGAAGGCATCTCCTGACCACAAGCACATGTGCTTTTTAGATGGCAGAGCGCCATCTAGTGGAGTAAAAATAAACTAAACGTTTATTTAGCTTACTCCGAGATATTTGGCCATCCCAATTTCTTGATAAATCAAGAAAAGCCATCCACGAACGCGTTTCGCGCTGTTGGCGCTCGTCAGCGTGGAGAAGGCTGTAACCACTGCGACCAAAATGATTTTTTGGTCCCAATGGCTTCCCGAAAAATCAAGAAATGGGTATTTAAGGCCAAATTTGCGTAAAGACGCTTAACACATGAAAAAAAAAATAGAAAAAAATAAAAGATAAGTGGGTCAGGTGTTGATATTAAAAATAAAGAAGGCATCTCCTGACCACAAGCACATGTGCTTTTTAGATGGCAAGCGCCATCTAGTGGAGTAAAAATAAACTAAACGTTTATTTAGCTTACTCCGAGATATTTGGCCAACCCAATTTCTTGATAAATCAAGAAAATAGAGAAATCTATAGATAAAAAAAAAAAATCTTTAATTAAAAAGACATATATTGGATCAAAATATCATTAATTTTGCCAATATTTCAGTTGGCTGAACGCCAAACTTTATCAAGGTGTTATAACATATTTAAATTATATATATTATATAATTCATATATGTATATGAAAAAAACAATATAAAAAAATTTAAAAAAGGTGGGTCAGGTGTTGATATTAAAAATAAAAAAGGCATATCCTGACCAGGAGCATATGTGTTTTTCAGAAGACAGAGCACCATCTAATTTCTGTTCCTCTTTCCTTCTGAAAAACACATGTGCTTCTGGTCAGGATATGCCTTATTTTATTTTTAATATATATATAGGAATTATTGCTGAATATTCCCAATATATTTTCTATACCGATTCAACATAAAACTTGAGTTTTATACATTCTACAAGATAAAAGACCTCCTTGGCTTCTCCTGGGTGTTTGGAACAAACGGAATTAGCCTGTTATTGGAGAAATTTGCATATTCCTTTTTGAATATATGGCAGGGAACTCCTCCAGACCTAATTGCATATGGTGTTAAAGTTTCAAGTTGTTAAAATGTAAGTGGGAAAAAGCACAAATAAACCTTTTAAAAATATAGGTATATATTTATGATTCCTAAAGATTCCAGTATATTTTAAAGTTAAAACCAAAAGAGACCTTTTTCACTGTATTCGCTTAAAAAGTTTATGATATATTATTAAAGAATTTTAAAAATAAATTTAGAGTAATTCAAGTGTAGAAATGTTTCTTTTGTTTTTTTTTTTTCGAATAAAAACTATAGTTTTAACAAAAATATAGAAACTATTTTATTTTTTTATATTTACCAATGGCGAGAATTTTATTAACAATAATTACAAAAAAAGAATACTTTTCAAAATGGAAGATTCAAGTTATCAAAAGAAATACGTTTAAAAAATGATTAAAAAAAAAGGAAGTTACTTCTGCAGTGGTGCAAGATTTGCGCTGCCGAGATCCAAAAGAAATTAGAAAGCAGCCGAGAGTATCACGCCACTGGTTTGGTGCCAAACGACCGTCACGCCATTGGCGGCAATAATTGACATAATCGTCTGCCTTAACCTAATCATTGATTTGGAACTCTCACGAGTCCTTGGAATATCTTCACTAACACCTTATATAACATATTCGAACATATAGTTTATATTATGGTAAAAAAACATTAAGCTTCAAGTGATAATCTTCTTTTTATTTATTTATTTTTATTATTGAAAGCCTAATGTTTTCACCTTAATATTGATATGTAATTAAAGCAAGTAAGAAGGATGAATCCGTAACCAATTTAACTTTGCATATTATTTATATTATATTTTAAAAATAAGGCTAATTTTAGATTGTAATAAGATTATTTATTAATCCAATAATTCGATGGACCAATCGTCCATTTTTTACGAGGTTTTTTGTTATGAAGCACACAGCAGGTCGCGTGCTTCAGGTGAGCCACGGACGTCTTGCAAGCTTGTTGGGCGATAAACCATCTAATATATAAAACACTTAAAGTTGCACCGCATAAGTTTCTTTTCTGTGAAAAATAATATTGATTTTTCACAGAAAAGAAACTTATGCGGTGCAACTTTAAGTGTTTATAATCATACGCCGCAGTCCTTTATAATGCATCTAATATATACATTAAAAAAATAAATATAATTAAAATTACAAATATATTCTCACAATGAGTATCTTTTTATTTAAAAAACGCTAGCTTTCAAGCGTTAATCGCTCTTCAACGGGCTTACTATAATATCGACTTGATCACACCAGAAATATTTACAAAAAACAAACGCGCGCCGCGTGGATATTTATAACTGAAAATTTTAAATTGGTTTGTAATTTAACTATTTTATGGAATATGTCTATTTTAATTTTTAGGGCATCCAGAACCTATAAAATTGATCTATTGATTTCTTCTGAGATATCGGTATTGTGATGGTAAATCTATTTTTCTGTTTATGCTGTTATATTAATTGGAAACGAGAGATTCTAAGAGTAACCGTTGAAATTTGTTCTTAATGTTTTTGTAGTGGCATTTCGTTTGTGTTTTTTTTAAAATCATGAATAAATATATATAAATATTATTTTTAATAGCAATTATACAAAACAAATCTTGATATATGTTTATACGTGAAAACAATAAACATTATATATATATACAAGTTCCTTTTCAAACACGAGCTCATCTATAGCCATTGTTACTCTGTGAAATATTCCAACAGTTACAACAGGTTTTTATATTGATTATATATTTTATAAATTATCACAACCTAATAATTAATTATCAAAATTTTATAAGATTTATTTAATCTTTTGCTATTTTAAAAATTTATTCTGAAATAATTTAAAAATTTGAACACGCCATTTTTGTTATGCAATAATATTTTGTAAATTTAAATAAAGTGTGATTAAATAATTTAAAAACATGAATGCATAAAATATAAATATAATATTGAATTTATTTATCTAGAAAAGTTTCTTTATTTTTTTGTAAACGATATTGGAAACATTACAAAAATAGGTTTTTCTATAAGTTCATTAACAGAATTGGATATAAATATATTATTTGATATATTTATTATAAATATTTTCAGAAAATATTTTACAGATATTTATATACAGATATATATATCAAAACAGCTTCAAAATAAAGTAACAAATATATATATATTAAAAAAAACGAAATAAAAAATAAAAATATCAGGTGTTGAAATCAATATTAAAAATGGCATATCCTGACCAGGAGCACATGTGCTTTACAGAAGGCAGAGCGCCATCTGGTGGAACAGAAATCAACTAAATATTGATTTAGCCTGTTCCCTGATATTTGGCCAACCCAATTTCTTGATAAATCGAGAAAAAACCATCCACGAACGCGTTTCGCGCTTTTGGCGCTCGTCAGCGTGGAGTAGGCTGAACCATTGCGACCAAAAAAGATTTTTTGATCCCAATGGCTTCCCGAAAAACCAATAAATGGGTATTTAAGGCCAAACTTGCGTAAAGCACATGTGCTCCTGGTCAGGATATGCCATTTTTAATATTGATTTCAACACCTGATCTTTTATCTTTTATTTTTTATTTCGTTTTTTAATGTGCTAAGCGTATTTACGCAAGTTTGGCCTTAAATACCCATTTCTTGGTTTTTTGGGAAGCCATTGGGATCAAAAAATCTTTTTTGGTCGCAATGGTTCAGCCTACTCCACGCTGACGAGCGCCAAAAGCGCGAAACGCGTTCGTGGATGGCTTTTCTTGATTTATCAAGAAATTGGGTTGGCAAAATATCAGGGAACAGGCTAAATCAATGTTTAGTTTATTTCTGTTTTTCTAGATGGCGCTCTGCTATCTAAAAACACATGTGCTTCTAGTCAGGATATGCCTTCTTTATCTACTTATATAATTGCCTTATTCTGAAGCTCACGGATAGAATGCGCGCCCATTGGCTGCCGCCGGCGAACACGTGTCCTCCCTGCCCCCCTCTAGACAACCCTGTTATCAGCTGTGTGATACATACACCTGTCTATAGCGGCCATTCTAGACAACCCTGTTATCAGCAGTGTGTTACATCCACCTGTCTATACAGACCACCCTGTCTATAGCGGACACTTTAGGCAATCCTGTAATCAGCAGTGTGTTACATCCACCTGTCTATACAGACCACCCTGTATATAGCGGCCATTCTAGAAAACCCTGTTATCAGCTGTGTGATACATACACCTGTCTATAGCGGCCACTCTAGACAACCCTGTTATCAGCTGTGTGATACATCCACCTGTCTATACAGACCACCCTGCCTATAGCGGTCACCTTAGACAACCCTGTTATCATTAGTGTGTTACATTCACCTGTCTATACAGACCACCCTGTCTATAGCGGTCACCTTAGGCAACCCTGTTATCAGCAGTGTGATACATACACCTGTCTATACAGACCACCCTGTCTATAGCGGCCACTCTAGACACCCCTATTATCGGCTGTGTGATACATACACCTGTCTATACAGACCACCCTGTCTATAGCGGCCACTCTAGACAACCCTGTTATCGGCTGTGTGATACATACACCTGTCTATACAGACCACCCTGTCTATAGCGACCACCCAAGACAACGTTTTTAAAATATATTCGCACTCGGTTAAAACCCGGGCGTTGCCCGGGCCATTCGTCTAGTTTTAAAAATACATATATCAATTTTTCTCCTCATTGAATAAAGGCAAAACATATATTTTTTAAAACTTATTCTATTGACGTTAGGTGGCACTGAGTTTGTTGTTGACACACATTAAATATGTTATAATACCTTGATAAAGGTTGGTGTTCAGCCAACTGAAATATTAGTAAAATAAATGATATTTTGATTCAATATATGTCTTTTTCTCTATTCATGATAAAATTATGAAAAAATATTAAAATTACAAATATATTCTCACAATGAGTTTCTTTTTTATTAAAAAAAAACCCGCTAGCTTTCATTGAAGAGCGATTAACGCTTGAAATCTAGCGTTTTTTTTAATAAAAAAGAGACACATTGTGAGAATATATTTGTAATTTTAATATGACTTTTTAATTAATTAAAGATATATGTTTCAGTAGTTGTAGAATATTTGAAAATTACCTCAAGGTTATCTTGATTAGAGAGATTTCCATTTAGGATATGAAAAAAGTAGGTTTCACAATTGAAAACTTCAGGATATCTCTGTTTTTTTTTCTTTTGCTTATCCCTAGTACACGTGGTACAGGCCATGATAATCATGGTTGGTAGAAGTAGGCGACTGCTTTTACTGTAAGTACACCACATGTCTACACATGTGAAAAGCAGTTTGACTTTGCACTTACAAATGTGCCAAAGCCCCGTTTGGTTACTTGCACTCGCTGGTGGGTTTGGACTTTTGCAAGAATCGGGGGGGCCATCGGAGCCTTTTATTTATTTTTTTAACAGAAAAAAATTCCCAATGTGGGAATCGAACCCGGGCCGTAGCGGTCGAAAACCAATGATTTAGAATATCCTTCCACCAACCCCCCAAAATATCTCAGGATTAGCAATTTGAATTCTCCCATAACGTGAACAATGGATATAAAAAGATACATAGAACGTTTTACAGAAGTAGGCATTGAGTTTCCAGTAGGTAAAAACGTTTTCCATTTTGGGTAGAAATTGATCTTTGGAGCGAATGGGTGTTAGCTTAATAATTCATAGCGTGAAATATCCCAACTTGGCTCTCTTCCAGCTTTGTATTGTCTCGGCTGGGTTTAATTGGAATTACCACTACGGTTATATTTCTCTTTGCTAGCGCCGTACCCGCAATTCTAATTACACACATCGACATCTTATATTATATCGGAAGATAGATTGAGATTGAAACTACTTTATTTCAAAGTCCATATAAGATTATGTTTTGTGCTTGTCATTAATATTTAAAACACATTTAAATATTATATATTTTATTCAATTAAGATCAAAATTACATAACCATCACATTTAATTATATATCATCACAAACAATTATATAACATAACTACATAACATTAAGCCAACTCTTTTTTTGTTTTGTTTTTCCAATATTTTTATTTTCACAGACTAAATTATGAGATTAATTTATAAATGAAATATATTCAAAACAAATAAACAAATATACATCAGATTATATAAGGTTAATAACAGAATAAATATAAATATGAATAAATAAGATTATATAATGATAAATATATGAATAAATGGATATAAATATATAAAGATAATTGATAAATATACATATATACAATCTATATTAATAAAATGAAAATTTCATAAGTGGACATCACTAAAAACTTTCGTTACAATGCATCAATTTCAACCAAATTTTCAACATTTATGTAAAACGAGATGGAGCAGGTTTTGCTTAACATCAAAATATATTTCCTAACATTAACATGCGTAACTTCGCTGTTATCGATTAAATACAAAAAAATCAACAGAGTTAATTTTATTTATATATAAATACAAAATTAAATTTCAACAGAGTTATTTTTTTTACATACAAGCTAATAATATCAATCTAAAAAATATTCAAAACAAGCAATTTTAAGATAACACCATATGTAAAACAGTCGGCCAAGAAAACAACAACGATATTACATCTTTCTCACATATTCACACACAATCTTGATTAATAATTAAAACTAATCTTTAACATTGTTTATTATACTTCAAATTTTATTTCTACATTTGTTTTTAAATACCCAATTTTTTTTATCATGTTTCTAATTTCGCCTAACAAATATACAAATTTATAGTGACCAACATATGCAAATTTTATCTTTGTTTTTATTTAACTTGATATCGTAAACATAACATCCATTGTAAGCATTTTTCTGTTCACCTTCCGTGGTTTCTCTTTTCTCTGATAGTTTTTAGGTGTAGTATATTTTCTTATTACTAGACTACAAACATTCCCTCGAGAAAAACCTGGGCGAAGCCGGGTACATCCGCTAGTTAGATAATAAAAGGCATATATTGGATTTAATAAAATATTTATTTTGCCAATATTTCGGCTGGCTGAACGCCAACCTTTATTATACATATATACAAAAATGTAATGCCTCGATAAAGGTTGGCGTTCAGCCAGTCGAAATATTGGCAAAATAAATCTTTTATTAAATCCAATATATGCCTTTTATTATCTAATGAATTAAATATGGATTTCTCTATTTTCCAAACATATATATATCGGTGGAGAGTGATAGATTAAGATTGTGTATGTGTGAAACTGATTTATTATATCTTTCATATAAGATTATAGGAGGAGGGGTTAAATATAAAATAAATGAAAGAATGTGATATATAAGGTTATCCTAAAAGTTCGTATTTTTTTTAAAACGTTGTTTTCTTATTGTCTAATAATATTATTACGGCGAATACATAATAATACAATTACTTTATACATAATACAAAGACATTATACATAACAGCGAATAATATTATTACGGCAAATACATAATACAATTACTTTATACATAATACAAAGACATTATACATAACAGCGAATAATATTATTACGGCAAATACATAATACAATTACTTTATACATAATACAAAGACATTATACATAACAGCGAATAATATTATTACGGCAAATACATAATACAATTACTTTATACATAATACAAAGACATTATACATAACAGCGAATAATATTGGTATTTCAATTTTTTTGCAAGTGTTTACGAACCTTTGGGATACACAATATTGTAAATAAGGTTAAATAAGAATATATATATAGATGAGTAAATATATAAAATTGATAAATATACATATATATATATATAAAATATATACAAAGTCTTTATTTTTAGCGCCCATCGCGGGAAAGACTCCGCCACCGATGGACTGCGAGAGTTCTTTCCCACAGAGTGGGCAAGTTGAGGTGATGAGAGAAAGAGTATACATATATGTCTGAATTAAAGAGTTGTATATAATAATATGTACCAAAGGAGGCACCTCTCCCTTCAAAAATGCATTAAAATAATATATTTAGTTTATATTCCCTCTACAAAACCTAAAGACAATGATAAAGAACGAGCCACAATAACAGTTTTGGATAATTTATACAAAAAGTAACAACCTATATACCATGGTTTTTAAAATGACAAGCTTTCGATTAATAGATCTTCAACACGAATCTGGTATCCAGTTATTGGGCTGTTGAAGAGCTATTGATCGAAAGTTAGCCAATCCAGAACAAAGAAACGTCTGATGTCTGTCAATTTTGATTAGTTTTATTCTTATAGATTGAAGCCATAATTGGAGGATTTTGGCATTGCTGAAAATACAACTCTAAGATATTTTTTACCGACCACGTCAAGTTAGTAACCAATTTTACAAAAGTACTACGTCCTCTTTTTTTTTATCTTGCTTCCATATTGGCATCACCTAGCATACCATCTTCCCACAAACATATTTCGATATATATACATATACACTCATGGACAAAACTTAAGGAAGTTCTACCTTTTAGCATGTATATTGGGATTCAGACAATAACTCTGAAAGATATTACAGTGACATTTATTGAAGGCACGCGAGATAACCAAGTGTTAACAAAATTGTCTCTGTCCCTTCCAAAAAGAAAAATAAAAGAAAAAGACGAGCGACGACATCAAAGACTTTCCACTTCCTTATGGTTTGTTTATGAATGTATATATATTAATACAATATAATATAATGCGGCTTGTGATTGTAAAACGACATTTGAAATACTATCCCGCATGTGTTTCTTTTCAACGAAAAATCAAAATTTATTTCAAGGAAAATAACGATTATTTCTAATCTTTTGGATGAGGTATGAAAGAGTCCATCCCTGGACACTTTTATTTTTCCGTTTATCATTACTCTTCACAATTCACCCTTTCATACCTCATCCAAAAGGTTAGAAATAATCGTTATTTTCCTTGAAATAAATTTTGATTTTTCGTTGAAAAGAAACACATGCGGGATAGTATTTCAAATGTCGTTTTACATATATATTAATATTTACATTTGCTTCAAAATCATAGAATATCATAATCAACTAGGTAAAAATAAAAGTAAATCATTGGGAGGGTTTGCTACTGATGAGCCAGGCCGTTTCAACACGTTAAACTCACTATATTCATGATAGTAGAACAGATTTCTACCAGGTTGTTTACTGATATCACCTCGACATTCCGACTCCCGGCGTTGTATACACATCTATTATCCGTGCATGTAGACACCAATAGAAGTGTTGCATTCATGCCATGTCAAGTGATGAAGGTTACAGAGTATCTGCAGACAGATCTAAATCTGCTGAGGAAAAAACAGAATGGCATCCATCATCGCTTGGCATCATTTTTTGACGACACTTTTGGCCCAGGTAGTCATTCTTTGACATGGCCAACCTCTTGAAGATGTCAGCATGTTTTACAGTACCTGCTACTTACACACACTCTCATCTAGATAGTAAAAATACATATATTGGATTGAATAAAATATTTATTGTCTTTTTCGCTATGCGAAGCGCGTCGGTACCAAAACTGGTTGAAATCGTTCCGAAAATAGAGCAATCCATACTTAAATCATCTAATTATAAATATACTCATCTAATACCTCTATTTACATATCAACAGTATATCTATTCTTTGTACAGCTATTGGTCAGTTGATATTTAGGTAAATATATTACGACATGTAATTAGCTATCTTCATTAAAATATCTAAAGTGAGATATCTTTAAGGCAAAAATACCCATTAACTGTTTTTTAACGCTAAATTAAGGCAATACTTTGTCTCTTTTAAGGTTAAAAATACTCGTTAAAGATTTTGCTTGAAAAAATCTCGTTTTTCGCTTTTAATACAGATGCACATAGTTAAGTCCTTGTTTTTAATATTGCCAAATATTTTTCAGATATAAGAAATTTGCGATTGACTTCTATAAAAATTTCGAAATATCTTACGCAATATTTTATGAAAAAACATTTCATTATCGTGAAACTGAAAGTTGCTGATGGCTTGCGATATCTATCGGAATAAATATCAACTATTCTCGTTGATTTTTAATTATTCCAGAATTGGTCAAATTTCAGTTGCACGATAAGGAGATGCCTTTTTCATAATTTATGCACCTTATCCCAGTACAATGTTACATTTGTACTATTCACATTATGTTTCTTGTAAATATCTTATTCACATATGATAAAAACGGTAAACAAATATTAAGTTTACACAAAGCAATAACGCGCCATCTATACATATAAAATGAAAAGATTTAAAAGCACGAATGTTTCTTTTATACATAATACAAACTTCTACTGCCCTTACTGTGATGAGGCTTACTTTACTTGGCTCATCATTGGCAGCGTTCACCACTGATGAGCCAAGCCCTCCCAATATATTTTTCATCGCAGTAAGAACAGTAGAAGTTTATATTATGTATAAAAGAAACATTTGTGCTTTTAAATCTTTTCATTTTTATAAATATTAAGTTTAAAGTAATAATAGAATATAACAAAATAAAGTTTTAGACTTTAAATTTGTTTCATTTCTTTTTTCATTTTGCGTGAATTCTTATTAAAGATTTGAGAGAAATGGAAGCCTTTTTTGTACATTCTGTTTATTATTTTCACATTGGGGAAGGGAGATTTGATAATTCTATAACCTGATTACACAGTGTGGCAAATAATTTTTAAGACTCGCGCTAGATAAAGGCCAATAGCAGAGCCAGTTATGAAATTGCGCATGCGTATATATATTCGAAGCCTTATCTAACGTGTGGCTTTGTTTCAGCCATTTTGGCTAACTCTTTAAAACCATACAGGCGATTTTTGAAAAGTAAAAAATTTTGTTCGTCGGAATTCTGAGATGGAACAGAGAGCGGTCATTATATTTAATGCAAAACTTGGTAGAAGTGCATCCGAAACATATATTTTGATGAAGCAAGTTTATGGTACGTTATGTTTGAGTAAATCAAATGTTTTCATTTGGCACAAACGTTTTTTGGATGGAAGAAATACGCTAGAAGATGATAAGCATACTGGACGACCAAGTTCTTCGAAGACACTAGAAAGTATAGAAAAAGTGCGAGAATTTGTTGCAATCAATCGCAGTGCATAACGATATGCTAAAAATATATAGTTTAAACGCGTATGATTATTTTTTTTAATTAAACAATTTTCTAATATCTTTACTCTAATCATAAATTTGTGGGAAGGCCTGGCTCATCAGTGGTGGAACCCTTGATGATTCAGACCCCTTCCCATCAATTTATCTTTGCAGTAAGGATATTAGAAAATTGTTTAATTTCCAAAAGAAACATACGCGTTTAAAATAGTTTCAAATTCCTATAACAGTTGACGTGATAATGCAACATAAATACACATGTATTACATTATTAATTAAGTTTATATTTGTGTTGGAAATAGATAGAAATTTTGTTCACATTTGGTTATCTCGTATGTTTTCAATAAAGGTCACTGTAATATCTTTCAGAGTTATTGTCTGAATCCCGATATACATGTTAAAAGGTACAACTTCTTTAAGTTTTGTCCATGAGTGTATACACACTTGGTTATCTCGTGTGTCTTCAATAAAGGTCACTGTAATATCTTTCAGCGTTATTGTCTGAATCCTGATATACCTGCTGAAAGGTACAACTTCCTTAGGTTTTGTCCATGAGTGTATACACACTTGGTTATCTCGTGTGACTTCAATAAAAGTCACTGTAATATCTCTCAGAGTTATTGTCTGAATCCTGATATACATGCTGAAAGGTACAACTTCCTTAAGTTTTGTCCATGAGTGTATCTTTCATAGTTATTGTCTGAATCCCGATATACGTGTTAAAATGTACAACTTTCTTAAGTTCTGACTATGAACGTTGTTTGAATATTTGTATAGTAATATATTTAAAAAATCGCGCATTCACACAAATCTTGTCTCTAAATAGATTCAACGTAATGAGCAGAAAATGGTAAAAAATCTTATGTTTATAAAAAATGTGTGTGTGGATATATCAAAACGTTAAAAATAGAGCAAACCTGAAATTTTTTATAAGTTATTTTGATGGTTAAATACTTTTTATTTTCGAATTTTGAACGTTATTATTATGTAACTCTATTTATAGCTATTATATATTACGTAATATTTATAGAAACAGGTTTATATAATACCTAATACACCAATATACTCAATATATTGTAACAAAGTATTTATTAATTTTATTATTTTTATTAACAGAGTGGTCATTTTTATGTATATATTTTGCTACTTTGTAAATTTCCCTCGTGGCGTATCTTTCGTTTACCATTCATAGTTTGTCCTTGCCTGAAATAAATTGTTGTCACCTCCTGAAGTTTTTGTCTTCCCTAATTTTCCACGTGGCAATATTTTCATTCCCAACAAGCCTATTTATAAACACCATTGATAAAATTAACAGCCGAAGCAAAATAATCAAAACATTTTGGAAATATTTTATAATTGTGTCATCAATCGATGAATATGTAAATTTTATTTTCATCAATATGTTTCTTATGTAACATCAATCTTCACATTGCGGTAATGTCTGTAGAGATAATATTTGATAATATACAAGGTGCGTTCATTAATTTCCAGGACTGCTCTGTATCTTTGAAAAATAAAACAAATAAAAAACTAATTTAATATTTTAAAATATGCCCCTCCTGCCTTAATACACCTGTTCCATCTTTTTTTCCAATTGTCGAAGCAGGAGATAAAATCACTTTTTGAGAGGTTCCTCAAGGTTGCCTTCGATTCAACTTGTATCATATCAACTTTGTCAAATTTCCTTCCTTTTAACTTCATTTTCAATTTAGGATAGAGGAAAAAGTCATTAGGGGCTAAGTCGGGGGAATAGGGTGGATGAGGGATCTGTATGGTTGAATGCTTGGCCAAGAACTGCAAAACAACGTGGGCTGTGTGCGGCCGTGCATTATTGACGTGAAGTATCCAGTCATTGTTTTGCCATCTTTCAGGTCTTTTAAGGCGCACTGCCTCCCTTAAGCACCTCATTATCCCCAAATAAACCTCTTGATTAATTGTACGTCCGAAAGGAATAAATTCATGGTGAACCAAACCATTAATATAAAAAAATGTAACAAGCAATGTCTTGACTTTGGATTTTGTAAATCTTGCCTTTTTGGGTTTCGGTTCCCCTCTTTCAATCCATTGGCTGGATTGACGTTTGGTTTCTGGGTCATACTGATACACCCATGTCTGAATCCCGGTAATGATTTTTTGCATCCATTCTGGATCGGTCCGAGTCATTTCAACCATGTTTTTGCAGACATCCATTCTAACCTCCTTTTGTTACTCTGTTAGAATCCGGGGAACAAATTTTGGAGACGTCCGGATGATGTCCAAATCTTTTGTTACTATTTGATGACACAGTCCTACAGATATCCAGTCTCTGAAGATAAGTCTTTAATAGAACTTCTTCTGTTAGATTTAATTAATTCCTTTATTTTGAGCTTGTTTTCCTCACAACGTAATGATCTTGGACGCCCAGTATGCTGATCATCGTTTACCTTTTCCCGACCTTTTAGGAAGCGTGAAAACCATTCAAAAGTTCTTGAACGGGATAAAGCTGCATCGCCAAAAGCTTCTTTAATCAATTCATACGTCTCAGTAGCCCTATTTTTCAATTTAAAACAAAACTTAATGCAGATTCTCTGCTCTTCGAAAATGGCCATTTTAAAATTAGAAATGCGAACCTTACAAGGAAGTTGTGTTGTTCTATTTTTAGATCGGCGCGTGCGCCACGAGACTCGTGCTTTCAGTCAGGTGTGGTCGAATGTCCAATATTTAACTCTGTATAAATTTTTTTCTTTAGCTTTTTTATTTAATTTATTTTTTAACCAGTCCTGGAAATTAATGAACGCACCTTGTATATCATATATATATATAGAAGCATAGGGCGCCTCTCCCGTCAAAATAAACGTCAAAACCTGACGCCATCTATTGACTGTCACCGCAAACTAGCGGCCTCGGGTCGGTGACAAAGCCACAAAACCAACTTTGGCAAACTGAGAAACGTCCACCTAGAGACCATGGTTTCGGGCTAATGGCCCTCGTCAGTCTAGGGCGGACTTTATTCCATGAGTTTGCGGCGACTGTCAATAGATGGCGTCAGGTTTTGACGTTTATTTTGACGGGAGAGGCGCCCTATGCTTCTATGGATCAATTTCATCCCGGAAATATTCCATCTAGATATATATATGTCATAATATATACTCTTCCTGGAAAAATAAAGCAAACCTACAGTCAACCCAGAGAGAGACGGTCAGCTAAAGTCCGGTCATTTAAGACACCAGCGACATTCCAAGGGGCGACCAGAGGGGCCTGTGAGTTCTCGGGACTATTAAGACAGTTGAGGATTGTATGCGACATAAACGGCCGCCCGGCTGTTGCCGGGCCCGGCGCTCTCCCTCTCTCTCTGGTTGCCTGGGTTCCTCTACCAACTTGTGGTGTGATTATTTCTCTTTCTCCACCTTATTATTATATTGTCACATATATATGGTTTAAAAAATAATTATAAATATTTTATTTTTATTATAACGTAGAAAATTAGAAAAAGACAAACTTCAGGATGACACAGAAATTTATTTAAAGAAGAGAGAATATAGTTTTACGGGATACTAACCAAAATGTATGATTTTCGAGCCCAAAAATGGATATAACAAGCAGACAAGCCGCAATGTACTATAGAAAAGTATCAAGGTGCTGCACGCCACCAAGCTTGTTCAAAAAAGGTTAGATTCCCCAGGCCAGGGAAGATAAAATAAAGACAGGTGTTGATTAGATAAGAAGATTAGAGAAATTATATAAGGAAGAAAGAAAACCAACATTTATAAGATACAAGATAAGCAATGAGTGAGAAGTTTACAGAGTAGCAAAATATGTTGTTGTTTCTTATCCCCTTGCGTATAGATTACCTGAATATCATGAGTTCATGATCTCATGGAATGGGGTATAGGAGTGCAGCTTTCATTGTTCATGGCACCATGATCCAGGCATACTTTGGTGAAAGTCTGACTTTGCCTGTAGTTTGAAGCTGTTCCTAACATGGAAGCCTTTGCTGCCGACTCTAACATGAGTACAGACACAGCTTCTCCGTATTCCTGGAGTGGGATCATTGCTGAGGTCTATCAACCGGGTCAGTTGATCTCAGGATTTTTAAAGAGTAAAATATAAATCATATAACAAAACATAATAATCTTTACATAAAATATAATAAATACTTTGCATGTTTATTATATATATCTTATATTTTAAAAATGATATTCTGCTTATATTTTTGATCATCTTGAGGATTATGGTATGGAATTATTTGCTGGTTCTTTTTGATACTAAATGATATTGGTGATGCAGTCGTGGGTAAAATCTTGAAAGTATAATAACAAAAATAGTTTCGATCAGAGATTGTTTTAATTGAGCTAAAGTAATATATAAAACATAATTTGATAAAAGTAATGCCTGGCTTAAGGCGTAAGAATAAAAAATGAAATACTTATTTACATAATGTACAAAAGTTTTGAGCCGGCCATCGGGAAACAACAACAGTGAGTTTTTAAAGGGGAAAAGTGACCTCTGGCGGTCGTTTAACAGAGTATTTGTATCTATGAAATATAATTTTAAATAAAATAATATTTTAATATAACATATATAATCTATAAAGTTGCATATTGTACATTATCGGCTGTATGTTGGGGAGGTTATTCTATAAAATAATTATAAAATGGCGATTTCATTTTGTGTGGAACAGACGAAAAGTAGCAGACGATATTTTCACACCAGGCACGTCCTGGTACCACCAAACGATATCTCTCACTTCACTTGAATTGCCGCTAATATTTTATAGCACAGTCGGCTGCTACCTTATATACACACTGGTTGTTTGGGGGAATATGGAACTTTATTGATTGATTTACTTCAACGCTATCCCTTCCATTTAAAACATGTTAATTGTGATTTAAAAAGTGTAAAAATAAATTAATTTTCTTCTCTATAATTTTAAAATAATAACACTCTTCAAAATTGGTTTTGTTTTAAAGGAAAGAAATATAATATAGAGGGGAAATACACTTGTATACAAAACTTAAGGATGCGGAAAGTCTTTGATGTTACAGGTCGTCTTTTTTTAAGGAGACTAGGAAACAGTTCACACTTGGTTATCTCGTTTGTCTTCAATAAAGGTCAATCTAATATCTTTCAGAGTTAATTTTTGAATCCCGATATACATGCTAAAAGGTACAACTTCCTTGAGTTTTGTCCATGAGTGTATACACATTTGGTTATCTCGTGTGTCTTCAATAAAGGTCACTTTAATATCTTTCAGAGTTATTGTCTCAATCCCGATATACATGCTAAAAGGTACAACTTCCTTAAATTTTGTCCATGAGTGTATCTTTCAGAGTTATTGTCTGAATCCCGATATACATGCTAAAAGGTACAACTTTCTTAAGTTTTGTCCATGAGTTTATCTTTCAGAGTTATTGTCTGAATCCCGATATACATGGTAAAAGGTACAACTTCCTTAAGTTTTGTTCATGAGTGTATCTTTCAGAGTTATTGTCTGAATCCCGATATACATGCTAAAAGGTACAACTTCGTTAAGTTTTGTCCATGAGTGTATCTTTCAGAGTTATTGTCTCAATCCCGATATACATGGTAAAAGCTACAATTCACTTTGTCAATGATTGTGATATAAACAATATAATCGATGACAAGAAGCTCTCCTACATATATTAGTGAGATGACCCACAGAAGAACAGCAATGTTTGCAGGAGTAATTCCAAATGAGAAAAGTGAAACGCCATCCTTCCACTTCAATAAATCAAGATAAGATTATGTTGGTTAAATGACTTTCCTTGAGAATGATCTCCTTTAAAGCCATGTTTGGACTTTTGACCCACATTTTTATTTATGATTTCTATATTACACTTAAAATAATTAAAGTTAATGACAATTTTCACTCTTTTTATAATCTATAAAAACAGAAATATAAAATATATTTTAATATTTATCTAAATATCACAACTCAAAGAATGAAACATAATTTCAAAATTGGCATTTCCTCAGGTTTCTCGACATAAGGGGTTGTCATCTATTTATAAACATTTGTAATAATCCCTCAAGTCATGTTGTTGTTGTTGTCGTGTCCAAAGAAGAGTCTCAGATGTCTCCATGCATCTCCATCACAGCAGCAGCAATGTCCACTATCTTGCTCTTCATTGGAAAATGGGTGCCGTTGCCACGTTAGTCACCTTGGAAACCCAACCAGAATTTGGTTGAATATTCCAAGGGTCCAGGAAGGACCGCAGGGAGGTGTGGTCGGACTTCTCCCCCCTCCTTCAAGTCATCTTGGCTAGAAAAACATTTCTCTAAATAGCCCAAATTTGTATATCTAGTTTAGAAGCATGTAGGTAATCGTTATTTGTGTTTTATATTTTTGGCAAAATAGATTAAAATAGTAAAGAAGAAAGTAAGATACTGAAAATGGCATTTCCCGATTGTTCAAACGAGCATTTGAAGTTGGCAGAGCTCCATCTATTATAATAAATATCAATTAAACGTTCATTTTTACTACTGGGAATTGGCTAAAATACTCCTTCTGGAAAAAAAAGTGAATAACAACAACACAACAACAAAAGCCCTTATTGAGGACCTCTCGTCCTATATAGGATTCGCCAGTTTACAGAGTAAGAGAAGAGAACTAAGAATACAGAGAGAAACCTATAAGTAGTAGGTATAGTATAGTATTTTCTACACTGTGACTATATACAACAGCAACAACAAGCCTTTTACTGGTCTACGTCATTCTAATTCTGACATATATTATTTGCATATAATTATTTACATCAATTAGATTATGTATATAGCCTCCTCTTCTCTTCAGCCGTCAAAAAAGTGAATAACATAGTTATTCCGAAAGATGGCGCACCGACATCAGTAACTTCCAACTAAATTATTAAGAGATGTCTTAACTTATCAGCCTTATCCCAAGTACCATTTAACTTTTGTACTATTTTGACATACTTGGTGGATAAACTTTCTTGCGAAATTGAAGTAGGTGTAACAACATCTAACTTTCAAATATTTTTGAAGGATCGAATTAAAATATGGATCGATTAATATGTACAAACGTTTGAAGATGTTGACTTTGCTTAGAATTATTAATGAAACTGACTCCAATAATTATTAATTAAACATTATATTTATTGATTTACAAGAGAGAGAACAAAATATAAAAGGGAAACTAATATTAAACAAAGGAACTTTTTTGTTGTTTTGGTTAGCACCTATTTACCTGTGAGCTTATACACACTCTGTGGTAACAATTAATTAATATATATATATACAACAGAAGATCTGTGTATTGTTGAGAATCGGCTGGTTTTTTCCCATTTGTGTGCATTTAATCATTCGTTATGAAATACACTAATGGAGAAAACTTAATGAATTTGTACCTTGTATTCGAGCCTTTCAGGCTTTGATACCATTGTAGACGAATCATAACCATTAATTCAAGTTGAAGACTTCGACAACCGTTTTATAAACGTTTATTGTCCTTTTTGAAGTTTCGGTGACCCACTGTGGCCCTTTAAAAAAAGGCGGAAAGTTTATTATAGTTAAGTATTGTTGACATACCCTTCTCAGAGTCGCCTCAAGATAGCATTGAAAGATATATTATATTTCAGGTCACATACTAAGATCTACTTATAACATGTCTTAAGTTATACCTTTTAGCAAAAATATATCGGGATTCAGATAATAACTCTGTAAGATATTACAGTGACTTTTATTACAACTTATATTCACACGATATAACAAAATGTAAACTAAATTGACTCTGTCTCACCTGTAACAACAAAATATAAAACCTTCTCAGGTTTTGTCCATGAGTATGTATACATAGTCAAGTGTAAACATAATCAATTTACTAAAAGAAATCAAAAAGTAGAAAATATTTATTTTTTTATTTATTTATTACAAAACACACGCTATATCCTATGTGGATATTTGCATGTAAATATTTAATCTATTTTATGTACATAGTTTTTAAATATATATATACAAATTATTTATAGTTTTAGAGAGAGGGTGAAAGTTATTCAAATTTACATTTTAGAACTATAAATTATACAAGAAACAAAGATTATTTACATACATATTATCAAAAGTCCAATATAGATTTAGAATTACAACCACTAAACCAGTGGCACAAATATACAAATTAAAACTAGAAATTTCAATTCTTAATGTAATTCAAGTCCACGGCATTTGAGATAGAGTCTACAGAACTTGTTAAATTTTCTATATTCTTCTTTACTGGAAACCATTTGGCTCAAACTAGAACTGTTCATTTGACATTGTACTCTCAAATCAGCAACAAGTGGGCACCAGATTAAAATATGCTCAGGGTTGTTATCTTCTTGGTCACATAAGCAGATTGAAGAATCAATTCTGCCAATTAAAAAAAAGTAGAAAGTAGCTTCTAAAATTAGCAAAATTATTATTTTAGGAAACAAAAATAAACATTCATAATTAGCTTGTTAAATAAAATTGGTAAAATCGACAATAGATTCCATGTTGAGAGTTTTAAAAACTAATTTCGTATTTCTCTATTTACAAATCAAACTATCTAATTAAAAAGGCATATATTGGATCAAAATATATATCATTTATTTCACCAATATATCAGTTGGCTGAACGCCAACCTTTTTCAAGGTTTAACAAATTTTCAAAACGAAATCTAACTATGTGTGATTTGAACCGATTAATTGTCTAAATGAAGAGCTGTCCAAGTGAACCAACACACAGAGAGGATTCTCACATTGGCGCACAGAGATCTCCCAAATAGATTAAGAAGTGGAAAGTTTGGATTCATTAAAATCTCGCCACAGAGAGAGGAAATCTCCAATTATATCTTTCCCGTTTGTTTTCCCGGTCGATATCACGTGACCCCCCCCCCCACTTACATAACCTTATTCTTACGTAACAACATACCCCTGGTGTAGGTAAACAGTGGTCTGACAAATTATGGGGAGTTATTTGACACCAATTTTCTAAATAAACCAACTTTTTTACTGTTCTTATTGAGGAGGGAAATATTGGGATGGCTTGTCTCTCATTAGAAGTGAACCCTTCCAATAAAAGTATATACACTCATAGACAAAACTTAAGAGTGTTGTACCTTTTAGCATGTATATCGGGATTCAGACAATAACTCTGAAATATACATTCATGGACAAAACTTAAGGAAGTTGTACCTTTTAGCATGTATATCGGGATTCAGACAATAACTCTGAAATATACACTCATGGACAAAACTTAAGGAAGTTGTACCTTTTAGCATGTATATCGGGATTCAGACAATAACTCTGAAATATACATTCATGGACAAAACTTAAAGGAAGTTGTACCTTTTACCATGTATATCGGGATTGAGACAACAACTCTGAAAGATACACTCATGGACAAAACTTAAGGAAGTTGTACCTTTTAGCATGTATATCGGGTTTCAGACAATAACTCTGAAAGATACACTCATGGACAAAACTTAAGGAAGTTGTACCTTTCAGCATGTATATCAGGATTCAGACAATAACTCTGAAAGATATTATAGTGATCTTCATTGAAGACACACGAGATAGCCAAGTGTGAACAAAATTTCCTCTATCTCCTTCACAAGAACAGACAACCGGCGATATCAAAGACTTTCTACTTCCTTAAGTTTTGTCCATGAGTGTATATCGGGTTGTTCTGCTTATAAAGCCGGTACTTTAGAGGATTTATTGGAGAAGGTATATTTAAAGGGGAACTGTTGATATAAGCATTTACACTCATGGAAGTTAAAAGTCTTTGATATCGCTATCATTGAAATACCATACAATAAAAACACAATTTACAAGGTATGTCCCATAAGTTCCCGGACTGGGTCCATAAAAAAAAAAGGTAAGATTTTTTTAATTTTTTTTATTAAAACTTTTCAAAGTAATCTCCCCTTGCTTCAACGCACCAGCGCCATCGTTTCTCCCAATTGTCGAAACAGTTTTTATAAGCCTCTTTTGGAATGCTCTTCAATGCTAACGGCGATTTTTCTATTATGTCATCCCTGGTGTCAAAATGTCTTCCTTTTAGAACTGCTTTGAGTTTGGGGAACAGGAAAAAGTCATTTGGTGCGATGTCTGGGAAATAGGGTGGTTGAAGTAGGATTTGTGTCCCGTTTTTCGCCAAAAAGCTAGTCATCAAGTGCGCTGTGTGAGGGCGAGCATTGTCATGGTGTAGGATCCAGCCACCATTAGTCCATTTTTCTGGCCTTTTTTTTTCGAATCGCTTCCCTTAGACGGCGAAGAATGCCCAAATACATTTCCTTAATAACTGTTTGGCCTGCAGGAAGATACTCGTGATGAACAATGCCCTTGTTATCCGAAAAAGCGACCAGCAACACCTTGTTTCTGGATTTTTTGGGTCTAGGCTCACCCTAACCTCTCCACTCGGCAGATTGAGGTTTGGTTTCAGGGTCATAGCCATAGACCCATGTCTCGTCGCCTGTGATTATCTTGTCTTTCCATTCTGGATCCGTTCTTGTCATTTCCATCATGTCCTCACAGGTTGCAAGCCGACACAGTTTTTGCTCATTGGTGAGGAATCTTGGGATGAATTTTGCAGGAGTCTTTTGAGCTTCAAATCTTCGGTTACGATCCTTCCAATCGTTGTTTCAGAGATGCCTGTGTCTTGCTCTAGCTCCAGCAAAGTGTTTCGAGGATTTTCTTTTATCAAATCGGTGATTTTTTGCACATTTTCATCAGTCCTTTGAAATTTTGGGCGTCCTTGACGAGGATCATCTTCAATGGAAATTCTGCCAGCTTTAAATCTAGAATGCCATTCAAAAACAGTTGTTCTCTTTGGAGCGTCATTGGGGAATGCTTTATTAAGCATTTCAAAAGTTTCGGTTGCTGATATTTGAAGTTTCACACAAAATTCTATGCAAATCCTCTGCTTCAATTTTTGTTCATCGTAAAATCGCCGCAGCGCTAGGTGTGACCTTTAAATAAATTAGAATAACCTTGGCGCGCGCGCAAGTACCGCCTCGATATTGGTACCACCGTGTAGCCAGATATTTTTTCTATAATAAACAGTCAAATTCATTTACATTTTTCATTTATTTATTTTTTTATGGACCCAGTCCGGGAACTTATGGGACATACCTTGTATATTTTCGATTAAAGATATGCCGTTTCTTTTATATATATTTGATAAATAATTAAAAACATAAATACATAATTTTCTTTTGACATTTAGAAGTGTAGATCCACGTGCTCGTTTCCGACTGCTTTCTCCCGCATGCAGAGCTTGTTGGTGGATCTTCTCAGAGTTCTTTATTATGGTGCTGAGCGACGACTGTGGGATATTATGTTTCTGGGCAACATCTGTCTTTTTCTTCTTCTCCACTTCAATCTCTCTTAGGATTTGCAGCTTGACTGACAGAGATAGTGAGTTTCTTGTTTGTTTTCGTTCTCCTGCCATGGTAAACGTTAATAAAATATAAGCGTTTATTAAACAATTTAATTTTGTTTAAATAATGTAAAAAAATACTTATAATATGTTAGCATATTTTAAAATTGTATATTATTAACTTATTTGTTGTGTATCATTAAATTTGTGTCATTCACTCGTTGTAATTTGATATATATTATGCATAATATATTAGTCAATTATAATGGTAAATGAGAAAACTTCGTTATAAATGGATAAAATAAAAATTTATACATGCAAATCACTTCGTTATAAGCGAAAATTCTTTATATCCGACTTCGCAATATCCAGAGTTCTTTTAATGGTTTAAGCCCTTCTTTTCTTTCGTGCAGACAATTTCATTCGCTATATGCGGAATTTCGCTATAACCGACTTTGTTATAAGCGGAGTACACTGTAAATATAAAATGATACAAGTAAATAAAAATAGTGATTTAACCCACAATAAGTAAATAAACAAGGTTAGAACCAATGAAAGGTGTATATAAGGTAGACAAATTGAAGAACACAAAAACAAACAATACATGGTGTTATAAACATTTATTACAAAACACTGTATTCTGAATTAAAATTAATATTTGTAACAAACACACTATACATTTACTTTTCCATTCTAACATAGAGAAGATAGATTTTTAAAATTACTAAAGTATTTTTTTCAAAAAGATTATTCAAATAATGGATAAACCTTCACGTAATGATCTCAAATCCTTTATTAATCATTTTAGACCTAACTAATGGTTAGTAAGATAAGATAGCCAATACTAACTAGTAGTGAAGTGATAGTTAGCTCTCACTAAACCTCTCACTAACTAAAAATGCTACAAAATATCTTTTAAGTGTTATATATTCCATTAAAAGCGAATAATATAAAGTTGTCCCAAAAGTTCGTGTTTTTCTTAAAATGTTGTTTTTCTTATTTACTTGGTGAATAATATTACGGTGAATACATAATAATAGATAATACAATTATTTTATACATAATGCAAAGACATTCTATATACAGTAACGAGCGTCATGCGTGGCCTCTGTCACGGTTTGCTTTTTTTTTGGAATGGCGCCCTCCTATTGGTCGGCTAAGATCACGCCACCTTTGCCCCCCCCCCCCCCCATCATGCCCCCCCATTTTTGTAACTATTGTGTTGGAGCGGGTCGCTCCTTAAATAAATGCATATATTAGTTAATAACCAAATGGAATCCTCTCTTTCTTTTTCCCAGTAAGAGACGCTTACGGAAGCCAACAGTACATAGACAGATAAAGCACATAGGCTATAGTTATTAACTAATATATGCATTTATTTAAGGCGCCAATTTATAATTGTAACAAATAGTATTTGAATCAAAACATTCAATCGGGTAAAACACGGGCGTTGCCCGGGTCATTCGGCTAGTTATACATAAAGGCGAATGCAGAATAATACATAATACAATTACTTTATACATAATACAAATAAATTATACATAACGGCTAATAATATTGGTATTTCAATTTTTTGCAAGTGTTTACGAACTTTTGGGACAACCTTGTAAAATATTTTTGATAATTGGGTTATCTTAGATAATTCAATTTATTTTAAAATTTGACTAAAGCTTTTTATGCAATTGATTTTACGTATTTTATAATAAGGTAACTGTATTTGAAAGGGTGTAGTGTGTATATATAATGAATTTATATTATACAATGTATAATATATGTATTGAAGTTGTGTTTTATGAAGGAATTGAGACGATTTTTAGTTGGTTTATGCAGTATTATGTTGTATATTGTTATATTTTATGTTTATTTTCGATTTTATATATTGTTCTGTAGTTTTGAGCTCTCTGTTTTAAAACTACAAGTATATATATTACTTTACATTATGTCAGAAATAACTTAATAACTTAATAAAGAGTATCAAAACTATATAACTTTTTTTATATATCAATTCGAAGCGCTATGTCCCCCTAGAGACACTTGCGCTGTTATACATGTATGCCTTTACATTTGTCTATATGAAAAAAAAAATGATTGAAAAATAAAAAACATGTGCTCCTGGTCAGGATATGCCTTTTTTATTTTTAATTTGTCTATATATATACAATAATTTTAGGCCGTGAATAGAATAGTCATATGATATTAACAATGAGAAAAATAGAAAAAAAAACGAGAAAAAAAGAACATAATAAATACTTAATATAAAAATATACTAATGGACAAAACTTAAGGAAGTTGTACCTTTTAACATGTATATCGCGATTCAGACAATAACTTTGAAAAATATTACAGTGACCTTTATTGAAGACACACAAGATAACCAAGTGTAAACAAAATTGCTTCTATCTCCTTCAAAAAAAAAAAAAAAAAAAAAAAAAAACAGACGACCGGCAACATCAAAGACTTTCCACGTCCCCAAATTTTGTCCATGAGTGTTTATGCAACTATTGTATGACCCTACAGTCGCATATGCGACGGAAAGATTTGAGAATACACACACACCGTATACGTAAATTATAAAAACCATTCTTCTGCTACCCATGTATATCGAACCGAAATCTTAAAAATTTGTTTTGAAATTGCATTTAAAGTTTTGTGAAACAAATTTTAAAAAAGTCAACCGTTAGTTGGTATTTTTTCTGGTAGATGGCAGTGTGCCATGAGGTACACGCAAGGAAGTGCCCTCTTTCATTAATTCAGTACCTTGATCCACTTTTTATCTCGCTGCTTTAAACTCTTTTAAGTTTTTAAAAACCCACGTCAAGATAACTGTTGTAAAATTTAAGCTGGAAATTATCTATATATTGGTGATAAAAATAATCGCTTATTTTATAAAGGATTTTGATATTTGAATATTACATTTTTATTTTTGCTATTTTTTTAGAAATTTTATGTATATAATTTAGATAACCAAATGTAAGTATATACTTGTACATATGCAGTTTGATATACACTGATGGACAAAACTTAAGGAAGTTGTACCTTTTAGCATGTATATCGGGATTCAGACAATAACTCTGAAAGATACACTCATGGACTAAACTTAAGGAAGTTGTACCTTTTAGCATGTATATCGGGATTCAGACAATAACTCTGAAAGATACACTCATGGACTAAACTTAAGGAAGTTGTACCTTTTAGCATGTATATCGGGATTCAGACAATAACTCTGAAATATACACTCATGGACAAAACTTAAGGAAGTTATACCTTTTAGCATGTATATCGGGATTCAGACAATAACTCTGAAATATACACTCATGCACAAAACTTAAGGAAGTTATACCTTTTAGCATGTATATCGGGATTCAGACAATAACTCTGAAAAATACACTCATGGACTAAACTTAAGGAAGTTGTACCTTTTAGCATGTATATCGGAATTCAGACAATAACTCTGAAAGATACACTCATGGACAACACTTAAGAAAGTTGTACCTTTTAGCATGTATATCGGGATTCAGACAATAACTCTGAAAGATACACTCATTGACAAAACTTAAGTTTCGTTGTACCTTTTAGCATGTATATCGGGATTCAGACAATAACTCTGAAAGATACACTCATTGACAAAACTTAAGTTTCGTTGTACCTTTTAGCATGTATATCGGGATTCATACAATAATTCTGAAAGATACATTCATGGACAAAACTTAAGGAAGTTGTATCTTTTAGCATGTATATCGGGATTCATACAATAATTCTGAAAGATACACTCATGGACAAAACTTAAGGAAGTTGTACCTTTTAGCATGTATATCGTGATTCAGACAATAACTCTGAAATATATTACAGTGACCTTTATTGAAGACACACGAGATAACCAAGTGTAAACAAAATTGCCTCTGTCTTCTTCAAAAAAATAAAAAAAATAGATGACTGGCGAGATGAAAAAACTTTCACTACTTTTGTCAATGAGTGTATTTCTTTTTATAACAAATAGATTAATATCAATACATTTTTAAAAAATAAAAAAGGCATCTTATTATCGGGAAACTGAAAGTTCTTGATGGCTTGCGCCATCTATCGGAATAAATATCAACTATTCGTTGATTTTTAATTATTCCAGAATTGGCTAAATACCCCTTCTTGGTTAAACAAGAAAAGCCAACCACGTACGCGTTTCGGGCTGTTGGCCCTCATCAGCGTGGTGCAAGCTGTACCTCAACGACCAAAAAACTGGTCACATTCAAACACCCTGAATATATATTGATATTTAATAGTTTGTCGCATGTAACTCCAAGGTATTTTTAAATCGTAACTGTCAAACGTTTTTTCTAAAACATATTTCAACATGCTCTGTGCCTGTCTAGTTAAACACTCTGCAGAATTAACAAAATCATAAGATGTTTCAGTTATAAAAAGGTTAGATTTTTTTAAAATTATCCTTTTTTAATCTAAATTAGGCAAGATCTTGGAGGTCGTGCTCATAAAGAAGTTCAATAACTCTTCTTGGTTCTCAGTACAGGGAGGTTAGCTATTGAAAGGATGAAGGGGGGGAAGCCCAATAAAAGGTTCAATGTTCCCCGGTTCTTATACGAATCCAATCCCACCAATGAGTGCAAATAACCAATCGGAACTATTGGAATTCTTGTAAATATACAAACCCAACTTCTTTCTACGTAATTCGATATATTTCTGAAAATTATCACACAATACACAAAATTCAACATTCAAATAAAAAAAGAGAGACACATATTTTGATCGTAAAATAAACCTTTTTTCTATCCAAAATGTGCATTTATTTATATTTTATTTTTTATTATCCCTAGTACACGTGGTACAGGCGATGATAATCATGGTGGGTAGTTAGCGACTGCTTTTACTGTAAGTGCATCACATGTCTACACATGTGAAAAGCAGTTTGATTTTGGTACTTACAAATGTGCCAGAGCCCCGTTTGGTTACTTACACTCGCTGGTAGGGTTGGACTTTAGCAAGAATCAGGGGCAATTGGAGCATTTTTTTAAATAGAAAAAAAAGCGTCCAATGCGGGAATCGATCCCTGGTCGTAGCGGTCGAAAACCAACGGTTTAGACCATCCTTCCACCAACCTCCATGTAGAACATGTGTTGCATTTACAATAAAAGACAGTCGCTAACTACCCACCATGATTATCATGGTCTGAGCCATATGTACAGGGGAGATAAGTAAAGAAACACTTTGCTATAACTATATATAGCTTTAATCACCTTAGAAACCCTCCATATCCCATTTAAAAACCACCCAAACAAAAGAATAAATTCCATTATAAGTGTTTCTATTCCACATCTACCATTATACCCAACATAAAACACTGCAAACATACAGAAGAAAACAATAAGTGCTAAAAACAGGATTCTAAATCTCCTGAATAAACACGAAATTAAAAGACGATCAATGCAGAAATGCTGTTAGAAGATTTCTAAATTAAAACTTAGATGAAGTTGGTAACCACGGAGATATCTTTGGATTTAGACACGTTTGTTTCCCCCCCAAGGTAGCCTACACTGGGCTCTCGAGGACCATTTACAACGACACCCGTATATACTCGTTTGAATTTTATACCAGAATAATCTATTTGATCATTGGAACAATGATACAGCTTCGACCATGCCCTGCAACAATAAATATTTTCCTAATCATTATTGCTTCAGGATAAATATATATGATGCGTTAGCGCGCCATCTGTTATGAAAATTCGAAACTATTATAGACGCGTATGATTCTTTTTAAAATAAAACAATTTCTATTGCCCTTACTGTAATGAAAAAAATTAATGGGAGGGCCTGGCTCATTAGTGTTGAACCCTCCCAGCGGTTTCGCCAGTTTAATATAACAGCGGTATGGTAGATTGAACTGGCGAAACCGCTGGGAGGGTTAACCACTGATGAGCCAGGCCTGTGATTATTCTATTAAAAAAATAAAAAAAAATATATAAATATGAAAATAGTACAAAAATGGAATTGTATACTCATAGATAGATTGATAAATTGAGAAAAAAGACATCTCCTGATCGTGCAACTAAAAGTTGTTGATGGCTTGCACCATCTATCGGAATAAATATCAAATTATTCTTAATTTTTAATTATTTCAGAATCGGGCACTCTTTATTGATTTATCAAGAAAGTGTTATTTTTAAATAGACAGAGGCAATTTTGTTCGCATTTGGTTATCTCGTGTGTCTTCAATAAAGGTCACTGTAATATTTTTCAGATATTTTGTCTGAATCCCGATATACATGCTGAAAAGTACAACTTCCTTAGGTTTTGTCCATGAGTGTATCTTTCAGAGTTATTGTCTGAATCCCAATATACATGCTGAAAGGTACAACTTTCTTAAGTTTTGTACATGAGTGTATATTTCAGAGTTATTGTCTGAATCCCAATATACATGCTGAAAGGTACAACTTTCTTAAGTTTTGTCCATGAGTGTATCTTTCAGAGTTATTGTCTGAATCCCAATATATACATGCTGAAAGGTACAACTTTCTTAAGTTTTGTCCATGAGTGTATCTTTCAGAGTTATTGTCTGAATCCCAATATACCTGCTGAAAGGTACAACTTTCTTAAGTTTTGTCCATGAGTGTATCTTTCAGAGTTATTGTCTGAATCCCGATATACATGCTAAAAGGTACAACTTCCTTAAGTTTTGTCCATGAATGTATCTTTCAGAGTTATTGTCTGAATACCGATATACATGCTAAAAGGCACAACTTCCTTAAGTTTTGTCCATGAGTGTGTCTTTCAGAGTTATTGTCTGAATACCGATATACATGCTAAAAGGCACAACTTCCTTAAGTTTTGTCCATGAGTGTGTCTTTCAGAGTTATTGTATGAATCCCGATATACATGCTAAAAGGTACAACTTCCTTAAGTTTTGTCCATGAGTGTATCTTTCAGAGTTATTGTCTGAATCCCGATATACATGGTAAAAGGTACAACTTCCTTAAGTTTTGTCCATGAGTGTATCTTTCAGAGTTATTGTCTGAATCCCGATATACATGGTAAAAGGTACAACTTCCTTAAGTTTTGTCCATGAGTGTATCTTTCAGAGTTATTGTCTGAATCCCGATATACATGCTAAAAGGTACAACTTCCTTAAGTTTTGTCCATGAGTGTATCTTTCAGAGTTATTGTCTGAATCCCGATATACATGCTAAAAGGTACAACTTCCTTAAGTTTTGTCCATGAGTGTATCTTTCAGAGCTATTGTCTGAATCCCGATATACATGGTAAAAGGTACAACTTCCTTAAGTTTTGTCCATGAGTGTATCTTTCAGAGTTATTGTCTGAATCCCGATATACATGGTAAAAGGTACAACTTCCTTAAGTTTTGTACATGAGTGTATCTTTCACAGTTATGTATTATATTATAGTATTGGAGATCTAAAGAAGCGGTATGGTAGATTAAAAAAAATTGGCGAAACTCCTCTAAGGGTTCAACACCAATGAGCCAAGCCCTCCCAATATTTTTCATCGCAGTAAGGACAGTAGAAATATGATTTATATGTGAAAAGGAACATTCGCGTTTTAATGTTTTCATTTGCTATATATAGATGGTGCGTTATTGCTCTAAGTTATGGATCATAAACATTGTGAGGATGAAAAATTTACATATTGTAGATAGATTGTAAGATTTATGTTGGAAGGGAGATAGACATTGTGGTTTCAGCTGTATTCTGTTTGTTAATTTAGAGTTTTTTAAAGGTTTATTTTGTCTCAAGGATTTATCTTTAGGTCTTGGCTGTTGTGAAAGATTCGGGTAATGTCTGATTTGTTCTAATTCTTGTTGTTTTTTGCCTTTCCAGACACAACTGTGGACGTAGAATTTCTCCTTTACAACATTGTAGCTTTCTAGTATCATTTAAATCTCATCTTATTTTATTGCTACCATGTGTGTGAAACGATCTTTTTACTTGAGTACTTCACAAATGATAAAAATGACAAAATCGCCAATGACAAAAAGTTACTATTTACGGGATAACACACAAAGTTTCAAATTACTAGGGCCTAGAATAATAGTAACTAAACACACAAAACTCGTACACTCAAAAGTATAACACAAAAAAAAAGGTGAATAAAAATTCACAATTTGTTAAATAAAATTTAAAAAACAGTACTTATCTTTATTTCTGCTTAGGTAGGGATCGGACCGGGGTTACACAGGGAATGCGAAGAGATCACCAGACACGGATAAAATACTAAGAGAACACTATAAGCGTCTTTACACAAAACTTTATACTAAATAAAAAGTACAAAATCGCAAGTTAGAGAATTTCTTACAAGGTTTTCATTTAGCCGAACTTTCGAGTATTTCTGCTCTTTTATTGGTGTAAAAATGATCATTTCATTTCTGTAGAAGGAAATAAATACTCGAAAGATTGGCTGATTGGAAATCTTTCAAGAAATTCTTTAACTTGCGATTTTGTACTTTTGTACTTTTTTATACTATATGGTTATGCAAATTGTCTGTTATGTTTAACATGAACTTATATATACAGTTCAGTATTTCTCTGATGTTATCTATCCATGTAGTTCTTTCAGGTCTTTCTTTTATGCCATCTTGAAGTAGTTCTTTGCTTAAATTCTTCCCTGTTATGTTCAACATGAACTATATATACCGTTCTGTCATTCTCTGATGTTGTCTACCCATGTATTTCTTGTAGATCTACCTTTTATGCCATCTTGTAGTGGTCTTTTGCTTAGAGATTCTTCCCTGTTATATTCAACATGAACTCTGTATACAGTTCAGTCATTCTCTGATGTTGTTTATTCATGTAGTTCTTGCAGATCTTCCTTTTATGCCATCTTGAAGTAGTTCTTTGCTTAAATTATTCCATGTTATGTCCAACATGTACTCTGTGTACAGTTCAGTCATTCTCTGATGTTGTCTATCCATGTAGTTCTTGCAGGGCTTCCTTTTATATCATCTTGAAGTGGTTCTCTGCTTAAATTCTTCCCTGTTATGTACAGCATGAACTCTGTATACATTTCAGTCATTCTCTGATGTTGTCTATCCATGTATTTATTCCAGGTCTCTTACCTTCTATTTGACACTTTGTAGTATGTAAAGTAAAAGGTTGTACATATCTCTTGGGACATATTACCAATGTTAGATTATGAAATAATAGCAAAAGATTCAACTACAATAAATCAATCAGGATAATTGCACGAAGTTTATTCAATAAAAATGACAAACTTTCAAGTGTTAGCTCATCATCAGGCCAATTGTTTCACAAATTCCTACAATATATATATAAGGAGGTGTAGGAGGAATTTACATAGAGTTAAACCTCTCTATAGCACCCCCTATAAATAGCGCCTTCCTCTCTATAGTGCCCGATTTTAAATACGTAGTACGATGCGATTTACATTAAAAGTGACCTCTCTATAACACCCTATTTTAATGAGTCCCAAGAAGGGAAACTATAGACAGGTTTAAGTGTATTTACACATTGAAAAAAAAAACTAAAAAAACTTTGTATTTCAGCGAATTTAGATGATTTATTTTCAATGTGTAGATATGTAAATACCTGATACACCTCTATACTAGTCTATATTGTAGGTATTTGTGAAATAATTGGCCTGATGATGAGTTAAAACTTGAAAGCTTGCCGTTTTTATTGAATAAAGAAACATTTTGTAATTATTCCGATTGATATATGGTTTTTATATTACCAATATATTGATATTTTTTCTGAAAATTGTTTTGAAAAGTTTATATTTCGTTTCTGTTCGTTACAATATATCGTCGTAATTCTATACTAACCGTATATATATTCCATGTTAAGATATACATATAAAAATATTTTTTATTATTTATTTATACAAATAATATGGAATTTTCAATCAACATTAAAATGAAATGTAATATATGGATAAATATTTTCTATAAAAATGTATTAATAATTTTTTAATTAAAAAGGCCTATATTGGATCAAAATATCATTTATTTTACCACTATTTCAGTTGGCTGAACGCCAACCTTTATCAAGGTGTTATAACATATTAATCTGTGCCAACAACGCCACAAATATTTTTGCTTATATTCAATGTGGAGAAAATAATTGATATATATATTTAATTTATATTTTATTATATATTTAACAAATATTTTCCTATAAAATGTGTGTTTCGTAATTTAAATAATTTAGGATAAAAGTCAATAAAAATCGTTCGAAATCTATCTTCTGCTTCTATAGCGCAATCCTTCCTTAATTAAAAGACCAGACGATGACATTACCAAACAAAGGGCGCCAAAATAATTATTGTACGATGATAAATTTAAGGATAAAAATTGGAGTCAATGGTTCAAAATAAATAAAAGTTTAATTTATCTAAGGCTAAATGAATCACTCCATGTACTGTGAGCAAGGCAGCCATTGTTTACTTCCCGCGCAGATGAGTGATCTTCTGCCATTTTTCTGGCAGCGTCGCTGCAACGTCTTCTTTTAGCTCTCGGCTGCTCTAATTTGACATATTTTACTTATCACTCTTTGGGACTTATTGTCTGCTACTGGAAGATATTTCCAAGTTGTGAGAAAAGTTCTATTTTTGGAAACAGATGTTTTGGCGTAGAGATATCTTCCGTCTGTCGAATTATTGACTGAGTACTTCTCGACTCAGGAGATAAGTCTTCATTGGATTCCAAGTGAATTATTTTATTACATTTCTATATTCAGACGTATAATATGACAGCCGCATATACTTTAATAGGAAATCAAGTTACCACTAATGTTAAGTCCATGGCAAGGACAAGTCAGACCAGGGTGAGGACAACTCAGTCCGGGGTGAGGACAAGTCAGTCCGGTGATAGAACAAGTCAGTCCAGGGTGAGGACAAGTCAGTCCGGTGATAGAACAAGTCAGTCCAGGGTGAGGACAAGTCAGTCCGGTGATAGAACAAGTCAGTCCAGGGTGAGGACAAGTCAGTCCAGGTTGAGGAAAAGTCAGTCCGGTGATAGGACAAGTCAGTCCGGAGTGAGGACAAGTCAGTCCGGTGATAGAACAAGTCATTCCAGGGTGAGGACAGGTCAGTCCGGGGTGAGTACAAGTCAGTCCAGGGTGAGGACAAATCAGTCCAGGGTAAGGACAAGTCAGTCCGGTGATAGAACAAGTCAGTCCGGTGATAGAACAAGTCAGTCCGGTGATAGAACAAGTCAGTCCGGTGATAGAACAAGTCAGTCCGGTGATAGAACAAGTCAGTCCGGTGATAGAACAAGTCAGTCCGGTGATAGGACAAGTCAGTCCAGGGTGAGGACAAGTCAGTCCGGTGATAGAACAAGTCAGTCCGGTGATAGAACAAGTCAGTCCAGGGTGAGGACAAGTCAGTCCGGGGCGAGGACAAGTCAGTCCAGGGCGAGGACAAGCCAGGCGCCAGGGGAGGGAGTGGCACGTTATTAATTCCCGTGCCCTGGACGTGGGCCAGTTGCCGTGGTCGATATTCCCACTGCAGCACCTCGCTGGTGCACCGCTGCACATAGCTCGCCTTCACATGCCATATTTACATATATCACACCTTCTCACTGCCGCAGCACCTCGCTGGTGCACCGCTGCACATAGATCGCCTTCACATGCCATATTTACATATATCACACCTTCTCACTGCCGCAGCACCTCGCTGGTGCACCGCTGCACATAGATCGCCTTCACATGCTATATTTACATATATTACACCTTTTCACTGCCGCAGCACCTCGCTGGTGCACCTCTGCACATAGCTCGCTTTCACATGCCATATTTACATATATTACATCTTCTCACTGCCGCAGCACCTCGCTGGTGCACCGCTGCACAAAGCTCGCCTTCACATGCCATATTTACATATATCACACCTTCTCACTGCCGCAGCACCTCGCTGGTGCACCGCTGCACATAGATCGCCTTCACATGCTATATTTACATATATTACACCTTTTCACTGCCGCAGCACCTCGCTGGTGCACCTCTGCACATAGCTCGCCTTCACATGCCATATTTACATATATCACACCTTCTCACTGCCGCAGCACCTCGCTGGTGCACCGCTGCACATAGCTCGCCTTCACATGCCATATTTACATATATCACACCTTCTCACTGCCGCAGCACCTCGCTGGTGCACCTCTGCACATAGCTCGCCTTCACATGCCATATTTACATATATCGCACCTTCTCACTGCAGCAGCACCTGGCATCCACGAACGCGTTTCGCGCTGTTGGCGCTCGTCAGCGTGGAGAAGGCTGTAACCACTGCGACCAAAAAGATTTTGTGGTCCCAATGGCTTCCCGAAAAATCTGGAAATGGGTATGTAAGGCCAAATTTGCGTAAAGACGCTTAACACATGAAAAACAATAGAAAAAAAATAAAAGATAAGTGGGTCAGGTGTTGATATTAAAAATAAAGAAGGCATCTCCTGACCACGAGCACATGTGCTTTTTAGATGGCATCTTCTTGATTTATCAAGATATTGGGTTGGCCAAATATCACGGAGCAAGCTAAATAAACGTTTAGTTTATTTTTGCTCCACTAGATGGCGCTCTGCCATCTAAAAAGCACATGTGCTCGTGGTCAGGAGATGCCTTCTTTATTTTTAATATATATATATATATGTTATATATAAAAAATATATATTTCTGTTGTATTTTGATTATCTTGAGGATTATGCTATGTTAATGCAGTCGTGGTTAAAATCTTGAAAGTATATACTAAAAATAGTTTTGATCAGTAATTGCTTAAATTGAACTAAAAGAATTTATAAAATCATAATTTGATAAAAGTACTGCTTGGTTTAAGACGTAAGAATAAAAAAATGAAAAAATTATTTACATAATGTACAAAGAAATGAACCGGCCATTGGGAAACAACAATAATTTTTTTATAGGGTAAGCGCGACCTCTAGCGGTCGAATCAACAGAGTATTTGTATCTATGAAATATAATTTTAAATAAAATAATATTTTAATATAACATTTATATATGGCAGAGCGTATCTTCTGTAACTGGGATGGGAGTTGGTAGAGGTTTGTCCACCAAAAATAGAACTACAAAAGTTAAACACTTCCAGAGCCAATTTCCAACAAAGTTGCTCCACAAACTCTGTTTGTTTGTAGTTTAAATTAAATAAATTTAGCGCCAATAACTCTCCCCCGCACTAATCTTCCTTGTCTATCAACATAGCAACTTGCTGTTTATCTTATCCTCATTGATAGAACTCTATATTTGTCGACATATTTACACATTCCGTCTCTTTCATAATATTATATACCCCTATTGAGATTTTATATCAATTTAAAGCGCTCTGTCCCCCTAAGGACACTTGCACTTACATACATGTATGTCTTTACATTTATCTATATACATATATATTATAAATAAAAAGATTTTCTGCTGATTTTTTTATTATCTTAAGGATTATGCTATGGAATTATTTGCTGGTTCTTTTTAATACTAAATGGTATTGGTAATGCAATCGTGGTTAAAATCTTGAAAGTATAATAAATAAAATAGTTTTATGAGAAATTTCTTTAATTGAACTAAAGGAATATATAAAAACATAAATTGATAAAAGTATTGCCTGTCTTAAGGCGAGTAGAAAAAGGAAAACAAAATATTATTTACATAATGTACAAAGGTTTGAGCCGGCCATCGGGAAACAACAACAATCGGTTTTATATAGGGGAAGCGTGACCTCTGGTGGTAGATTTAAACAGAATATTTGAACCTATGAAATATAATTTTAAAATTATAAACAAATTTTGTATTACATATATATATATACAATAATTTGAAATTGAGCTAGAGAGAGATAAGAATTGTGGTTGAATTGAAGGAAAATGGAAGATTTTGACCTAAAGGGATATTTAAGAGAATTATTTTAAATGATAAATCTATAATAACATTGTCAATTTAAAATTTAAAGGAACAAAAGATGATCGAATTAATGAACAAGTTAATTCCATACGACAAAAAAAAATTTGACGACTTCAGTCAACAATCAACAAGAAGATATAAACCAAAAATGAACAATAAAATTATAGAACATATCGAAGTAGATGTAATAAAGAATTTAATATAAAAAATAATATTGTCGATATTTCCTTAAATAAAAGACACTTCGGCCAGTAAATATTTTTATTGTCAATATACAACGTGTGATCAATAATTTCCAGGAATGAGACTGGATCACGTAAAATATTCAAAATAATGAAATAATTTTATAAGGATCCTATAAGATCCTATAAGAAAAAGAATTGATAACATAGACGCACGCGTTTACGTTTTTTCGAATTTATAAGCTCGAGTATATCAGAACATTTTCTAACTTCAGTATGGACTGTATTGAAAAACAGCGAGTCTGCATAGAGTTTTGCTTTAAATTAAGGAAAACAGCTTCCGAATCATTTAAAATGTTGAAACAGGCTTTTAAAGAAGATGCCTTACTACAAGCGAGGACATTTGAATGGTTTGCACGATTTAAAGATGGTCGAACAAGCGAGAGAAAGCAAGGATGATCAAATCGAAGATTAAGTGTCCTCTTATCACTTTCTTTGATGTAAAGGGATTGGTAAACTATGAATTCGTGAGACAATAAAAAAGATTTACTGGCAGAAGTATCTTTAATTTTAAGAACAATGAATGCCGGCCAGGCAGCCTCTATCTTTACGATTGTCAATAATATTTTTTTTCCCGATTCTATAAAAATCAGCTTAGTATTCTTTTAGAATTCGATATCAAGATAGGTTAGGAAAACCTGTGGAAAGCTGTATGCGGAATACAGATATTGGTGCGTATTTAGATTATGTTTATATAAATATTAACTGTTGTATTGTCCTTATAATTTGATGATAAAAATAAAGAGAGGTGTTTGATGATATTTGTGGGAGATTAATAAACAGTTTTAAAACAGAACAGAACAAATGATGTGTCTATCTAAGAAAATGGCACGTTCTGCAGTCACAGTCTGTGATAACTGACGTCAATGGTGTACTGAGCGATATGTGTTCCTCACCAGACTTCTGTGAAGTTGCCCACACAAATATCTCAGTCATGCCTTGGTGATCCCATGACCATCGTGTATGAGCTTAGTTGAAATGACCTACGCTCCAATAGGATTCTTTCCTTTTGTCCTCCGTAGTGAATCCTAAATTTGTCGATTGAAGAGTTCTCTTAGGGACGGTGTAATCACGGAGGTTCTCTTTAAGCCGAAAGAGGGAGAGGGGGTGTTGTTGATTCTACGTACACCTTCTGGTTTTCCATATCGCGCATGGAAAGGACGCTTCCAATGATTCACACACTCAAGAGGAAAGGTCTAAGAGTTTCAGATTCCGTCATGCCTGAAAGACATCGATTTTAACGGTTGTGCGTGTACAGCACAAACGCTGAATTCCAAAATACCGCAAGATTTTCCACCCAGTATCTACTGATGAATACTCGTGCATCGAGCGACTATTTGATTGGTCCCTCATCTTCAACTGGGCTGACCAACCAACTCACGATGTCTATAGAAATTACTCGACAGCTTAGTAACTGTCCTAACCTTTCTGTTTGTGGGCTTGGCCAGATTACTTGAACTTTTTATTTTTATATTATTTTTTTTCACATGATAAGCGTATTTACGCAAGTTTGGCCTTAAATATCCATTTCTTGGTTTATCAAGAACCCTCGGGACCAAAAATATTTTTGGTCGCAGTGGTACAGCCTGCTCCATGCTGACAAGTTCTAACAGCGCGAAACGCGTTCGTGGATGGCTTTTCATGATTTATTAAGAAAGTGGGTTGGCCAAATATCAGGGAACAGGCTAAATCAACGTTTAGCTGATTTCTGTTTCACTAGATTGCGCTCTGCCATCTAAAGAGCACATGTGCTCCTGGTCAGGATATACCTTCTTTATTTTTAATATATATCTATATTTATTATATAAAGAGGCAGTTTCAAGCGACCATGAATACCATGGCATGTTGTACTTGAAATAAGCAACATAGCAAATATAGGTCGGGCAAACGTGCTAGACACACTACCGGCCTTACAAGGACAACGGCCACCATGTATATTCCATGGTCTCATCCATTAGTAATGTTCCACGGGGAGATCCTTGTTTACCGCCTCTGTACACCTACGCTACCTAACACCACAATATTGGGAACATCCATGTCTGTGAATTAATATATAATATACGTAGTGCCAGCTGAGAAAGAAATTAATCAGCGCTATTTCTCTTAATAATACGTGCAAAGCTAGGTAGATTGTGCGTTGTTATTGCTGGGATCCGGCCAACGGCTTCTGTACAGATTATGAAAATATTTATATTTAAATATATATTTCTCTGAATAGTTTTTGTTTAATTAGATTCGGCAACATTGTAATACCTATATTTAAAACTCTCATTTGTTCTTGTAGATTTGTAGAGATAGAGAGAGAGAGTTTGCTGCTATTTGTATGTTATATTTTTGTTTTAAATTTCTATTAATGTAAAATGAGTTAAAAATGTATAAATTTTCCATTCTGTTATAAAATAAATATGTTAATCTAAGATCATTTTGAACGTAGTCAAGTAAGAATATACCCTAACGGGTAAATCGATCTACAGAAGAATATTTTGATACTATAAAAATATTTAAAATACCATTAGTTTTAACGTCTATTTTGATGGGAGAGGTGACCTTCATTCTAATGGAGCAATATCCTCCTAGCAAAATTGCCCCGTCAAGTTATCTCAACAATTAAAACTGCCTTAAAGAAAGACCCAAATTACGTAACATATTACTATGAACTTGGTACTGACTGTAAGTATTGAGAACAAAGTGTTGAAAGTGGCAATTCTAGGATATTTCTAGGATGTGTAATACTCTTGAAATTTGTAAATATTTGTAGTATTTGTTATAATGTGTCAAAGATACTAGAGACGATAACCACTTATTGTCTGGCTGAAAATAATTTATTTTACAGCGAGGAATATTTACATATTGGAAGATTGCCATGGATTTGCATAGCGTTAAAAGATAAAACAAAATTTACATATGAATGAAAATAGTTAATCATATCTAACGGACAAATTATAGTATATGAAAATTTACCATATATCACAACTAGTATTGTCTATGCCAATTTGTAACTCTGCCTATTAAGAAAAATACATCTCCTTATCGCGCAACTGAAAGTTGCTGATGGCTTGCGCCATCTATCGGAATAAATATCAACTATTCTCGTTGATTTTAATTATTCCAGAATTGGCCAAATACCCTTTCTTGATTAATCAAGAAAAGCTAACCACTCTTGATTAATCAAGAATGGGTATTTGGCCAATTCTGGAATAATTAAAATCAACGAGAATAGTTGATATTTATTCCGATAGATGGCGCAAGCCATCAGCAACTTTCAGTTGCACGATAAGGAGATGCCTTTTTCTTAATTTATGCACCTTATCCCAGTACAATATCACATTTGTACTATTTTTCACATTTCTGCCTATATATATATATATGTCGTAGCTTTGTTAGATTGGTTAGTTGGGGTCTTGGATAGGGCAGGTCGATGATAGGCGTGAGCTACTAGAGTGTACATAATGTTATCTCTTGTCCTTCCTTGTTGTTTATAAATAACTTTAAGTAATAAAGGTTCTTCGTAATTATCAGCCTTCTTTCTCTTCTACGAATATATACTTTTTCCAACACAAAGTTCGGCAAGATACATTTTATATACTGTTATACTTGTTATAACAAGTATACTTGCTACATTTGTTATAAAAATATATTTTAAGCAATTATACATATTTACTGCCCTCTAAGCCTATGTCTATACAATTACAAATAAAAACAGTTTATCAACATCCAGTCAACAGTAGGGAGAGAGGTTACAGTTTAAAATATTTACATGACAAAGATCAGCCAGGTGTTCTTCCCCACCGTGATAGAGTCCCCCTCCAGGCGATGACGGGGTCCTCGATGGCCTGGCCCAGCCCGACCTGGACGAAGTATCGGTTGATTCTCGATTTCGCCGATGCGAGGATGGCCAGTTCGTCGTCTACCAGGTCAGTCCCGAAGATCCAGGCTTGTAGATCAGGGGGTCTGACGACGACCTGGAAAGCCTCGCGGAAGCCTATGTCAATAGTTTGTTTAAATAAATAAGATTCCATCTTTCAGTATCGCATAATCAAACAAAGTCGTCCATTACAGTATTAGAGCTCTAAATATCGGTATGGTAGATTAAATTGGTGATATACTACTGGGAGGGTTTATTACTGATGAGCCAGGCCTCAATATTGTCTTCATATCGCTGTAAAGAATATCGATATTTTATAAATATAGACACAATTCGGTTAATATTGAGGCAAAATTGGAAAATATTCATTATATACAGGAGATATAGGCCAGATTGGAATGGTATTGAGATATTTCATTGGAATATAAAATTTTAAAAAGGAAAGATTATTTTTAGAGAGAGAGGGATATGGGTATCACAAGAAATGGATATAAAAACTATAAATATTATTGAATATAAAGATATTTCGCAAAAATTAGTTTCTTTTTCATAAATCATATAGCCGAAGTGTCTCTTAATTCTAATGAATACCGTCCAGGCAACCTCTTTCTTTAAGATAATTGAAATTTGGTTTTATTTGAAAAATAAACATTC
Source organism: Cordylochernes scorpioides (assembly GCA_030710605.1). NCBI lineage: Eukaryota > Metazoa > Arthropoda > Arachnida > Pseudoscorpiones > Chernetidae > Cordylochernes > Cordylochernes scorpioides. The sequence continues at coordinate 12,645,526 of CP092872.1, read as the reverse complement.
TTGCTAATATAAAAATAGTGAAAAAAAAAAGTGAAATTGAATTGGAATCAGATGAATAAAATTATACAACAACAACAAAAAGCCTTTATTGAGGACCTCTCGTCCTATAAAGGATTCGCCAGTTTACAGAGTAAGAGAAGAGAACTAAGAATACAGAGATATATGTAGTAGGTATAGCATAGTATTTTCTACACTGTGACTATATACAACAGCAGCAACAAGCCTTTTACTGGAATCAAAGTCCCATACAGGATTCGTCATTCTAGTCCTGACATAAATTATTTACATATAATTATTCACATCAATTAGATTATGTATATAGCCTCCCCTTCTCTTCAGCCGTCTTCCAGAATTTGAACAACGCAAAAGCTCCAGCTCTGCTCCTCACCACCTCATTCAACAGGAGCTCTAAAGAGATTCCCTCAAGGCCTAATATAATTATAAAAAGGCATTTCCTGATCGTGCAATTAAAAGTTGATGATGGTTTGCGCCATCTATTGGAATAAATATCAACTAATTGTTGATTTTTTTTTATTTTACCAGATCGGCCAAATACACTTACTTGATTAATAAAAAAAAGGTATTTGGACAATTTTCTGGGAAAATTGAAAATAAACGATTAGTTGATGTGGTCCATTTGGATGAGAAAAGCGAAGACTAGAACACGGCTGATTCCACACTCGCCTGTTCAGTGATACGCTAACCTTGACGTATGCACGAAGGAACGTGTGGCCACTGGACATGTGTCGGACCTGGAGGCTGTTGTTTGGGTTCTGTACTGCCTGGAGTATAGAAGCTCCATCTATGATTCCTTTCTTCCTGTGGTGAATCTGTATAAGACCGGTGGTCTTAATAAAGCTTTGTGTGTTGGATACGCTAACCTATGCATGGTGGATTCTGTGGTCACTAGACATGCATCGGACCTGGAGGCTGTTAGGTTCTGTGTTACCTGGAGTATGGGAGTTCCATCTATTATTTCTTCCAGTGGTGAATCTGTATAAGACCGGTTGTCTTAATAAAGATGTATATGTGTAATATTTATTCATACGGATGGCGCAAGCTATCATCAAATTATAGTTGTACGATTCGAAGATGCCGTTTTTCTTAATTATTTCTAGTGGTTTTATTTCATGAAAATCTCGTTGAGGTTTTTTATCATTAGTTCCCGTAAATAGATAAAGAAAATACTTCCTCACCTCAGATGAGAAAACCATATAATCAAACAACTTATTCTTTAAATCTCTCTCTATGTCTCCTTTCTTGTTATTCTCGTTAATAGGAAGTGTTATTTTTTTTAAATACACCTATCCCCCGATTTACACGGTAGATACGTTCCTGAGAAAAACGTGTAAATTGGGGGATAGGTGTACACAGAAATAAAAATGAAATGCATTGACAGGTTAAAATATGTAGTCAGCACATAAGTTCGGGATTCTTCGTGAGATGTGTACACAGCGCATGTGTTCAATCACAGTAGCATTTAGTATAGTGCGATAAAAACAAAAAAAAAAAACTTATTTGGAAAACCGTGTAAAAGCGAAAACGTGTAAAACAAGTAACGTGTAAATCGTGGGATAGGTTTAATTATATTACAAAATATTTTCTCACAATGAATTTCCTTTTTTTACAAGACGCTAGCTTTCAAGTGATAATCGCTCTTCAACTGGTTCAATAAAACATCTACTATATCCTACAAGAAATATTTACAAAAACATACGGCGTGGATATTTATAACTGAAATTTTAAAATTGATATGTAATTTAACAATGTTATCGAAGATGTTTTTGTAAATATTTCTTGTAGGATATAGTCGATGTTTTATTAAGCCCGTTGAAGAGCGATTATCACTTGAAAGCTAGCGTTTTGTAATAAAAAGAAACTCATTGTGGGAAAATATTTTGTAATTTTAAAATGTTTTTCACAATTTCATTATGAATAAAAAATTATATATTACGAATTAGCTATAAATATATAAAATTACGAATTACAATAAATTTCTTTAATAAAATGCGGCAAACTTTCGTGTATCAACTCTTCCTTAGGACTTTTTTCAAGTACTTAGTAGGTCTAACGAAGAGGTAATCCTCGAAAGCTTGCCATATTTTAATAAAGAAACAAATACACCTATCCCCCGATTTACACGGTAGATACGTTCCTGATAAAAACGTGTAAATCGGGGGATAGGTGTAAACAGAAATAAAAATAAAATGCATTGACAGGTTAAAATATTTATAGTCAGCACATAAGCTCGGGATTCCTCGTGAGATGTGTACACAGCGCATGTGTATTTAGTGCGATAAAAAAAACTTATTTGGAAAACCGTGTAAAAGCGAAAACGGTTAAAACAAGTATCGTGTAAATCGGGGGATAGGTGTATTGCCATTTATCATTTTACTTTTATAATGAGTTTTTTCCAAGATGGGGTATACAATCTTGTTTATTTCTGAAACGAAAAAGCTGTGATGATGACATGTGATGAGAACCACAGATATGGTCAATAATTATTTGTTTGTTTATTTTCACTGAATATCTGACTCTACCTAATAACACAAAACCGGTGACATTTGTATATCTCACAGTTTGTCCATATTACAAGACAAGGTTATGGTTGATTGGCACATGTTCAACCACATTAGTGATATTTGGTATCTCTTTAAATTGCTACTTCTGCAATGTTGGTATCTAAGACAATTTGGCCCATTATCTATTCCATTGCTCATTCCTACATGAAAAGAGACTGGAAATTCGCGAAATTTCGGGGCTAACTCACTATAATGAACAACATGTATACAAAATTTTTACTACTCTCCTGCTGGATAAAACATTTGTTTATAAATATTTTAAATATTTCAAGGCGATTGATAAAATGAGGGAAGAAGTGTTCAACTCCACAGACAACGGCTGATTGCTCCCCCTCCTCTCTAAATTGCTTTTCCTCCTCACTCATGTACATATATAACCTTTTAGGGGAATCCCCTTGTAAGACAATATTGTCTTAATAAAGGTTTTTGTTGTTGTTGTTTGGTATCACAGTATCAGAGTGAACATTTGAAGTAAATTTTATAAAGGCAATATACAAAGCAGGTCTGAATATCTCGAGTCCGGTCACGGGATGTTTACAAATATTTATTTTTAATGTATGTATTTGGATGAAATACCTGAAGAAGAGTTATTTAACTCGAAAGCTTTCCAATTATAATAATTTAGAAAATATACTTTCTACGAAGTAGTTGAATATATATCTATATATATAGATGGCGTCTAGTTTGACGTCTATTTTGACGGGAGAGAGAGACGACCTCTATCTTTATAGATAATATTTGTACATATGGGTATGCAAATAGAGTGATATAACGTAATAGAGATAGATTGTCATTTACAGAGTTCCACAGGACGCTACATTCAAATTTCCTCGCAGAAGACATTGATTCCCTAGCAGACGTGTCCACTTGATCTAACAAGCTAAGTCCCAACGGCACTTAGGGGCTCCCCCTGGCGTGTAAAGTTGGAAGTTTTACGCTCCCAGACATCCCATCTTTAATTCACCATGTCTCTTGCTACAGAATTTGGAAAATGGAAGCCTCATCTTGTTACATATCATTGGTCTTCATGACAATGGCCTCGACACCAGCGTTATTTAAACAAATTGATATATTTTAAAAAAATATTCATTATTTATACATATTATTAGATTTGAAAATAGAGCAATCTATAAATAAATATTTAATTAAAAAGACCTATATTAGATCAAAAAATCATTTATTTTACCAATATTTCAGTTGGCTGAACGCCAACCTTTATCAAGGTGTTATAACATATTTAATGTGTGTCAACAACAAACTCAGCGCCACATAACGTCAACAGAATTAAGTTTTTAAAATTATTTTGTTATATTCAATGATTTTTTGATCCAATATACGCCTTTTTAAATTAAATATTATTAGATATACCGCAAGAGACATAGTGAATTGCCTTGATGCATTTTTAAAAGGAGTAGTACCACTTTCTGTAAATGATTACCATCCTTCTGTCACTTTCTATTGTATCTGACCTGATAATTAGCCCTTGTCACTTTACCAGCTCAAACATCTATTTGCTAAATTCGACTGATTCCATAAACCCTCTTTTAGAATGTTATGAAACCGAAACCGTCTCTGTACTGATAAAGGCCATAAGTCCGTATTCATGGTATACAGGTTGGTTTTGTCTTAATTTTCCAAAAATGATGTTGTTGCTTATTTCTTTTTACCATTATTACAGTTTTTTTACAAGGATGATAAGCATGATGCATTATTGAATATATGCATAAAGAAAGACGTCTCTATTGGTACATTCATATCATTCTTCTCGCAATTTTATTTGTATTCTAGCCTGAAAATCGGCCCTTACCATTTTACTAGCTTAAACTCCTTTATGTCAAATTCGACCGATTCCATAACTCCCTCATAGGATGTAATGAAAGCGAAGCCGCCCATGTACTGATGAGGCTCATAAGTACTTATCCATGGTATACTGGTTGGATTTTTGTCTGAAATTTCCAATACTGCTGTTGTGGCTTATTCATTATGGTCACTAGTACAGATTTCCTACAGGAACTGCAATAACTGTTACAACACCCAACTCACCCCGGACCATATATACCCGGCCATCCTTGCAGCCCTCTATATGGCAGACATCAATCCAGAAGAGGACATCCATATGTCACCTCAGTTGGCCGGTATTGTGATCAGAGTGTATGGACCGATCTGATCTGCTCCATGGACAAGACACCACCACCACCTCAGTTGGCTGGTATTGTGATCAGGGTGTATGGACCGATCTGATCTGCTCCATGGACAAGAAACCACCACCACCTCAGTTGGCCGGTATTGTGATCAGAGTGTATGGACCGATCTGATCTGCTCCATGGACAAGACACCACCACCACCTCAGTTGGCCGGTATTGTGATCAGAGTGTATGGACCGATCTGATCTGCTCCATGGACAAGACACCACCACCACCTCAGTTGGCCGGTATTGTGATCAGAGTGTATGGACCGATCTGATCTGCTCCATGGACAAGACACCACCACCACCTCAGTTGGCTGGTATTGTGATCAGAGTGTATGGACCGATCTGATCTGCTCCATGGACAAGACACCACCACCACCTCAGTTGGCCGGTATTGTGATCAGAGTGTATGGACCGATCTGATCTGCTCCATGGACAAGACACCACCACCACCTCAGTTGGCCGGTATTGTGATCAGAGTGTATGGACCGATCTGATCTGCTCCATGGACAAGACACCACCACCACCTCAGTTGGCTGGTATTGTGATCAGAGTGTATGGACCGATCTGATCTGCTCCATGGACAAGACACCACCACCACCTCAGTTGGCTGGTATTGTGATCAGAGTGTATGGACCGATCTGATCTGCTCCATGGACAAGACACCACCACCACCTCAGTTGGCTGGTATTGTGATCAGGGTGCATGGACCGGTCTGATCTGCTCCATGGACAAGACACCACCACCACCTCAGTTGACCGGTATTGTGATCAGGGTGTATGGACCGATCTGATCTGCTCCATGGACAAGACACCACCACCACCTAAGTTGACCGGTATTGTGATCAGGGTGTATGGACCGATCTGATCTGCTCCATGGACAAGACACCACCACCACCTCAGTTGACCGGTATTGTGATCAGGGTGTATGGACCGATCTGATCTGCTCCATGGACAAGACACCACCACCACCTAAGTTGACCGGTATTGTGATCAGGGTGCATGGACCGGTCTGATCTGCTCCATGGACAAGACACCACCACCACCTCAGTTGACCGGTATTGTGATCAGGGTGTATGGACCGATCTGATCTGCTCCATGGACAAGACACCACCACCTCAGTTGGCCGGAATTGTGATCAGGGTGTATGGACCGATCTGATCTGCTCCATGGACAAGACACCACCACCACCACCACTAGTACAGATTTCCTATAGGAACTGAAATAACTGTTACAACATCCAACTCACTCCGGACCATATATACCTGGCATCCTTACAGCCCTCTATATGGTAGACATCAATCCAGAAGAGGACATCCATACGGCACCTCAGTTGGCCGGTATTATGATCAGGGTGCACGGACCAATCTGATCTGCTCAATGGACAAGACACTACCACCACTAGTACAGATTTTTACTGAGATGATAAGCATGATGCATTATTAAAATGCCTAAATAAAGAAAGACTTCTCTATTGGTACAACCTTATGTTGTATTCTATCTTGGAAATCGGCCCTTACCACTTTACCAGTTTAAACTCCTTTATGTCAAATTCGACCGATTTCATAACTCCCTCGTATAATGTTATGAAATCGAAGCCGTCTCTGTACTGATGAGGTTCCAAAGCCCGAAACCTTGTTATACAAGATGGTTTTTGTCTGAATTTACCAAACCCGTGGCTTATTCTTTAACACCACTAGTACATATATTTATAAGAATTATAAACATAACATTATCAAATTACGAAACTATTTTAGACGCGTGATATTCTTTTTTAAATAAAAAACAATTTCTACTGCCCTTACTGCAATGAAAAAATTAAAGGGAAGGCCTGGCTCATCAGTGGTGAACCCTCCCAGCGGTTTCGCCAGTTTAATCTACCATACCGCTGTTATATTGCATTTTTGGAACTTCCTTTTATAGTGATACTGATGCTTGACTCTTCGAATAACAGTAAGGGCAGTAGAAATTGTTTTATTTAAAAAAGAATATCACGCGTCTAAAATAGTTTCGTAATTTGATAACAGATGGCGCGCTAGTGCATCGAAACATAACATTATTATAATGCATAAATAAAGATAGAGATGCCTCTTTTGTTAACATGAATATCTTCTCTCTCTTCTATTACGAACTGAAAATTGGTCCCTGCCTCTTAATAAGCCTAAACACCATTTTGGTCAAATTCGACCGATTCCATAACCCTCTCGTAGGAAGTTTTGAAATCGTGTTATTAAATGGTGCGATGAGTGGAAACTAGACATTAACCCAACTAAGACTCAAGCAATAGTTTTTCCCCCAAGAGATAACAAAAAATTCAAGCCACAAACCAACTTGACAGTAAACTCAAGCACTACTAGTTGGGCCGACCATGCCAAGTATCTTGGTGTCACTTTGGATTCGAAATTAAAATTTAACCTACATGTCCAAAACGTCATAAGAAAGGCAAAGTTAGCCAAATTATCTCTATCAAGCCTGCTCAATTTTAAAAGTAATTTAACAACAAAGCATAAATTCACGTTGTACAAAACCTGTATTCTACCCATCATCACGTACGCACTACCAGTCTGGGGAAAATATATCACACCTACGGATAAAAAAAGAATAGATGCCTTCATGAGGATTTGCTTACGAACCATTATAGGAGCCTCATTCAATCTTTCAAACAAAATTCTCAAAGATGATCTCAACCAGCAGAAGAGATTTATCAAGACTCTGCGAAAAGACTATTCTCGCAATTTCAAAAATAATCAAATCCAACTATACATTAAATTGTTCAAAATCAAGGTGACCTCAGCCACCGAATCCGACGACCTGGACCCAATGGCTAGCTGACAGCCAAACACCCAACAACTGCCCTCCTGTAAGGTTCCGGGGGGCCACTCCAGCATTACAACTCGCCATGTGTAAATAATCTGGACAGGGTGACTCGCGAGCTGTGCTCGAATGTAACACCTGCAAATTGAGATGAATTTGTAAGTAGTATGAGAAATCGTAGCTGATGAGAGCCATAGTCCATAACCATGGTATACAGGTTGTTGGTTTGTCTGTATATATCAAAACTGATGTTGTAGCTCATTCTTTATCATTACTTTTCCTCTCGTCACAAAGTTGATAAACAAAGAACATTCTTTAAAGGCATTTGTAAAGAGAGAGAGGTGTCACCTTATATAACATTAGTGATTTACACTCATGGATAAAACTTAAGGAAGTTGTACCTTTTAGCATGTATATCGGGATTCAGACAATAACTCTGATAGATATTACAGTGATATTTACTGAAGACACACCAAGTGTGAACAAAATTGCCTCAATATCCTTAAAAAAAGTTTTTTTCCGTGAGTGTATATATATATATAAAAAAAGGCATATATTAATAAATAAATTTATTTTTGATCCGATATGTCTTTTATATATTAAGATATATGTATGAATTGTGTTTTTATCTCCACTATATTTACATATAAGATATTAATATTCACTCGCAATCTGATGCGGTGTATCGATCTATTTGTCTTTCAAATTTAAAATAAAATGGTTCATATCTATAGCGTTGCGTATTCCCATCATGAACCAGTGAAACCCCCACAGAAGTATAAACATCTAACATTGTATAAAGGATGGTCGTGAAAAACAGAAGAAAACAAAAACTGGCTGTAATGGCAGAAACTAGACAAAAGCCGTTCACCAATCTCCTCACAAAGATGACCTAATTTCCTGGATAGTTTCCTATTGTTCAGCTTGACAACACTGGTATCATCAGACTTCTGTGAAATATTCTTTTTAATTATTGGACCAATGACCAGAGAATTCATCATGTCTGGTTACTTATTGGCAGGTTTGAGCCTCATCTTTCATTGGATAGCTTTCTCCATTGGCTGCTTCCAATCAATAATTTTAAGGTGTTTTTTTTTGTTGTGTTTTTTATTCCTTGCTGTTGTTGATATACCTGTCTTAAAATAAAATAAACATATCCTGACTCTCTGTTCATATGAGCTTTTTTTATAAGGCAGTGCGCCATCTAATGAAATAAAAATTAACTAAATGTTAATTTAGTGTATTCCATAATATTTGGCCATTCTATTCCTTGATAAATCAAGAAAAGCCAACCACGTACGCATGTCGGGTATGTACACTCATCAATTATATGAAAATTACGATATATTTTAATAAAATGATTTTAAAAAGTTCAAAAACCTTCTAAATAATGTGAAACCACGCTGACGAGGGCTAACAGCCCGAAATGCGTATGTGGTTAATTTTTCTTGATTAATTGAAGGTAGATATTTGGCTAATTCTAGAATTAATTATAAAAATCAAAGAATAGTTGATAGTTATTCCGATAGATGGCGCAAACCAACAGTAACTTTCAAGTTTCTCGATAAAGAGATGCCTTTTTTTCTTAACTTTCTAAATTGGTTTATGAAATACCAAACGAGCCTTCGATCTCTAGCTTTTCAACAGCCGAAATTACAGCTGAGAATAAGCACAAAACTTAAGAAAGTTTTATATTTTAAACATAAACCACTCCATATTTGCTTATATAACAATGTATTTCCCATATATGTAAATTTGAACGTTCTCCTTAAAAATATATATATATATTTAATAGAAAATAATGATAAAATATTCATGCTAAAAGACAAAGCTTCCTTAATATTTTGTTCATGAAGGTATATATATATATGTTATATAAAAATATTATTTTATTTAAAATTAGAATTCCTAGAATAAAATACTATGTAAAAATCTACCACCAGAGGTCACGCTTCTCCTATATAAAACCGATTGTTGTTGTTTCCCGATGGCCGGCTCAAACCTTTTGTATATTATGTAAATAAGTTTTTCATTATTTTATCCTTACGTCTTAATCCAGGCAATACTTTTAACAAATTATGTTTTTTATATATTCCTTTAGTTCAATTAAATTACTGATCAAAACTATTTTTATTATTATACTTTCAAGATTTTAACCACGACTGCATTACCATAGCATAATCCTCAAGATAATAAAAAAAATCAACAGAAATATATTTTTTCTATTTATAATATATATATGGTTGTACAACCAAATATGGAATTGATTTAAAATTCAATTTTTAAATAAGATATCTTTGATATGAATCAGGTAAATGTAAAAAAGAACTTAATTTACATATGCACATAGAGAAAAAGAGAAAATCAGAATTAAAGTTCTATCAATTATGGAGGAAGGAAACAGTAAGTAAGAAGTGAGCGAAGACTTAGGACTCTTGGCATTATTGGGGGTGCGAAATATATATATTAATTAATTTTATAATTTCCTCACGTATTCTCTGAATTTGTCACCTTCCTTTTAATCACTTTGACAGTTACTGTCTAACAAATTGTCACCAATTCTCAATATTTCTAATATATTGCTGAATTAAATATGCCTTCTGATGAAAAAAAATTCATTATTGATTATTACTATTGGAAAATTAAATTATTAGAAACCAAAAATGGTCTTTATATCTTTATAATAACCGAAGAGGCCACTCCCCAACATATATTCTACTATCCTATAAGCTTATGTCCATAGTTTTCTTGAAACCCATTTCTGAGATTCCATCTTTCATTGCAGCATATATAAGCAGAATCGTCCAATACAGTATTAGAGCTCTGAGAAGCGGTCTGGTGGATTATATTGGCGAAACCGCTGGGAGGGTTTACCACTGATGAGCCAAGCCATCCCAATATATATTTTAATCGTAGTAAAGACAGTAGAAGTTTGTATTATGTATAAAAGAAACATTCGTGCTTTTAAATCATTTTATTTTATATATACTAAATTGTATTGGAAAGGACAAAGGATCCCTGTACAGAGAACCAAGAAGAGTTCTTGAACTTCTTTATGAGCACGACCTCCAAGATCTTGTCTAATTTAGATTAATAAAAGGATAAGTAAAAAAAAAAGATTCTTCCCTGTTTTTATACTTTGATTTAATAAATAAGGAATCAAGGATTTCGTTTCTTATTTCTTTTATTTCTTAAATTTCGGGCTAACATGTTTTCCAACACGGAGATCCTGAAGTATTACTTCTGGCAGAATTTATATACTCGGTAATAAATCCATGTAAACATTTTGCAAATGAAAACTGTCCTTTATAGAGAGGTGTCCTCTAGCGCGAGTGTCCTCTCATGGAGATTCTACTGTAAATTTAAATATTATAAATATTCAAAATTCTTATTTATATAAAATATTTATGAAAATTTGAAACTATTATAGACCCGTATGATACTTTTAAAAATTAAACAATTTCTACTGCCCTTACTGCAATATAAAAATTAATCTGAGGGCCCCTGGCTCATCAGTGGTGAACCCTCTCAGAGGTTTCGCCAGTTTAATCTACCCTACCGCTGTTATATTACATTTTTTCGATCTTCCTTTTATAGTGATACTGATGTTAGACTCTTGGAATGGGTATTTTATATGAACTATGGATATAATTTAAAAGAATCATACGCGTCCATAATAGTTTATAATTTGCATAACAGATGGCGTGCTGATGCATTATAATATTGTTGCTCAAGTTGCAGCTTTGCAGGGTCGTCGACCTTGGGTTCTTCCTTATTGGTGTTATACACCGGGCGAGTTTACATACTCAAAGCAAATAAATAAAAATAAATAAAAATGAATTACTTTGTAAAGTTATTGTATTTATTTATTCGTTGTCTTCCTCGTAGGTCGTGATCCGTAGTCTTCGTCTAGGTCCTCTCTCGCTCCAATAACCAATCAAGATATATGTACAATAACAATATTACAAAAAGAAATGAAATTGATAAGGCACTATTTGTATTATAGATTATAAACACAAGGTAATAAGACCAAATCCAAATGAATAAATAGTGTGTGACGTTTCGGTAACAGCGATGTACCATCTTCAGACAAAAGTACTGACGTCTGTACTTTTGTCTGAAGATGGTAACAACGCTGTTACCGAAACATCACACACTATTTATTTGGATTTGGTCTTATTACCTTGTGTTTAAAAGGAATGAAACTATAAAAAAGGAATGATGATAATCTAAATATTAAATATCATAGAATATTTTGAATAAAAGTAAGGCGCATTGATGCAACAATATAAAAAGTTGAAAAATTAAAATCTTGAAAACGAATGTATTTTGAGGAATATGAAGTGTGTGGAAAGAGGAAACGTGAGAGTAACTAGGGTGAAATATACCAATTCTACTTGAATCACAGGGAAGATAAGGTATGTAAAGAAGGTAGGCAATTTACATAAGCAGACATTCCGCAGTGAGGAGGGGGGGTCTAATCGATTATTTCGGCACCTGCACGAAGTCTCCTGGCAACTTTAGTAAACATGGTTTCAAGGTCCGACACGCACATGTGTAGCCCACTACCTGGAACACAGATTTGGCCCCGGGTTTGAAAACTTCAGTTCTCGCTATTTTCCAACTATCTTCACTTTCACATCTTATATATAATTGAACTTACAACAAATAGTTGGTTGCCTGTAAAGTCGGTTTTACGGGCGAAGATTTTACGTGACAACGGTAGAATATTTATTGATATGAATATAATTAAATTGCACAATAGGAACAAGGAATTGAATGAAAATAAGAATTGCACAAATTTTAACTATAGAAATATATTTTGTTTACTAAAACATTGTACATGTAAACTTAAACTTAACTAATTCCTATTTGAGTGATTTTGTTGAGGATAGGACGATGATAGGAGAAATATGAAATGAAAGGAAGTGTTTCTGCTGTAATGTGTCTTGCGAAAGTCAAGTCGATAGTTGTTCCTTTTAACGTAGTTGACTTAGAAACGTTTGATACGCAATCAATATTATACGTATTTTTCATGAATTTAAGAAACGAGTTGTCAGGCTTTACGTTTTTGTTAAAATCACCACACAGAAGAATCGGTATACTAGAATCAACTTGCACGAACGGTGGCACGTACTGGCTGTTGTGAATGTACGGACCGAGTCCTTGCCATAGTAACATTCCAATATCCTGCATACTAGCTCCTGGATGAATATATACAGCACCGAGTATAAACTTGAAGCTAGTATTAGCGGCGAAGCAAGTAACTTCAGTCATGCACATGTCACCCTTGGTTTTAATGACACGAGTTACGTCTGTAATCGCAACTTGGAACACTTCCGCCGTAGATGTCGATGATAATTTACGATAGATCGCCACTCCACCAGCCGCGTTGGTATTTGAAAATCAAAACACTTATTCAGATCGAAGGTTCAAATTTTTGCTAAATAAATTTGAAATTAAATAAAATTTGTAATTGTAAATGAAGTTGAAAATTAAAACATTTACTTAAATTAGATGTTAAAATTCTTGCTCAACACAGTTTAAATAAAGTTTTCTTACATCTGCCACTTTTTCTTAATATTTGTAATTTTAAAGAATCAATTCGAAAATCAAAACATTTATTCAGATCGAAGGTTCAAATTTTTGCTAAATAAATTTGAAACTATTTAAAATTTGTAAAATAATAATTAATTAATTAATTAATTTTAAACTAATAATTTACTTAACACTATCAACATTTATCAATAGTATGACATAACCTATAAACTCAGTTTCTCAACTTTTGTGTCAATCTAACAATTAATCAATCAATCATAGTTTACGATAATGAAATATCAGTGTACAATTATTTACCTTTATTGTTGTAAATGACGAATCTAAGCACTCCACATTTTCACTACAGACACAGCTGACGATACTTTAACCACACGTGTGAACTTGTATTATGACGCTTTCTTGTTTTTCCAACGCCAAGAACGTTCGAGAAAGACAAAGACAGAGACAAGCATGCGCCGATTCAATGCGCCTAATTCTCTAGCGCTGCGCGCGCAGCTGCGCGCGCAGCACTCTCGTTCGATGACTCATCGTAACGTTACCGGGCGTTACACTTTTTCATAAGTGACTCCCAGCCGCAACCTAATTTAAGACGTTGTCACGTCAAAAAGCATCTCTCTATTCCAATTGGACAACTGAAGGTTGAAATACCAATAAACTTATCGCTGATTACCCATTCTTTCCCAGAATATTAATCAAAACCAACCTATACTACGATTTGTTTTTTCGACCGCTACGATCCGGGTTCGATTCCCGCATAGGACACTTTTTTTCTGATTAAAAAAATGCTCCAATGGCACCCGATTCTTGCAAAAGTTCAACCCCACCAACGAATGCAAGTAACCAAACGGGGTCTGGCACATTTATAAGTGCAAAAGTCGAACTGCTTTTCATATGTGTAGACACGTGGTGTTCTTACGGTAAAAGCAGTAGCCAATTTCTACCCACCATGATTATCATGGCCTGTACCACGTGTATTAGAGATAAGCAAAAAAAAAAAAAGAAACTTTCACTTCTTATATATAACTGAACACAAAAAAAAAGGATCATTATTTTCCAATTGGACAACTGAAGGTTAAAGTACCAATCAACTTATCGCTGATTATCCATTCTTTCCCAGAGAATTGCAAAAAATAACCTTTATTACAAGGTTGTCCCAAAAGTTCGTAAACATTTACAAAAAATTTAACACCAATATTATTCACCGTTATGTATAATGTCTTTGTATAATGTACTAAACGGGTGACCCGGGCTTCGCCCCGGGATTGACTCGTGTGCATATCTACCCGAGTGATATATATTTAGATAAGATTTTTTTAAATAATTGTTTGTTATTAGCATTATCTATTTGTTTGCATCAGCATAATTTAATCTAATCTTTGATAGAGGGCGCTGTTCGTGAGCTAAGTAGAATAATTTGAATATATAGTTTTAATAATTGATTTATATATTTTTTAAAATAGCCTATCGTCTTCCCCGTATGTTTTTACCTATGTATGGAAATTTTAGTTAGAACCAACGGTTTAGACCATCCTTCCACCGACCCCCATAATCTCCCTTTTCGCTATAAGAACAACAAGCCATGTAGAAGAGCTTCTTTTATGATACAACATGAATGCTACTATTGAAGGGATGATACTATAGTGTACATAATATGTTTAAATATATTTTAAATATCATTGATTATTTTTTCATAAACGGAAGGGGCGCACAAAGCAGGCAAACACGATGTAAAAATACATATATAAAAATATTGTTAAACAGTAGAGTAATAGGAAAATATACATACCGCAATCATACCAAAATTTAAAACAAAACTAGTTAAATATAATAAATATATCATTTTATTTCTAATTATATAATTGATTCATTCAAAATGGTTCGGTCACTCCAACTTATATAAACAATACTTCTCGTGCATCGCACGGATGATGGGTTTAGAAGGAGTTTGAATTCCTAGAGGAAGATAGGTGAACAGCCTCATCGAAATATAATAATTTTTTTAAAATAAATTATATTGATCCAAAATATGCCATTCTTTTAATATATATATGTCATGAATATTTTGTTTTGTTGTTGAAAAAGATAGAGAATTGAAGGTATAGTCGTGAAAAAATAAAGATAGTTATTTACCTTTCAAGGTAGTTTTTATTTTCAATTACTTGAAGCAAATTACACATTAATTATTTTTCACAGTAATATAGAATTTATAAAATGAATCCTATATTCGTGAATTAAAAATAGGTAGGTTAACTATACATATTTACAACAATAGTCAAAGTGTTCTAAATCTATGGTCAAAAATGTAAAACAGTCAACGATGAAAATAAAATACATGTTTTAAAAAAAATAAAACATTTGTATTTTAGATTATATTTATATATATAGATGAAAATTTTGCCGGGAGGATATTGATTTAAAGAGACAAAGGTCGTCTCTCCCGTCAAAATAGACGTCAAAACTAGACGCCATATATATATGACATAATAAAAATATGATTTTTATTATTTATAAAATAATTAAAATTCTATAATCACAGAGTTAAATTTTAAAATGAAAAGGAATCCTTAACAAAAGGAATATAACCTAATTTGCTTTTTATTGTAAATAGATAATAACATAAATAGTTGTATATGTATGCAAAAAAACTGTTTGCTTCAAAAAATAATCAAAAAATAATAAATATTTTTTGGGACAAAAGTTATCATTCATTTTTACCATCCACGACTGCATGAATTGGTAACATAACTAGAATACGTCTTTTTTTAATGACATATATGTATACACAAATCAATCCAATATAACAATATATCTTGCTATAGGGTAGGGCCATAGAGAGACGCTCTATAGATCCGCAATAAAATGTTACAGCCCGGATGTTAGCTTCTATTCAATAGGGAACTCCTCTTTCAGTCCAAAGCATCTTACAGGATATTTCTCCCAGATCATATATTACATGTACGTAATATATGAATGGAATATATGTAAATAATATATCCATGTAGTAAAGTATATAATACACATTTTGTCATATTATCACTGTATCGTATTTATTATATGCCATTCATTAATTCTGTATTCTGTTCTGACTATAAGTGTTTTCATATATCAATTACTATGGTGTATTACCTCAAAGATGATAACCCAATAACTGTAAAGCGATGCGTTGTCTAGGTGAGAATTCTTTTTTCACTATTCAAACATAATCAAAATTTTAAACAAAAATTAATTTTTCTATTACAGTAAGGGCAGTAGAAATTGTTTTATTTTTAAAATAATCATAAGCGTTTATAATAGTTTAGAATTTTCATAACAGATGGCGAGCTAATGCATCAAAACATAATCACCTTCTATTATTGAAATCTATGAACTTAAAGTAAACTCTGTGTAAGAGTGAATTTAGCCTGGAATTTCCACACTACATGTTTTACTGTCTGACTTTGTAGGTTAAGAGAGTGATTCTCTGTCAAAATATTGTTTATGGAAACAACTCGCCATATGTTTTATTGACAAAGGTAGTTTTTTTTTTGCTTATTCCTAGTACACGTGGTACAGGCCATGATAATCATGGTGGGTAGTTAGCGACTGCTTTTTACTGTAAGCGCACCACATGTCTACACATGTGAAAGCAGTTCGACTTTGCACTTACAAATGTGCCAGAGCCCCGTTTGGTTACTTGCACTCGCTGGTGGGGTTGGACTTTTGCAAGAATCTGGGGGCCATTGGAGCATTTTTTTTTTTTTAACAGAAAAAAGTGTCCAATGCGGGGATCGAACCCGGGTCGTAGTGGTCGTAAACCAAACGGTTTAACCAGCCTTCCACCGACCACAAAGGTAGTGAAAAGAAAGACCAATGCATTGGATCTTCATAGATTGTAGAAATTTGCACAGTCAAAAGGTGTAACACAGGGATAAAATTGAGATTTCCTCACTTGTAGAACATAGAAAAGTCACAGGACATAATAAATTTAACCTAAAAGAAACTAAGATACTAGATTATGAGAAAAATTATTTTAAGAGACAATTTATAAAGAAGCCTTTTACATTCAAAAGAAATGTGCTACAATTAACAGAATGGAAGAAAGAGGAAATATAGATGACATTTATAGATATGCTTTTAGTTATATTTAAAAAAAAGTGTTTTTTTTTTTTCAACTTTTAATTCTAAGAATAATATTCTATGTTTATCAGAAAACTATCTTCTTCTTATCTGTTATCTTGTTTACACACTTGATAACAGTAACTATTTAAACCATGCTGTGGTAAAATTTCTCATTCAGTACTTTTGTCTGAAGATGGTAACAACGCTGTTGTCACACACTATTTATTTATTTGGTCTTATTACCTTGTGTTTATTACCTTGAATTTGAGGAAAGATTAATGTTATTTTCTGATTTATGTAGATAACTGCTATTGTGTTTATCTATATCTAGGAGAATCCTGTATGGGACAATTGTTTCCCTAATAATGGCTATGTTGTTGCTGGTATCTAAAACCATTTTGTTTAACTCGAATGGTTTATATAATTAATAAATTATGATGAATCAGCGCGCCATCTGTTATGAAAATTTGAAACTATTATAGACACGTATAATTCTTTTTAAAATTAAACAATTTCTACTGCCTTTACTGCGATGGAAAAATTAATGGGATGGCCTGGCTCATCAGTGCAATACAAATCTATCTATATATATATAATTGCCTTATTCTGTCTGAAGCTCACAGATAGAATGCGCGCCCATTGGCTGCCGGCGAACACGTGTCCTCCCTGCCCCCCTCTAGACAACCCTGTTATCAGCTGTGTGATACATACACCTGTCTATAGCGGCCATTCTAGACAACCCTGTTATCATCAGTGTGTTACATCCACCTGTCTATACAGACCACCCTGTCTATAGCGACCACTGACCACCCTGCCTATAGCGACCACTCTAGACAACCCTGTTATCAGCTGTGTGATACATCCACCTGTCTTTACAGACCACCCTGTATATAGCGGCCATTCTAGATAACCCTGTTATCAGCTGTGTGATACATACACCTGTCTATAGCGGCCACTCTAGACAACCCTGTTATCAGCTGTGTGATACATCCACCTGTCTATACAGTCCACCCTGACTATAGCGGTCACCTTAGGCAACCCTGTTATCAGCAGTGTGATACATACACCTGTCTATACAGACCACCCTGTCTATAGCGACCACCCAAGACAACGTTTTTAAAATATATTCGCACTCGGGTAAAACCCGGGCGTTGCCCGGGCCATTCGTCTAGTGTAATATAACAGCGGTATGGTAGAATAAATTGGCGAAACCGCTGGGAGGGTTCACCACTGATGAGCCAGGCCCTCCCTTTAATTTTTCCCTTGCAGTAAGGACAGTAGAAATTGTTTTATTTTCAAAAGAATCATACGCGTCTATAATAGATGGAAATTTTTCCGGGAGGATATTGATCTAATGAAGCAAAGGTCGCCTCTCCCGTCAAAATAGACGTCAAAATAGAGGTCAATAGATGGCGTCTAGTTTTGACGTCTATTTTGACGGGAGAGGCGACCTTTGCTTCCTTAGCGTCTATAATAGTTTCAAATAATTAATAAATTTGTGAATAAACATTTTTTTCTGCGTAGTACGTAATCAATTCTTTTGATATATAGGTATTTTATGAGGCAGGTAGGTGTGTGGTTTGTTCTAGCCTGCTATATTGAGGTATTTTAGTTCAAATTATCTAACAGTTGAATGGTATAATGTTCCCATGGAAACGGAATATGTAAATAGAGTTTTTATAGAATATTTTAGATACATTGACACTCCTTTCGAATAAATCATCGCAAACTACTTAAGCAAACCTTACAGCTTCGTGTATACCTCGTATACTGTCAAAATTACATGAGAGGGCTTGGCTCATCAGTGGTGAACCGTCCTTGTTCTTTCTTCAGTTTAGCGAGTTCACCACTAATGCGTCAGGCTCACAATATTCTTTAGAATTTTAGTAAAGTCGCTAGGAAAGGTAACTCAAGAGTGACGGGTCAAACAGGCCTGTATGTGGGAACAAGGGAGTGACAGGCCAACTTGTCCTAGATGTGGGAACAAAGGAGTGACAGGCCAACTTGTCCTGGATGTGGGAACAAGGGAGTGACAGGCTAACTTGTCCTGGATGTGAGAACAAGGGAGTGGCGGGCTAGCTTGTCCTGGATGTGGGAACAAGGGAGTGGCGGACTAACTTGTCCTGTATGAGGGAACAAGGGAGAGGCGAGTCAACCAAGACTGGATGTGGGAACAGTGAATGGCAAGCCAACTTGTCCTGGATGTGGGAACAAGGGAGTGGCGAGTCAACCAAGACTGGATGTGGGAACAAGGGAGTGGCGAGTCAACCAAGACTGGATGTGGAAACAGTGGAGTGGCGGGCTAACTTGTCCTGAATGTGGGAACAGTGAATGGCGGAATAACTTGTCCTGTATGAGGGAACAAGGGAATGGCGAGTCAACCAAGACTGAATGTGGAAACAGTGGAGTGGCGGGCTAACTTGTCCTGGAAGTGGGAAGCCTGGAGCAAGCCACTCAGTGCGGCCAAGCCAGTATTTGCGCGCTCACCTCCCATCAATTAGACGGAGGCCATTACTCTGGGCGTTGGCAAACAAACTCAGTCTCCGCTTCTCCGTTCCTTCCTCACTCAGCCGTACATCTACCTACATACACCGTAGGTCTACCTACATATACCGTAGGTCTACCTACATACACCGTACGTCTACCTACATACACCGTACATCTACCTACATACACCGTAGGTCTACCTACATATACCGTAGGTCTACCTACATACACCGTACATCTACCTACATATACCGTAGGTCTACCTACATATACCGTAGGTCTACCTACATACACCGTAAATCTACCTACATATACCGTAGGTCTACCTACATACACCGTAGGTCTACCTACATACACCGTAGGTCTACCTACATACACCGTACATCTACCTACATATACCGTAGGTCTACCTACATACACCGTACATCTACCTACATATACCGTAGGTCTACCTACATACACCGTACATCTACCTACATATACCGTAGGTCTACCTACATACACCGTAGGTCTACCTACATATACCGTAGGTCTACCTACATACACCGTAGATCTACCTACATACACCGTAGGTCTACCTACATATACCGTACATCTACCTACATATACCGTAGGTCTACCTACATACACCGTAGGTCTACCTACATACACCGTACATCTACCTACATACACCGTAGGTCTACCTACATACACCGTAGGTCTACCTACATACACCGTACATCTACCTACATACACCGTAGGTCTACCTACATATACCGTAGGTCTACCTACATATACCGTAGGTCTACCTACATACACCGTAGGTCTACCTACATACACCGTACATCTACCTACATACACCGTACATCTACCTACATATACCGTAGGTCTACCTACATACACCGTACGTCTACCTACATACACCGTACACCTACCTACATACACCGTAGGTCTACCTACATATACCGTACATCTACCTACATACACCGTAGGTCTACCTACATACACCGTACATCTACCTACATACACCGTACATCTACCTACATACACCGTACATCTACCTACATACACCGTACATCTACCTACATACACCGTACGTCTACCTACATATACCGTAGGTCTACCTACATACACCGTACGTCTACCTACATATACCGTAGGTCTACCTACATATACCGTAGGTCTACCTACATACACCGTACATCTACCTACATACACCGTACATCTACCTACATATACCGTAGGTCTACCTACATACACCGTAGGTCTACCTACATACACCGTACATCTACCTACATACACCGTACATCTACCTACATACACCGTACATCTACCTACATATACCGTAGGTCTACCTACATATACCGTAGGTCTACCTACATACACCGTACATCTACCTACATATACCGTACATCTACCTACATACACCGTACATCTACCTACATATACCGTAGGTCTACCTACATATACCGTACGTCTACCTACATACACCGTACATCTACCTACATATACCGTACATCTACCTACATATACCGTAGGTCTACCTACATATACCGTACATCTACCTACATATACCGTAGGTCTACCTACATATACCGTAGGTCTACCTACATACACCGTACATCTACCTACATATACCGTAGGTCTACCTACATATACCGTACATCTACCTACATATACCGTAGGTCTACCTACATACACCGTAGGTCTACCTACATACACCGTAGGTCTACCTACATATACCGTACATCTACCTACATACACCGTAGGTCTACCTACATATACCGTACATCTACCTACATACACCGTAGGTCTACCTACATATACCGTACATCTACCTACATACACCGTAGGTCTACCTACATACACCGTAGGTCTACCTACATACACCGTACATCTACCTACATACACCGTAGGTCTACCTACATATACCGTACATCTACCTACATACACCGTAGGTCTACCTACATACACCGTAGGTCTACCTACATATACCGTAGGTCTACCTACATACACCGTACGTCTACCTACATACACCGTACATCTACCTACATATACCGTAGGTCTACCTACATATACCGTACATCTACCTACATATACCGTAGGTCTACCTACATACACCGTACATCTACCTACATACACCGTAGGTCTACCTACATACACCGTACATCTACCTACATACACCGTAGGTCTACCTACATATACCGTAGGTCTACCTACATATACCGTAGGTCTACCTACATACACCGTAGGTCTACCTACATACACCGTACATCTACCTACATACACCGTACATCTACCTACATATACCGTAGGTCTACCTACATACACCGTACGTCTACCTACATACACCGTACACCTACCTACATACACCGTAGGTCTACCTACATATACCGTACATCTACCTACATACACCGTAGGTCTACCTACATACACCGTACATCTACCTACATACACCGTACATCTACCTACATACACCGTACATCTACCTACATACACCGTACATCTACCTACATACACCGTACGTCTACCTACATATACCGTAGGTCTACCTACATACACCGTACGTCTACCTACATATACCGTAGGTCTACCTACATATACCGTAGGTCTACCTACATACACCGTACATCTACCTACATACACCGTACATCTACCTACATATACCGTAGGTCTACCTACATACACCGTAGGTCTACCTACATACACCGTACATCTACCTACATACACCGTACATCTACCTACATACACCGTACATCTACCTACATATACCGTAGGTCTACCTACATATACCGTAGGTCTACCTACATACACCGTACATCTACCTACATATACCGTACATCTACCTACATACACCGTACATCTACCTACATATACCGTAGGTCTACCTACATATACCGTACGTCTACCTACATACACCGTACATCTACCTACATATACCGTACATCTACCTACATATACCGTAGGTCTACCTACATATACCGTACATCTACCTACATATACCGTAGGTCTACCTACATATACCGTAGGTCTACCTACATACACCGTACATCTACCTACATATACCGTAGGTCTACCTACATATACCGTACATCTACCTACATATACCGTAGGTCTACCTACATACACCGTAGGTCTACCTACATACACCGTAGGTCTACCTACATATACCGTACATCTACCTACATACACCGTAGGTCTACCTACATATACCGTACATCTACCTACATACACCGTAGGTCTACCTACATATACCGTACATCTACCTACATACACCGTAGGTCTACCTACATACACCGTAGGTCTACCTACATACACCGTACATCTACCTACATACACCGTAGGTCTACCTACATATACCGTACATCTACCTACATACACCGTAGGTCTACCTACATACACCGTAGGTCTACCTACATATACCGTAGGTCTACCTACATACACCGTACGTCTACCTACATACACCGTACATCTACCTACATATACCGTAGGTCTACCTACATATACCGTACATCTACCTACATATACCGTAGGTCTACCTACATACACCGTAGGTCTACCTACATACACCGTAGGTCTACCTACATATACCGTAGGTCTACCTACATACACCGTACGTCTACCTACATACACCGTACGTCTACCTACATCTAGAGAAATTTAGTGACATAGGGTGTATGGACGAAGACAATTCTAGGGACATAGAATGTCTGGACGAAGACAATTCTAGGGACAGTACTGGGACATGGAGTAACCTGACACAGGGTGACCAGTCGGTTAACGACAGAATTAGAACGTCGTTAAGACAAGGACAATTAATCGTCCATAACAATTAATTACCGAACCTTCGATACCGGCCGCCATCTTGTCGCGGGGATCTTCTGTTTTAAAATGGTTACCCTTGTGATATTTCTTTTGGATTTATTTCGGCTTGAAACCTGTCACTTTTAGTTCGAGAGGGAAAGACTGATGAAGACTGACTGACTATTTCTATGGATATTCAGAGAACTTAAATTATAAAGTTATACGGAAAGCTAATAAAATGGAATACCTTTAGGTTTTATTTCTACTCTGCCTTCAAGAAATTTATATTTTGTGTGATCTATATGTATAAACATTAAACCTATGTATGTGTATACATATTAATTGATATAATAGAGTATTAGGTTTTGACTCTATGGAGTACTCTATTTAATAGAGTAAAAACCTAATACTCTATTATATCAATTAATATGTATACACATACATAGGTTTAATGTTTATACATAGTGATCACACAAAATATAAATTTCTTGAAGGCAGAGTAGAAATAAATATATTACATCTTTGCAATAAGGTCTATAGAGATAATATTTGATATTATTGAAAAGAATCTTATTCCCAGTAAATTTATTTGTTAAAATTTATAGAAATAAATATATAAATATTCTTGTACCTAAAGTAGCACCTCTCTCTTTAACTATGCCTCCGAATGATGTATTAAGTTCATCATTCATTAAGTAAATCACTTTACTATGGTGATAAGAAATAAGCCACAACGTCAGTTCTGGAAAATTCATTCAAAATTCCAACCTGTAGATCATGGGTTTAAAGCTATGGCTCTCATCAGTACAGTGGCGGCTTCGATATCATAACTTCCTATGAGAGGAGTTATAAAATCGGTCAAATTTACCAAACAGATGTTTAAGCTGGTGAAGTGACAATGGCTGATTTTAAGTCTAGACTACAACACAGGAACATCAAAAACTTTCCAATTCCTTAAGTTTTAGCCTTGAATGTAAAATTCTCAGGTGAGTAATCAGGAGTTAGGCCTTATATATATTATTTAAAAATGCCCATTTTTGATCATAAAGTTTTATTTCCGATATTTCGTGTGGCAACTTGCCAAGCTTCTTCGGGAAACAAGATTGTTTTGAGAAGCTCGTGTATCAATTCACGAGTATGTACAACTGCTATAAAATTTAAAATATTTAAAATCTACAATATTCATGTTTATAAATATAATTGATAATAATAAAATAATATATAAAATATTAATATATAGAGAATAAATAAATATATACATTTAAAATATATCAAAAGACAATTCTACAGATCAACATTCATCCCTCCTTCCAATAGCCAATCTCAGAAATCATATTGCACACTTCCGTACAGCTACGGCATTGAAAGAATCAGTAGAGCCCTCAAGGAGTATAACATCAAGACGATATACCAGACACCATCCAACTTAAAAACACTTCTCCGCCATCCCGATACCAAACATAACACAAACAACAGTCAAAAATCCAACCTCATTTACAGAATCCCGTGCCGATCTTGCCCAGCTACATACATAAGAGAGAGACAGGAAAAACTCTGGAAGAAAGAACCAATCAACACCGGACAGCCCTTCAAAACTATAGCCCTCTTTCCCTTTTAGTAGACCACGCACTGAAACAGAACCACATACCAAATTTTGACTCAACTGAAATAGTATATCAAAATATCAAGGACAAGCATTCAAGACTTTTTCTAGAAAGCTGGACCTCAATAGAAGATAAAAACAGTATCAACCGAAATATAGACATTCCTCAATTATACTTACAATTTAAAACTACGTAGCCCACTACTATACATATATATATAACAAATTACTGATTTTCAATTCTTATATTTTAAATGTATATATTTATTTATGCTCTATATATTAATATTTTATCTATTATTTTATTATTAATAATTATATTTATAAACATGCATATTGTAGATTTTAACGAGCTTCTTAAAACAATCTTGTTCCCCGAAGAAGTTTGGCGAGTTGCCACACGAAATATCGGAAATAAAACTTTATGATCCAAAATAGGCATTTTTAAATAATATAATATATGGATGGCTCTATTTTAAAACATATATATATATATGAAAAAACGATTTAAAAAAAAATAAAAAGGACAGGTGTTGATATTAAAAATAAAAAAGGCATATCCTGACCAGGAGCACATGTCCTTTACAGAAGGCAGAGCGCTATCTGGTGGAACAGAAATCAACTAAACATTGATCTAGCCTGTTCCCTGATATCTGGCCAACCCATTTTCTCGATAAATTTGTGGATGGCTTTTCTTGATTTATCAAGAAATTGGGTTGGCCAAATATCAAGGAACAGGCTAAATCAATGTTTAGTTGATATCTGTTCCACCAGATGGCGCTCTGCCTTCTGTAAAGCACATGTGCTCCTGGTCAGGATATGCCTTTTTATTTTAAATATTTATATATATTAAAATAAATATACTCCCTTTAATATATATAAATTTACACAATTTATTCGTGGTATATATAAATAGATATAAGTAGGTAAATATCTACTGTAGCAGGAAGTACAAAATCTCTTGTTGCCAGAGAAAAAGACGTCAGCAAGGCGGACTTTCACCTCGACCTGCAATACCAGAATTGATTTGTTTGGACACGAAGGTGCTGATTGGCAGTCCGTAGTATTCCCATGTGTTCCACATTTCTATGGGACACACTGTCCCATATTATCATCTCGATACCTATGTACCAGTCATCCATGAGAATGCTAGAGCTTTCAGAGATTCCTAGCTATTCAAACATGAAATGTTCCATTGTGGAGGCGATTAGTTGACTTGCCGTTACCTTGATAGAAACTGCAGTTTTCCATGTTGTTGCTGGGTTGGTAGCAATCAGGTATTCTTATGGAATAGGAAATTGGGTTGGTGAGTCATAGGCTCATGTATCGAGCTGCTTCTATTGGAAGTGTTGCATGTTATAATGATAACCTCCAATATGCAATTATAGCAAATATATTTTTGGGTCAGTGATATTTCTACCGACATTGGAATCAAATGTAAAGACTGAGTGTTCTATTGTTTATATGTATTGCATGCCATACTCTCCAATATGCAATTATGGCAAATATGTTGTTGGGTTGGTGATTTTGTACCAACACTTGAATCAACTGTATAGACTCAGTGTTCTATTGTATATGTGAGTTGCATATCATACTCTCCAATATGCAATTATGGCAAATATCCTTTTGGGCTGGTGATATTTATACGGACACTTGAATCAACTGTATAGACTGAGTGTTCTATTGTATATATGTATTGCATATCATACTCTCCAATATGCAATTATGGCAAATATGTTGTTGGGTTGGTGATTTGTATACTATTCCAGGGAATTGTTGTGAATATTCATCTTCGTAATGGTATTTTTTACTTGAAATAAATAAAAACAAATGATAACACAAGGCTAATTTCAAATAAAAAATTATACAATATATTTCGTGCGATGTTACAGCATTGTTATCCTTTTCAGACAAAAATAGTGAACGTGTAAAGTTTCACAGTATGCTGTATTAAATAGTTGGTAGGATTATCACATAAATAAACAGAGGAAGAGAAAATTATAATAATAAAGATGAACATTTTATAATGAGTACTTTATTTTATGATACATTAGAGCGCCATCTGTTATCAAAATACGAAACTATTATAAACTCGTATGATTCTATTAAAATAAAACAATTTCTACTCTCCTTACTGCAATGTAAAAATCAATGGGAGGTCCTGGCTCATCAGTGGTGAACCCTCCCAGCGGTTTCGCCAGTTTAATCTACCATACCGCTGTTTTATTGCATTTTTCGATCTTCCTTTTATAGTGATATTGATACTATACTCTTCGAATGGGTATTTTAGATGAACTATGGATATAAGCTTTGAGGACAGCAGAATTACATATAATTATAATACTTTATCTTGTATTCTTGTTTATACTATAATAGATACCACAGCAAAAACATGTTAAGATCCTGCTATGATATTTATCTCATTCAGTACATATTTGTCTGAAAATGTTAACAGCGTTTTCAATTAATTCGTAAAACACATTTTTGTATTGTATCGCCTGTATTCAAAATAAATGCAAACAAAGAGATTATACGATATTTCGATATATATATTAGAATTCTCTATTAAATATCTAGTAGACATTATATACAATACGAAATAGTAATAATAATATAAAATAGATAAAGAATAATAATGCTACTTTAAATGAAAACTATTTCTTTCCGAACTTATTCTTTAGAATGCCAATAATCTTTTGTATTTTAATTTTTACATGGTACTAGATAGTTGAAATATAAATATAAAGTTCTAAAGATGTATTTGTTATATTTTAAATATAACAAATACATATAAGGCATATCGAGGCATTACATTTTTGTTATGTAACGTTATACAAAAATGTAATGCTTCGATAAAGGTTGGCATTCAGCCAACCGAAATATTGGAAAAATAAATCTTTTATTAAATCTAATATATGCCCTTTTATTATCTAATTAATTAAATATGGATATCTCTATTTTCAAAATATAAGATAAATAGATTAATAATAGAAATATAAAATATGTAACACCACGATCTTCCTTTAAATATGTATTATGTTTTATGACTTTGCCAAAACAAAGGTGTTTAGGCTTATATTTCAACCCGACCATTACGTTCTGTATTGAAGTGATAAACGAAATACATTACTCCGCCTTTGCCGGTCCCAAGCCCGGATGAAAAAGGAGGAGGGGAGCAGTAACAAGCTCACTAAAAAACCTGGGCTCAGCTGGCCCGGCTGATAGTACCCTGTAAGGGCTCCTAATCCAGGGATACAGGATGAGTCTGTACTCCATGTTAGGATTGGCTGCACATGGCGTCTGTTCCTCATGTCAGAGGCGGTCATTTCTTTCGGAGCTAAGTCGGCCTGTCACTGAGTAGTGCTCCTAGTCTTAATGACAAAGGCAGATGCATTCTACTTCACCTAGTCATGATGGTTGTCAAAGCTTGACACCCTAATATGATTGAATGGAGATAAGAAAGAAAAAGAAGACGTAATACATTGTTTTAATTCAAATTTAAAGGGAGAGGTGCCACTTCAGGTACATGTTTCTCTTACCTCTCTTTTGAATATTGCCGTTATCTATCTAGTGGTTGTCTCAATTCATCAAACACTACAAAAGATAAACTTTTATTTTGACAAATTCAACTCTTTTCAGCAAACACCGAGACCCGTTATCCAAAACCCCATATCTACATTATATTTCTTTTCTAAAGCAATATATATATATGTCGTAAAAAAAGATGTGTTTTAGGTACGTTACCAATTCATTCATGCAGTCGTGGATTGAAGTGAAATGATAACTTTTATATCCAAAATTGAATTCATTTTAATGATTATATTTTAAGAACAAACAGTTTGCATACATACAATTTTATAAATATTATCTAAGTATATACAAAAAACATCTTGGGTTGTACTCCTTTTGTTAAGGATTTTAAAAAATTAACTCTGTGTTAATTCTATGATTATTTAAAATATAATTATATTAATGAATAATAAAAATTATATTTTTATTATGTCATTTCTTCCCTCCAAGGATAAAAAATTAGGGAGTAATTTTCAAAGTAAAAAAAAAAGTATCATTATTATTTACATAGATTATCAATTAAGATGGAGGATACCAATTGAAACTATATCAATGATGCTCTTTATTTCTTCTACATATTCCTATTGGTACCTTTTTTCTTGACAGTAGCTGAAAATGATCCAATCTTATTTGAATTTATAGGTGTCTCCTTCCTATAATTCATAAGGGGATTTACCTCATGAATTGAGTAGGCCTTCTCAGGCTCTCAAGATTCAAAAGGTATTTTGCCACATGCCAAAAAATATATTTTTGAAAATCACAAATTTATTTCTCATAATGACGAGTGGTATCCAACATCTTGTTTCACATTTATTTGGTTTGATCAGAATAAAAACATAAAATAATGGGTTATTTACTTCCACATAATGAAAAATATTTACACATGAAGTTTTATTATTTACATTAAAAAAAAGAATGTTCGAATATGAAATGTTCCATATAAAATTTGTGAGGGAAAAATATATAGAATCATATGAGTGAATTTCTCAACAAATAAAATCAAAATGTAAAATATTTACAACAACATTAATTAAAAGTGGTACGTTTTGCATCTATGGTCAAATATATATAATAGTCAATGAATGAAAATAAAATATGTTTTTAAAATAAAATAAAATATTTGCATTTTTAGATTATATAATATTTCCCCCCTGTGAAAAAGATTTTTAAAAAGTTAAAATTTGAAAATAATAATGGCTATTACAAAAATAATTAATTAAACGAAATCAAAATGTCTATAAAATAATTACAAATCAAACAATAAAAATCAATGTCTATATTTTTTCAAAATAAACAAAAGAAAGTTTTAAAACTATTTTAGTGGCGTATTATTCTTTTTAAAATAAAACAATTTCTACTGTCCTTACTGCGATGAAAAAATTAAAGGGAGGGCCTGATTCTTTCATCGCAGTAAGGACAGTAGAAATTGTTTTATTTTAAAAAGAATAATACGCCACTAAAATAGTTTTATAATTTGATAACAGATGGCGCTCTAGTACATCAAAAAGAAAGTTTGTTTATAAATAATTTATATAAATATGAAATTAAAATAAAACTATATATAAGAAATAATAATGATAGATTAATATAAAAATTTATATGAAGCCAAAAAAGGTATTTAAAATATGAATAATTATGTCGTTATGCCTGCTGTATTTCAAAATATTAAATGGCAGTAGAAATGTTTATTTTTACACAAATATAATTTAAAATGAGTTTTTCCTAAAATATAAACATTTAAATGCATGTAAATAATATATAAAAGTATTTTTCAATAAAATGGATGAGTAATTAAATGATTATAAAGAGATATTTGAAGTGACATTAAGTTATGTGTGTAGGCAAAAGAATTGGGGTTGATATTTGTTCTCCATTGTCCATATCCAAAATATGGCCTTTCTGTAAAAAACATGGTTTATCATCAATATCTATTAACTTTGTGTTAGAAATTTGGTTTACTATTAAGTCATTTTCTAAATTAGTGCTATTTTGAAGTAAAATATCTGATTCTGGGTAAAATAATTTAAGTTTATTTGAGTGTATAATTTCTGTTTGTTTTCTTTGAGGTAAAATGGGTTTATTTATTTCATATGTGACTGGAGATAGTTGTTTTAAAATTTTAAATGGGCCTATATATCTTTGTGTTAATTTACCAGTGTTTGGATAAATAAAGGTTTTCACTAATACCTGATCTCCTTCTTTAAAAATGGGTTCTGGGTGTTTAATATCATAAAGCTGTTTGCTGTGTTCATGGGATTTTATGGTTCTTTCATTGGTTAATTTTCTTGCTTTTTCTATTGGTGTATGTGTTTCTGTGTCATGTTCTATATACTGTGGTTGTATTCCATAGTATAAGAACCTAGGTGTAAAGCCTGTTATAGTATGTACTGTATCATTATAACTTTTAGTAATATTAGGAATATATTTTGTCCAAGGGATCTTTAAATTATGATTATATTCACATCTTAACCTATTTATGATAGTGGAATTTAATCCTTCTACTTTTGCATTTGTTTCTGGGTGATGGGCACTGGTGAGTAGATGCTTAACATTATTTTTTCCTAAAAATTGTTTAAATTTATTGCTAAGAAAAGCTGCATTTCTGTCAGTTATTAATATTTCAGGTTTGTTAATTTGGAATAAATTTTTTAAACAAGTTATATATGAATCAGTGGATACAGATTTTGTAGGAAAGGTCCAAAGGAATCTACTGTGATGATTTACTATCATATGGATACTGTGTTTGGTTGTCCCATAATTATGTAAGCCTCCCATTGTGTCTAAAGAAAAAATATGATTTGGGTGTGTAGCTATTGGCATCTGTTGTAGTGGTCCATAAACAAAATGAGCTATGGGGTATCTGCTGAGAAAATCAGCTTCTTTATTTTCCTTAATTAATTTAATTAAATCAGATTTTTCATATGGTGAAAGTTTTTCATCAAATTCTACACTATTAAAATTTCTAAAATCATTTTCATTAGGAGGAATAATAGATTTAAATAAAGGAATTACATTATGATGTGTATAATTATTATTATTAGGGTTATGGTAATTAACATTAAGAATTCTACCAAATTGAGTAATTGTAAAACTTTGAAAATCAATGTCTAATTTAAATAATCTTATATGGTGTAAAGAAAGCAATACATATGGCAAATTAATATCAGAGGAATAAAAATCAATATCTCTAGTAATAAATCCTATAGTTGTATTAACATTAATTTTTGAATTTATATTTAGCATACCGGATGTCTGATTAATAAGAGGTAAATTATCAAAAGCAACATAGTTTGGTTGAATCTTATCTAACATGTGTTGAGGAATTATCGAGAAGGTACAGCCAGTATCTATGAGAGCTATAATATTGATATTGTTCATATTTAGATTTATATACAGACCTTGGCGTCAGGAGTGTTGAGGCGGAGCTGGTCGGCATTCGCTCGAAGGGGCTGTTGTCTGCGTCAAGGTGTCCATGGATCGAGACGGCACGGACATGAAGCTTGCAGCGGGGGGGGGGCTTGCACGGCCCTCTCGCGAAACCAGCACCTATTCTCAGGATGGAAGCGTCCGGCATGTCCCCGGTTCAAGCAAATTCGGCAAGGGACGTCTTTTAGAACTATAGTCCATAGGGCTTCTACCTGGATGTCCCCATTGCTTTGGTTGTACTTCCATTCTTGGGGCTGTTTCCCTTTAAATAGATGACTCCTCCACATTTGCATCTTTATTTGGCAAATTCTGCAAGCTTTTTGCGTGAATTTCTAGAAATTCCATTAAATCCTTAATTGAAGGCACAACCCTTGGGTTGTTCTGCAATTCCCACTGTTTTCTTGTGGTTTTATCAAGCTTATCTTGTATGATCTTGACGAGAAACACATCAGATAAACTATCGATTTGGTAACCTAATACCTTCACTGTTCTTACTATCTCGTTGCAACTATCTAGAAGTTTAAACATTGACTTATGGTTGTCATCGGCTAACTTTGGTAATCTTAATGCATTATCTATTTGGGTGAAAATCAGATCCCTTGGATTATCATATCTTGTTAATAAGGTTTGCCAAACCTCAACATAATTATCGGCTGTAATTGGAAATGCGTTGACCAGTCTTAGGGCTTCGCCTCTCAGTTGGCCTTTTAAATATTGTAACTTTTCAATATTAGGTATTTGTGAGTTAGAACCAACCGCAGAAAAAAATAAATCCTTAAATGAGAGCCATGATTCTAATCTACCATCGAAAGTTGGCAATTCAAGTTTAGGCATTTTAACATGTAAATATACCCCTTTCTCAGATGTTTCTTGCCCATTATGCCTTAAATCCAATTCACACTTTAATCTTATACACTTATCTATGCAATTTTCCACTTCGTGATTCAAATCCTCATCCTCAAGTTGCTGCAAGAAAATATCACTCATTTTCATCAAATCATTATTTGCATACTCTAGTTTGCATTTCGTTGCATTTACATCTACCATAGACACAATGGATTCGATATTTTCTTCAATGCCTTTTATACTTTTTTTTATCCTTTTTAATTTCTTAATTAAAGTTTCGACTTCCATAATTGCTATTCTTTTATCTATATCTTTTCCCAAATATCTTAGTTGCAATATATGGCTTTGAAATCTATTGGAATTCTTCTCGTACAGGGTTAAAATACATCCTGTCGACTATTAATAAAGATGTCGTAAAAAAAGATGTATTTTAGGTACGTTACCAATTCATTCATGCAGTCGTGGATTGAAGTGAAATGATAACTTTTATATCCAAAATTGAATTTATTTTAATGATTATATTTTAAGAACAAACAGTTTGCATACATACAATTTTATAAATATTATCTAAGTATATACAAAAAACATCTTGGGTTGTACTCCTTTTGTTAAGGATTTTAAAAAATTAACTCTGTGTTAATTCTATGATTATTTAAAATATAATTATATTAATGAATAATAAAAATTATATTTTTATTATGTCATATATTATAAATATTTTCTTTTGTTGTTGAAAAAGATAGAGAATTGAAGCTGCAGTCGTGAAAATAGGAAAGATAATTATTTACCCATCAAGTAGTTTTTATTTTGAATTACTTGAAGCAAATTACACATAAAATTATTTTTCACAGTAATATAGAATTTATAAAATGAATCCGATATTCGTGTGAATTAAAAAATTAGGTAGGTTAACTATACATATTTACAACAATATTCAAAGTATTCTAAATCTATGGTCAAAAATAAAAGAATAGTCAATGATGAAAGTAAAATATATGTTTTAAAAAATAAAATATTTGCATTTTGGGTAATACAATATATATATGTTAATATTGTTACATCATGATTAATGGCGTATTTCTTATATTATTTTTAATATATTTGAAATTTAAATTATATATTTATTTATTTTTATATTCTATGATATTTATTTAAAACACAGATTATTATTTAGATTGTCATCATTTGTATTTAGGTACACGTGTGACTTCACTGCTCTCTTTGATGTGAGAAAATAAAAAAGGATTCTGGTGGCTACTTAAAGAAGACTTATCTCGTTATTCCCTTTTATAAATTTGCAGGATGGTTGAAACACGCTCTGGTAAGATGCAAGACCCAGCACAGGAGAGAATCCAGGCTGAAGAGTCTGCCAAGCCGCAACCTGGTGCAACAATTGGTAGAGATGCTAGTTCCGACCCAGTTGTCCTGAATCCCAACATCGACATCCCCAAGTATGATGGAACGGAAGACCCTCGCCCATGGATTGAATCTCTTGAAGAAATTGGCTTCTTGTACCATTGGGCAGACTACATTATCTCTCGTTATGCCGCCATGAACATGACGGGAAGCGCTAAAACCTGGTTGAATTTACACAAGGCTAGTTTCACGAGCTGGGAAAATATTAAAATCCGCCTCATTCAGGATTTTTCTTTGGACGCGAATAAAGAAGAACTTAGAATGAAGCTCAACAGAATGCAACACTGGAATGAACCAGCAATCAGGTTCGCGGAAGACATTCTAGTGTTGTGCAACAAGGTTGACCCCACAATGGAAGAAGAAACAAAAATTGAACATGTTATTGAAGGACTGAAAAAAGAGTACTCATTCGCGCTCTACCTGAACCCTCCTAAAACGACCGATGACCTTCTTGTCGTGTGCAAGAAAATGGATTCTTTTGAAAAGAAGTATCGGGAACGTGTGGAGAAATCCAGAAACCTATATAACGGTCCACGCTATTCTAGACCCCAACAACAATCGAGGTACGTGCCGCCGACTGCCGCACGAAACTACCAGACCACTTCCAGGCCCCAAGCCCCTGTTTCCAATAATTACAAGAACGACTCCCCTCCTACCCCCAGACAGTATCGAAACAACTTTCCCCAGCCCTCTACCCCTAGACGTCCTTATAATCCTAACTTTGTGCCGAAACCAAACCTTCAGAGAAACACTTACAATAAAAGCCAAGAAGTGAGCAAAAATAGGACGGAAGATGGAAGACCAATCTGCTTTAAATGTAACAAGCCAGGGCACGTGGCCCGTTATTGTAGGGTCAAGTTTATAAGAATCCTAGAAGAGGATCCAGCAGATACCCAAGAGAAGGTCGAAGAAAAATGCCAAATGAATGAAATATCAGAGAAATCAGGACCTCGGCTTTATGCTGATGTATGTCATAGCACACAGACAAATATTCCTACCCGGAATAGATATTCCGTGTTGGAAGATTTAAACTAAGCGTCGCGCCTGAATCTGTCAATCAAAGCAAGTCGACCATAAACGGAATCAAGAAGTTGGACCCTAAATACAAATTAAAAATTAATGTGGACAAGATAGGGACTTTTGAAGCTTTGGTTGATACAGGTGCTGACCTCTCAGTGGTCGACCTCAGAACGGCCCTCGATACAGGCCATGGTATAAGTAAACTCGCAAAAATTTGTGCAGGACCCGATGGAAAAAAATTGGACATGGTAGGAAGTATATTTTTAAATATAAAAATTGATGACGAAACATTATCACACAACTTTGTGATATTGAAAACGCATTTACGGACATTAATTCTTGGGAGAGATTTCCTTAAGAAAATGAACGCAAAAATAGATTGTAAGCAAGAAACTATAAAATATGATTTGACGAATAATCATGACGAAATCAATTTTGAAATGTTGAAAATAAAGAGTGCCAAGGATTCCATTGTACCGGAATGTTCCATGAAATTGATCAAGGCATTGGTAGAAACAGAGGATGGAGAATATATTATCGAGGAGAGCAGCAAAATGTTTCAAACAAATGGACTTCGTCTAGCAAGAAGCTTGATCAATGTTATAAATAGGGAAACACACATCTGGATAACTAATCTGTATCCTCGACCGTTAAAAATAATGAAAAACCAAACATTGGCTTTTGGAAGTAGTCCAGCGAAAATAAATGTGAGTCGAGAAAGAGAGGTAGAAAAGAACGAAGAACCTAGATTCCAAATAAACGAAAATCTTTCACCAAAGGAACAGAAGGAGTTAAAACAAGTTTTAGAAAGGTATGGAGATCTTTTTTCATCGAGATTAGGGAGAACCAATTTGGCAAAACATCGGATAGACACAGAAGACGCGAAGCCAATTAAACACAAGCCTTACCCGGTAAGTGCTAAAGAACGAGATATTATAAAAGAGCAAATTGACGAGATGCTTACAGAAGGCATAATTAGGCCATCTTCTAGCCCCTGGTCTTTTCCAGTAATATTGGTCAAGAAGCGAGATGGTAAATACAGATTTTGTGTGGACTACAGAAAACTGAATAATGTGACAGTAAAAGATGTCTATCCGATCCCTAGAATAGACGAAGTTATGGATACTCTCCAAGGATCTACACACTTCTCAGCAATAGACCTCAGATCTGGATATTGGCAAGTTGAAGTCGAAGAAAGAGACAAAGAGAAAACAGCTTTCACTACAGCGCATGGATTATATGAATTCAACGTGATGCCTTTTGGACTTTGTAACGCGCCTGCTACCTTTGAGAGAAATATGGAGAATATGCTTGGAAATCTGAGATGGCAAATTTGTTTGTGTTATCTGGATGATGTTATCATATATAGCCCGGATTTTCCAACGCACCTCAAAAGACTTGAAGCTGTTTTTAGATGTTTTCGTGAATCTAATTTAAGGTTAAACGACAAAAAATGCCGATTTGCTTTTGAAGAATTGGAGATTCTCGGCTATATAACGAGCAAACATGGTATAAAACCCGCGGAACATAACATCAAAGCTGTCAGAAATTTTCCTCGGCCCAAAAAGGTCAAAGAAGTACAATCCTTTTTGGGAATGTGTTCATATTATAGAAAATTTATCAAAGACTTTTCAAAAATTGCTGACCCTTTGACCAACCTTATAAAAAAAAGTGTATCATTTACCTGGACAGAAAGACAAGAGGAAGCGTTTCAAACCCTAAAAACAGCACTATTAAGTCCACCAATTTTAGGTCACTTCAATCCAAATGCACCTACCTATGTTCATACTGATGCGTCCAACATCGGCATAGGTGCAACACTTGTCCAAGACATCGGTGGTGAAGAGAAGGTGATCTCATATTTGAGTCGTACCCTAAGTAAAGCGGAGCAAAATTATTCAACCACTGAAAAAGAATGTCTGGCCGTTGTCTGGTCAAGGTCAAAATTACGACCCTACCTTTATGGAAGACACTTTAAAATAGTAACAGACCATCACGCCTTATGCTGGCTCAAAAACTTGAAGGATCCAACAGGTCGATTGGCAAGATGGGCATTGAAAATTCAAGAATATGATTTCGATATAATACATAAATCGGGAAAGAAGCATCTGGACGCCGATGGCTTATCTAGGGGGCCCTTACCAGAAACTGATTGGGATGAGGATTTTGAAAGGCTATTTTCAAATCAAATAACAGACGAAGAGGATAAATTTATCGAAAGTGTTAAGAAAAACCTTAATGGAAGCAGGCGATCAATTGCGCAAAACTTTAAAGAAGAAGATGGATGCCTCTTTAAGAAAAACCCGAACCCTGAAGGCAGGGCGTGGTTGCTTGTGGTTCCAGAGAATAAAAAGAGAGAAATTATGAAAGAATATCACAATCATATGTCGAATGGCCATCTGGGCGTCGCCAGAACCATGTACCGAATAAAGAGTAAATACTTTTGGCCATCCATGCTAAAGGATGTCTCAGAATTCGTTAAGACGTGTCACCTTTGCCAAAGTAGGAAAGGCTCAAACCAATTACCTTCTGGACTACTACAGCCCATCCCCCCAGCCAACTTTCCTTTCGAAAGAATTGGAATTGACTTTGTTGGTCCACTACCATCTACGAAAAACAGGAAAAAATGGATAATCGTGCTGACGGACTACTACACTAGATATGCAGAAACAAGAGCAGTCTCGGAAGCAACAGTGAAAGAAGTTTCTAAATTTCTAGTAGAGGATATTTTTCTTCGGCACGGAGCCCCACAATATCTTATTAGTGACAGAGGCTCTCAATTTACCAGTAATTTAATGAAAGAGGTGATGAAAACGTGCAAGATTAAACATTGCTTCACAACGAGCTATCATCCCAGACTAATGGATTGACAGAGCGGTTAAATAGAACATTGATCAATATGCTCAGTATGTATGTGAACACTGATCAGAAAAATTGGGACGAAATACTCCCATTCATCACTCACGCTTACAATACTACAATTCAGGAAACCACAGGATATTCTCCCTTTTTCCTGATGTTTGGAAGAGAACCCACGTCTCTTTTGGACGACAGGAATATCTCGGTGGACATTGACAAAGATGATTATGATGAATACATAAAACATCACTTAGACAAAATAAACAGAACAAGAAAATTAGTTATTAACAACACAATAAAGACTCAAGAAAGAATGAAAAAGAACTATGACAAGAAACACATGGAAAGAAGCTACGAACCAGGAGAATTAGTAGCAGTTTGGACACCAATTAGGAAAATAGGAAAGTGTGAGAAACTACTGAGAAAATATTTTGGCCCATATAGAATATTAAAGAAGCTGTCCTAACGTAAATTACTTAATTGAGCCAAAAGATAATCCTGGCCAAGACCCATTGATTGTCCATGTCTCAAGACTCAAACCCTATTTTGAGAGAATTGATGAGGTAACTCACGAGGACGTGACGACCTCTGGAGAGGGGGAAGTGTTACATCATGATTAATGGCGTATTTCTTATATTATTTTTAATATATTTGAAATTTAAATTATATATTTATTTATTTTTAATATTCTATGATATTTATTTAAAACAGATTATTTAGATTGTCATCATTTGTATTTAGGTACACGTGTGACTTCACTGCTCTCTTTGATGTGAGAAAATAAAAAAAGGATTCTGGTGGCTACTTAAAGAAGACTTAT
The DNA here is from genome assembly GCA_030710605.1 of Cordylochernes scorpioides. Classification (NCBI taxonomy): domain Eukaryota; kingdom Metazoa; phylum Arthropoda; class Arachnida; order Pseudoscorpiones; family Chernetidae; genus Cordylochernes; species Cordylochernes scorpioides. Next base: position 12,606,456 of record CP092872.1, on the reverse strand, counting down.
CTCGTTATTCCCTTTTATAAATTTGCAGGATGGTTGAAACACGCTCTGGTAAGATGCAAGACCCAGCACAGGAGAGAATCCAGGCTGAAGAGTCTGCCAAGCCGCAACCTGGTGTAACAATATATACTGCGTTATTACCTTTAAAAAGAGGACAAATTAGCATGTGGAAGAAGTACAAATATAAAATATGTTGGTGTGAAGTTGAAACGCCTTTATATAGTGCTTCACCTCACTGTCTTCTTTTTGATGGAACACACATTGACACATGTCTCGAATTTGATATATTTTATCTCTACCATCTGAATTATGTTATCACAAACACACACATACATATTATGAAAAAGGCATCTCCTTATCTCACAACTGAAAGTTGCTGATGACTGGCGCTATCTATCGGAATAAATGTCAACTATTCGTTGATTTTTAATTATTCCATACTTAGCCAAATACCCATTCTTGATTAATCAAGAAATTATCAAGAATGGGTATTTTGAAAATTATGGAATAATTAGAAATCAAACTAATAATTGATATTTATTGCTGGCGCCATCATCAACTTTAAGTTGCATGATAAGGAGATGCTCCTTTCTTAATTTATTCACCTTATCCCAGTATGAATTCACATTTGTACTATTGTTTCACATATACATATATATATATTTACTAGCCGAATGGCCCGGGCAACGCCCGGGTTTTACCCAACTGGACCCGGCTTCGCCTGGGTAGTGTTCGAGCGATGTTTACTCATGAATGAATAGAGGCCCCAACTGTTTGTAAACTCAATGTAATGAATTTTCTTTCAGCAAAATGGAGATAAATTGCAAACAGCAATATCGAAAATGCTTGTAAAAAATTCTGAAATATAGGATCCATTTCACAAATACATCTAATGAATAGAGTGCTGTTTGGAGGAGTGGTCTAAACTGTTAATTTTTAAAAACCATGACCCGGGATCATCGAATGCAGATTCAGACACTTTGTTCTGAAAAAAAAAAAAATTGCCCCAATGGCTCCTGATTCTTGAAAAAGTCCAACCCCTCCAGTGAGTGCAAGTAACCAAACTGGGCTTTTATTCTTAAAAATTAAAAAAAAAATCTAATGATTAGTGTGAATAAAGGAAAATGGTCGGCACAACCTGAAAATTTCACTTTGTCCACTTCACTCTCGGCTGTCCAATAAGAAACAGCCATAGCAAACATTTTAAAGGGCACCTAATCCGGCATTTACATATCTAAATAGTTAAGCAACTTTTATAAATGTAATATATTTCTGCAATATTGAAATACCTGGACTTGAAAGAATTTTGTATTAGTTATTGTTGCAGTTTTAGAAAAGTGTGGGAAATTGGATATTTTAACAAAAGAATATAATTTTTAAAATGGTATATAAAATAAAAAGGAAATTTGCATAATTTTCTAATAGTCAAGGGCAATTTTAAAAATACCAAAAAAGCAAGACCAAATAAAAATAAACGAATTATGTGTGATGTTTCAGTAACAGCATTGTTACCTTATTAAGACAAAATTACTGAATGTATTCAGTACTTTTGTCTGAAGATGGTAACAATGCTGTTACTGAAACCACATATATAATTTATTTATTTGGATTAGGTCTTGCTTCCTTGTGATTCTTATCTATATTTCAAAATATACCTCAATTATATTTTTGCCTAAAAAGGAATATATATAATGCCAAGACCTTAAATAAAAGTAAAATGTCAAATGAGTTATTAATTAACCCTATATGGATCCGCGTTATGGGTCAATAACATGTGAAAATAAGGCCAACAATTGAAATATCATTTTTAAAAAATCAAATTTTGAACGCTAGCTTCACACAGGGCACATATTTTGCTACCAGCTATATGCGTTCTAATTTACTATGGTGTGATTTCCACATGTTGGATCTACATTATAATCTCTCCAGAGCTTAAGGTAGCAAACAGTAATTTACAATACATAAATATCAATGCCAAAAGCCAGAGTTATGATAGCATGTTGCAGTGTAATGTTGACCTGCAGGATGGGAAAAAAGCAATATTATTTCCAAAGACTTTAATTTGAAAAGTATTATGAAACGTTAAATATATTATCTTTACTTTTAAAACCATGAAAAAAGCTATCTCGATTTGAATAAATTTAGTCTAGAAACAAACATCATGTAAAATTATGCACCAATCGATTGCTGATTGTATATTTATTTATTTAAATATCAGTATATTTGCATCTATATATCTAAATACATTTATTCAAAAATATGGTATTACCCTATAGATATATATGAGCAGTTATTTATTGTGAAGCAGATAAATATAAACCCTAACTAAACAAATGACAGCAAAAAAAATTTGAGCCTACCCTTAAAAAAGCAGTTACTGAAAATGCATAGCTGCTGCTTACAATATAAATGCTATTAGAGCATAAACATATTACATGGAACAAACATATAGTAAAATATACGTAGCAAGTTATATAGAAAAACATACTTTTTTTCAATAAATATACTTTTTACAACTTCAATAAAATTTATACTTACTCTAAATATAAGAAAAAAAATAGAATACTGTCTCAATTTGCCTTAAATTAGGAATATTCCTTATGAGAATCAAATAGTAAACCTTATCTTTTAAAATGTAGATCGTTATATTTACACTAACTAAAATTAAACGAAGCAAAAAAGATATGAATAAGCTGCGAAATAAATAATATTTCCAATTAATTTAATTTGAAAAAATATTACTAAATAAATAAATAAAATATTAACTTCTAAAAAGGAAAAAAAAGGTTATTCGAAATACAATTTTTGCACTTTTAGCCTAAATGCTAAACCAAAACCTCAGCTAACTACGCGCGATATTTCACAATACAGTTTTAATTAACCCAGGTTCCGGGGACGTATAAATTTGATAACGATCGATTAATATTATCTCTAAAGAGTTTAAAAATATATAAATAATCTTACCTTTTAAAGACATTCATCGTGTAAAATTACACAGGTCTACAAAACTCAAAGAAGTTGTACCTTATAGCATATATATATCGGGATTCAGAAAAAAACTCTGAGAGATATATATGCTATAAGGTACAACTTCTTTGAGTTTTGTAGACCTGTGTTACAAAACAACAAAATTACAAATTAAAAACAAACAACGTGTAAAATTATTAACCAATCAAATTCATTTATCGTCGCGACCAGTGCGCCGCCAAGCGGCAAAAGGCGGGAACTAATCCATTTCAGTTAAATAATTTAAAAAAAAAGTACATTAACCTTTGTAGTTTTTTGAATAGCCTATATGTTAAACGAAATCTTCAGCTACCTACATGCGAAATTCCATAATGATTGAGTCAGTAGATTTTGCGTGATGCGATAACAAACATCGATTTCGCATTTCATTTTTATAGATATAAGGATTTATTTAAACACTAGAGCAATCCATATATAAATCTTTAGATAATAAAACAGCATATATTGGATTGAATAAAAAGATCTATTTGACAATATTTCGGTTGGCTGGACGCCAACCTTTGTCAAGGCATTACATTTTGTATAAACAAATAATGACGCTATACGGCGCTGAGTTTGTTTATACAAAAATGTAATGCCTTGACAAAGATTGGCATTCAGCCAACCGAATATTGGCAAATAAATCTTTCTATTCAATACACCCAATATATGACTTTTTATTATCTAAATACAGGGTGATTCAAAAGTCCTGCACAACTTTAAAAATTAACAACTCCGCGAATATTTGCGCTAGAGCAATGTGGTAAACACCATTGTGTTCCGGATGCAATGGGAATTATTAAGGTAAATAATGAAAATATTTAAGGTATATATGTTATTTAAAAATATTATTTTGAATTATAATTTAATAGATTCAAATACTCTGCTAAATCGACCGCCAGAGGTCACTCTTCCCCTATAAAAAACTCGTTGTTGTTTTATCCCAATGACCGGCTCAAAACTTTAGTACATTATGTAAATAATCTTTTGTTTTCCTTATTCTACTCGCCTTAAGCCAGGCATTACTTTTATCAAATTATGTTTTTTATATATATTCCTTTAGTTCAATTAAATTACTGATCAAAACTATTTATATTTTCAAGATTATTGACCACGACTGCATCACCATTACCATGTTCCACATTTGATCTAAATTCAAGCAGAAAATCTTATCTCATTTGTTTTTATATAACATATATATATATATATATATATATATATATATATATATATATACAGAAGGAAAACATAGTAGAGGAGAAAATTATGCATATAAACAAATTTCTAATAAACATTTCACCTTAAATTACCCGATTCTGCTACCTTTAGTGAGTGAAATTTATTTTTGGAAGTTATTTTATTTATAAAAGTGGAATATAATAAACAAAGCTTAGGGATTTGATTGAAAAAACTTTGTTCATGTAGTATTCCTTTCTTTAATAGAAATATCGAATATGCAAAAGATATTGTTTCACTAAAAAAAAACAACAACATAAAAATAACACTTTTTAAACAAATTTACAATAAATATGTATCTATATTAGGTCATAGTTAATTTCCATTCCAAATATATAATTGTACCTTTTATTTTGTATAGGAAAAGGTGTGGACTCGTAAAAATAGATTTGAAATTGAGAACGCTCTGTTTATATCAAAATAAGTTTAGAGTTTATTCAGCTATGAAATAGGAAAGGCTTTCGACAACATCCTCTTTGAATCTGGCTCAACGAAGAGATTTGACTCAAAAGCTCACTTCATTTTATGGTTGAATAAAATATATTTATGGTTTATTAGTAGGGTGTTTTTTATTCAAAACTTCTCTGGAAGCTGACGTAATGACAATATTTCTGATTTTAAAAACTGTATATCTTCTATTCCATAATACACAACCAACAACGGATAGATAAGTTATTTGTATTCGTTCTGTGGAAGCTGGCGTAATGACAAGATTGCTGATATTATAAACTTTATTTTATATTCTATAATACAACGGAGAAATCATTGCTTTGTATTCCTTCTGTGGAAGCTTGGGTAATGACAAGATTTCTGATATCATAAACTGTATTTTATATTCCATAATACAACGGAGAAATCATTGCTTTGTATTCGTTCTGTGGAAGCTTGGGTAATGACAAGATTGCTGATATTATAAACTGTATTTTATATTCCATAATACAACGGAGAAATCATTGCTTTGTATTCGTTCTGTGGAAGCTTGCATAATGACAAGATTTCTGATATCATAAAATGTATTTTATATTCCATAATACAACGGAGATATCATTGCTTTGTATTCGTTCTGTGGAAGCTGGCGTAATGACAATATTTCTGATATCATAAACTGTATTTTATATTCCATAATACAACGGAGAAATCATTGCTTTGTATTCGTTCTGTGGAAGCTGGCGTAATGACAATATTTCTGATATCATAAACTGTATTTTATATTCCATAATACAACGGAAAAATCATTGCTTTGTATTCGGTCTGTAGAAGCTGGCGTAATGACAAGATTTTTGATATTAATAACTGTACATATTTTATTCCATAATACAACAGGAGAAATCATTGCTTTGTATTTGTTCTGTGGAAGTTGACGTAATGACAAGATTTATGATATCATAAACTGTATATCTTTTATTCCATAATACAACGGAGATATCGTTGCTTTGTATTTGTTCTGTGGAAGCTGGCGTAATGACAAGATTTCTGATATCATAAACTGTATTTTATATTCCATAATACAACGGAAAAATCTTTGCTTTGTATTCGTTCTGTGGAAGCTGGCGTAATGACAAGATTTTGATATCATAAACTGTATTTTATATTCCATAATACAACGGAGATATCGTTGCTTTGTATTTGTTCTGTGGAAGCTGGCGTAATGACAAGATTTCTGATATCACAAACTGTATTTTATATTCCATAATACAACGGAGATATCATTGCTTTGTATTCGTTCTGTGGAAGCTGGCGTAATGACAAGATTTCCGATATTATAGACTGTTCATCTTCTATTCCATAATACAACCAACTTGGGAGATATTGCTTTGCGCGAATCTCACTTGGCGCTAATTTGTCAATACATGCAAAAGTGCAAAATATGGACTATTTTATAGAAATTAGATAAATATTAGATATATGAAATTATATACAATTATATACATGGCGCCTCTCCCACCGCTGCTAGTTTGTTTGAGAATCGCCAGCAACACCACTTGGTGTTGAAGAATGAGCTTATTGTTAACTCCACATTACGTTTTCTGTTTGTTTCTCTATTATAGATGTATATACTCGCATACCACCTGTGTAATTATGAGTAAATCTAGATAAATAGGAATGTTTATAATATTGTGCAAGGAAAAGAGGGGAAATATATGTGAACGATGAAGGAGATATCGATGTGTGCCCGGGAAACTCCGCAATGATCCCCGTGTTGAACCGACTGCGATACAGACCTCAGTTCCACCGCTGTGGCGCATCGAACGCTTGGCCTTGACTGGCTATCGACTTTTGCCGTCTGACAGCACTGTGGACGGGCCTGCTGGACTTCTCTCAGACTCTACGTTGGATGTGTCTACGTTGGACATGTGAGATCTACAAACTAGGTTACTTCTTGTCTGTGGTACTTGTCTGGTTGTGAGATCTACACACTGGGTTACTTCTTGTCTGTGGTACTTGGCTGGTTGTGAGATCTACACACTGGGTCCTTCTTGTCTGTGGTACTTGGCTGGTTGTGAGATCTACACACTGGGTTACTTCTTGTCTGTGGTACTTGGCTGGTTGTGAGATCTACACACTGGGTCCTTCTTGTCTGTGGTACTTGGCTGGTTGTGAGATCTACACACTGGGTTACTTCTTGTCTGTGGTACTTGGCTGGTTGTGAGATCTACACACTGGGTTACTTCTTGTCTGTGGTACTTGGCTGGTTGTGAGATCTACATGCTGGGTTACTTCTTGTCTGTGGTACTTGGCTGGTTGTGAGATCTACATACTGGGTTACTTCTTGTCTGTGGTACTTGGCTGGTTGTGAGATCTACACACTGGGTTACTTCTTGTCTGTGGTACTTGGCTGGTTGTGAGATCTACATACTGGGTTACTTCTTGTCTGTGGTACTTGGCTGGTTGTGATATCTACACACTGGGTTACTTCTTGTCTGTGGTACTTGGCTGGTTGTGAGATCTACACACTGGGTTACTTCTTGTCTGTGGTACTTGGCTGGTTGTGAGATCTACACACTGGGTTACTTCTTGTCTGTGGTACTTGGCTGGTTGTGAGATCTACATACTGGGTTACTTCTTGCCTGTGGAATTGTCAGTGGTACTTGTCTGGTTGTGAGATCTACACACTGGGTTACTTCTTGTCTGTGGTACTTGGCTGGTTGTGAGATCTACATACTGGGTTACTTCTTGTCTGTGGTACTTGGCTGGTTGTGAGATCTACACACTGGGTTACTTCTTGTCTGTGGTACTTGTCTGGTTGTGAGATCTACATACTGGGTTACTTCTTGTCTGTGGTACTTGGCTGGTTGTGAGATCTACACACTGGGTTACTTCTTGTCTGTGGTACTTGGCCGGTTGTGAGATCTACACACTGGGTTACTTCTTGTCTGTGGTACTTGGCTGGTTGTGAGATCTACACACTGGGTTAATTCTTGTCTGTGGTACTTGGCTGGTTGTGAGATCTACATACTGGGTTACTTCTTGTCTGTGGTACTTGGCCGGTTGTGAGATCTACATACTGGGTTACTTCTTGTCTGTGGTACTTGGCTGGTTGTGAGATCTACACACTGGGTTACTTCTTGTCTGTGGTACTTGTCTGGTTGTGATATCTACACACTGGGTTACTTCTTGTCTGTGGTACTTGGCTGGTTGTGAGATCTACACACTGGGTTACTTCTTGTCTGTGGTACTTGGCCGGTTGTGAGGTCTACACACTGGGTTACTTCTTGTCTGTGGTACTTGGCCGGTTGTGAGATCTACACACTGGGTTAATTCTTGTCAGTGGTACTTGGCTGGTTGTGAGATCTACATACTGGGTTACTTCTTGTCTGTGGTACTTGGCTGGTTGTGAGATCTACACACTGGGTTAATTCTTGTCTGTGGTACTTGGCTGGTTGTGAGATCTACACACTGGGTTACTTCTTGTCTGTGGTACTTGGCTGGTTGTGAGATCTACACACTGGGTTACTTCTTGTCTGTGGTACTTGGCTGGTTGTGAGATCTACACACTGGGTTACTTCTTGTCTGTGGTACTTGGCTGGTTGTGAGATCTACATACTGGGTTACTTCTTGTCTGTGGTACTTGGCCGGTTGTGAGATCTACATACTGGGTTACTTCTTGTCTGTGGTACTTGGCTGGTTGTGAGATCTACACACTGGGTTACTTCTTGTCTGTGGTACTTGGCCGGTTGTGAGGTCTACACACTGGGTTACTTCTTGTCTGTGGTACTTGGCTGGTTGTGAGATCTACATACTGGGTTACTTCTTGTCTGTGGTACTTGGCTGGTTGTGAAATCTACACACTGGGTTACTTCTTGTCTGTGGTACTTGGCTGGTTGTGAGATCTACACACTGGGTTAATTCTTGTCTGTGGTACTTGGCTGGTTGTGAGATCTACACACTGGGTTAATTCTTGTCTGTGGTACTTGTCTGGTTGTGAGATCTACATACTGGGTTACTTCTTGTCTGTGGTACTTGGCCGGTTGTGAGATCTACACACTGGGTTACTTCTTGTCTGTGGTACTTGGCTGGTTGTGAGATCTACATACTGGGTTACTTCTTGTCTGTGGTACTTGGCCGGTTGTGAGATCTACATACTGGGTTACTTCTTGTCTGTGGTACTTGGCTGGTTGTGAGATCTACACACTGGGTTACTTCTTGTCTGTGGTACTTGGCCGGTTGTGAGGTCTACACACTGGGTTACTTCTTGTCTGTGGTACTTGGCTGGTTGTGAGATCTACACACTGGGTTAATTCTTGTCTGTGGTACTTGGCTGGTTGTGAGATCTACATACTGGGTTACCTCTTGTCTGTGGTACTTGGCTGGTTGTGAGATCTACACACTGGGTTACTTCTTGTCTGTGGTACTTGGCCGGTTGTGAGGATCTACACACTGGGTTACTTCTTGTCTGTGGTACTTGGCTGGTTGTGAGATCTACACACTGGGTTAATTCTTGTCTGTGGTACTTGGCTGGTTGTGAGATCTACATACTGGGTTACTTCTTGTCTGTGGTACTTGGCCGGTTGTGAGATCTACATACTGGGTTACCTCTTGTCTGTGGTACTTGGCTGGTTGTGAGATCTACACACTGGGTTACTTCTTGTCTGTGGTACTTGGCTGGTTGTGAGATCTACACACTGGGTTAATTCTTGTCTTGTCTGTGGTACTTGGCTGGTTGTGAGATCTACATACTGGGTTACTTCTTGTCTGTGGTACTTGGCTGGTTGTGAGATCTACACACTGGGTTACTTCTTGTCTGTGGTACTTGGCTGGTTGTGAGATCTACATACTGGGTTACTTCTTGTCTGTGGTACTTGGCTGGTTGTGAGATCTACACACTGGGTTACTTCTTGTCTGTGGTACTTGGCTGGTTGTGAGATCTACATACTGGGTTACTTCTTGTCTGTGGTACTTGGCTGGTTGTGAGATCTACACACTGGGTTACTTCTTGTCTGTGGTACTTGGCTGGTTGTGAGATCTACATACTGGGTTACTTCTTGTCTGTGGTACTTGGCTGGTTGTGAGATCTACATACTGGGTTACTTCTTGTCTGTGGTACTTGGCCGGTTGTGAGATCTACACACTGGGTTACTTCTTGTCTGTGGTACTTGGCTGGTTGTGAGATCTACACACTGGGTTACTTCTTGTCTGTGGTACTTGGCTGGTTGTGAGATCTACACACTGGGTTACTTCTTGTCTGTGGTACTTGGCTGGTTGTGAGATCTACATACTGGGTTACTTCTTGTCTGTGGTACTTGGCTGGTTGTGAGATCTACATACTGGGTTACTTCTTGTCTGTGGTACTTGGCCGGTTGTGAGATCTACACACTGGGTTACTTCTTGTCTGTGGTACTTGGCTGGTTGTGAGATCTACACACTGGGTTACTTCTTGTCTGTGGTACTTGGCTGGTTGTGAGATCTACACACTGGGTTACTTCTTGTCTGTGGTACTTGGCCGGTTGTGAGGTCTACACACTGGGTTACTTCTTGTCTGTGGTACTTGGCCGGTTGTGAGATCTACACACTGGGTTACTTCTTGTCTGTGGTACTTGGCTGGTTGTGAGATCTACACACTGGGTTACTTCTTGTCTGTGGTACTTGGCTGGTTGTGAGATCTACACACTGGGTTACTTCTTGTCTGTGGTACTTGGCCGGTTGTGAGGTCTACACACTGGGTTACTTCTTGTCTGTGGTACTTGGCCGGTTGTGAGATCTACACACTGGGTTACTTCTTGTCTGTGGTACTTGTCTGGTTGTGAGATCTACACACTGGGTTACTTCTTGTCTGTGGTACTTGGCCGGTTGTGAGGTCTACACACTGGGTTACTTCTTGTCTGTGGTACTTGGCTGGTTGTGAGATCTACATACTGGGTTACTTCTTGTCTGTGGTACTTGGCTGGTTGTGAGATCTACACACTGGGTTACTTCTTGTCTGTGGTACTTGGCTGGTTGTGAGATCTACATACTGGGTTACTTCTTGTCTGTGGTACTTGGCCGGTTGTGAGATCTACACACTGGGTTACTTCTTGTCTGTGGTACTTGGCTGGTTGTGAGATCTACACACTGGGTTACTTCTTGTCTGTGGTACTTGGCTGGTTGTGAGATCTACACACTGGGTTACTTCTTGTCTGTGGTACTTGGCTGGTTGTGAGATCTACATACTGGGTTACTTCTTGTCTGTGGTACTTGGCTGGTTGTGAGATCTACACACTGGGTTACTTCTTGTCTGTGGTACTTGGCTGGTTGTGAGATCTACACACTGGGTTACTTCTTGTCTGTGGTACTTGGCCGGTTGTGAGATCTACACACTGGGGTACTTCTTGTCTGTGGTACTTGGCTGGTTGTGAGATCTACATACTGGGTTACTTCTTGTCTGTGGTACTTGGCTGGTTGTGAGATCTACACACTGGGTTACATCTTGTCTGTGGTACTTGTCTGGTTGTGATATCTACACACTGGGTTACTTCTTGTCTGTGGAATTGTCACTGGTACTTGTCTGGTTGTGAGATCTACACACTGGGTTACTCCATATCTCCCTCCTTCAATGCCTTCCTCTACTGAGTGTGGGCTACACAGTCTCTCAATATTTCCCTCTTACCGTGCTTTCCTCTACTGAGGGTGGGCCACATGGTCTCTCTATATCTCCTTCCTTCAGTGACTTCCTCTACTGAGGATGGGCCACATGGTCTCTCCATATCTCCCACTTCAATGTCTTCTTCTACTGAGGATGGGCCACATGGTCTCTCCATATCTCCCACTTCAATGTCTTCTTCTACTGAGGGTGGACCACATGGTCTCCATATCTCCCACTTCAATGCCTTCCTCTACTGAGGATGGGCTACATGGTCTCTCCATATCTCCCACTTCAATGTCTTCCTCTACTGAGGATGGGCCACATGGTCTCTCCATATCTCCCACTTCAATGTCTTCCTCTACTGAGGATGGGCCACATGGTCTCTCCATATCTCCCACTTCAATGTCTTCCTCTACTGAGGATGGGCCACATGGTCTCTCCATATCTCCCACTTCAATGTCTTCCTCTACTGAGGATGGGCCACATGGTCTCTCCATATCTCCCACTTCAATGTCTTCCTCTACTGAGGATGGGCCACATGGTCTCTCCATATCTCCCACTTCAATGTCTTCCTCTACTGAGGATCGGCCACATGGTCTCTCCATATCTCCCACTTCAATGTCTTCCTCTACTGAGGATGGGCCACATGGTCTCTCCATATCTCCCACTTCAATGTCTTCCTCTACTGAGGATGGGCCACATGGTCTCTCCATATCTCCCACTTCAATGTCTTCCTTACTGAGAGTGAGCCACATGGTCTCTCCATATCTCCCTCTTTCAATGTCTCCCTCTACTGAGGATGGGCCACATGGTCTCTCCATATCTCCCACTTCAATGTCTTCCTCTACTGAGGATGGGACACATGGTCTCTCCATATCTCCCTCCTTCAATGTCTTCCTTACTGAGAGTGAGCCACATGGTCTCTCCATATCTCCCTCTTTCAATGTCTCCCTCTACTGAGAGTGGGCCACATGGTCTCTCCATATCTCCCTCCTTCAATGTCTTCCTTACTGAGAGTGAGCCACATGGTCTCTCCATATCTCCCTCTTTCAATGTCTCCCTCTACTGAGAGTGGGCCACATGGTCTCTCCATATCTCCCTCCTTCATAGTCTTCCTCTACTGAGAGTGAGCCACATGGTCTCTCCATATCTCCCTCCTTCAATGTCTTCCTTACTGAGAGTGAGCCACATGGTCTCTCTATATCTCCCTCTTTCAATGTCTCCCTCTACTGAGAGTGGGCCACATGGTCTCTCCATATCTCCCACTTCAATGTCTTCCTCTACTGAGAGTGGGCCACATGGTCTCTCCATATCTCCCTCTTTCAATGTCTCCCTCTACTGAGAGTGGGCCACATGGTCTCTCCATATCTCCCTCCTTCATAGTCTTCCTCTACTGAGAGTGAGCCACATGGTCTCTCCATATCTCCCTCTTTCAATGTCTCCCTCTACTGAGAGTGAGCCACATGGTCTCTCCATATCTCCCTCTTTCAATGTCTCCCTCTACTGAGAGTGGGCCACATGGTCTCTCCATATCTCCCTCCTTCATAGTCTTCCTCTACTGAGAGTGAGCCACATGGTCTCTCCATATCTCCCTCTTTCAATGTCTCCCTCTACTGAGAGTGGGCCACATGGTCTCTCCATATCTCCCTCCTTCATAGTCTTCCTCTACTGAGAGTGAGCCACATGGTCTCTCCATATCTCCCTCCTTTAATGCCTTCCTCTACTGAGAGTGAGCCACATGGTCTCTCCATATCTCCCTCCTTCAATGTCTTCCTCTACTGAGAGTGAGCCACATGGTCTCTCCATATCTCCCTCCTTCAATGCCTTCCTCTACTGAGTATGGGCCACATGGTCTCTCCATATCTCCCTCCTTTAATGCCTTCCTCTACTGAGAGTGAGCCACATGGTCTCTCCATATCTCCCTCCTTCAATGTCTTCCTCTACTGAGAGTGAGCCACCCGGTCTCTCCATACTTCCTCTGCCATCCTTTTCACCTCCTCGTAGGTGTGTCGTCCAGCCCATTATTTTAGATCGTCTGTGAATCCCTGTTGTCTCCTTACCCTCGTTCTCTTCCCCTGGAAATTTCCCTCCAACACTGTCAGCAATGTCTCTCCTGCTGATCCGCGCATCACAGGTCCAGAAAACTTCAGTTTTCGTTGTTTTATGAACTTTATCAGCTGGCGTTCTGTACCCATTCGATCGAGGAATTAATCATTTGTTACCATATTTGTCGAATATATTACATCGAAGCAAAATTATGTAGGTTCTTAATTATTCATGAAACGTTCCGTTGTGCATGTGTATGATGGTTTAATAGTTTATAATGTAATCTCTATTGAAATTTAGATTTCTATTCTCCGGAATCTATACAATCTTTTTTTTTAATTAACAAGAAAACCCAACAACTACGCGTTTCGTGGAGTATACCCTCTTCAATGAACTGAACATTAATTGCCCATCCAAAGGAATGCTTAAGGCCTATTTGAATAAAAATAGAAAGAGTATTCAAGGCCAAGTTAACTAAAAATATGCTAAAACATTTGAATTTTGAACCTATTTTTGACGCTTAAGCTTCTTTTTGAAATAAAACTAATTCTACCGCCCTTTTTTTTACAAAAAGAAGTATACGTGTTTAAAATAGTACAAATATTTCATAACAGATGGCGTCCTAATACATTATACGCTGAAATACGCTAAGAAAGGAAACTATGCTATCAGAGAAATATAGGTAAAAATGCGAGTAAAGATATTTCGTTAATCTCCTATGTGCATATACCCCCTATGCAAATCAATTTAAATATATATCCAATTGATTATAGGAATAGATTGTATTATTCTACTGGATAAACCTAAATAAACGCTGTTTTGTCAATTCTTCTGAATGCATATTTCTCGAGGCAAACAATTTGCATATGTTTTGAGAAGAAAAAAAATCTAGAAGTTTCTTTCATCTGGTTCCCTTTTAATGAACTTCACGGCTGTTAGAGCAATCAAAGTACTGTTAGCCTGGATATAGAATAAACTATTTTGTCAGTTTTCTTTGAAATTTACACCAATGGAGGTATCGTTTTTTTATTTTTTTATTATGCCTAGTACACGTGATACAGGCCATGATAATCATAGTGTATAGAAGTAGGCGACTGCTTTTACTGTAAGCGCACCACATGTCTATACATGTGAAAATCAGTTCGACTTTACACTTACAAATCTGTCAGAGCCCCGTTTGATTACTTGCACTCGCTTGCGTGATTGGAATTCTGCAAGAATCGGGGACAATTGGAGCATTTCCTTTAAATCAGAAACAAGTGCCCAATGCAGGGTTAGATCCCGGGTCGTAGCGGTCGAAAACCAACGGTTTAGATCATCCTTCCACCGACCTCCATGGAGGTATCGTGAGGTTATCTAGTACGTAAGATCAACTTTTTGTCAGTTTTTCTTTATAATTTACACCAATGGAGATACAGTGAGGTTAGCCAGTATGTAAGATTAACTTTTTTTAGCGTTCTCTCTTTCCACTATACATTAGTTTAGGTACCGTGAAGTTCCAAAGTTCGTGATGCGGCCTTTCTTAAATAACGGAAATTTCTCGCCTTCGTACTTTTTCCTCGTAATATATTTTCCTTTCGAGTATTGTGTATATATATATACACCTATCCCCCGATTTACACGGTAGATACGTTCCTGAGAAAAACGTGTAAATCGGGGGATAGGTGTATACAGAAATAAAAATAAAATGCATTGACAGGTTAAAATATGTAGTCAGCACATAAGCTCGGGATTCCTCGTGAGATGTGTACACAGCGCATGTGTTCAATCACAGTAGCATTTAGTATAGTGCGATTTAAAAAAAAAAACTTATTTGGAAACCGTGTAAAAGCGAAAACGTGTAAAACAAGTACCGTGTAAATCGGGGGATAGGTGTATATGTGTGTTATGAATATATCGTTTTTATGTTTGAATGATAAAGAAATAAGGTGCAGTCGTGAAAATAGGAAAGATAAATATTTACCCATCAAGTAAATTTTATTTAGAATTACTTGAAGCAAATTACACATAAAATTCTTACTCACAGTAATATAGAATTTATAAAATGAATTCTATATTCGTGATTTTTAAAAAATAGGTAACTTAACTATACATATTTACAACAATTCTCAAAATGTATCCTAAATCTATGGTCAAAAATATATTTAAAAAAGTCAATGATGAAGATAGAATGCGTGTTTTAAAAAAATAAAATATTTACATTTTAGGGTATATAATATATATATTTGCATATGTATATCAAAAGTGGCATCTCTCCCTTTAAAACCCGTTAAAACAAAGAATATTATTTATATCGCCTCTGTGTAAAAAGTAATAACAATTTTTAATTCAATCGCCATCTATCGCTAAAATTTGAAATTATCAATTCGACAATATGTGTTTCATATGATTATATATCTACAGACCTTACTTCAATGATTAAAATTATTGAATGAATGAGCTTGGGTCATAGGTAGTGAACTCTCCTAGCGGTTTCGCCAGTCTAATCTACCATGCTACGACTACCATACGCGTCTATAATAGTTTCGAATTTTCAAAAAGGCATATATTGGATCAAAATATAATTTATTTACCGATATTTCAGTAGTGTGGCTGAACGCCAACCTTTTTCAAGGTATTTCAACATATATATGTGTCAACAATAAACTCAGCCCCAAATAACGTCAACATACGTCTGATATTATATTTGCATACATATATATATATTATATAATCTAAAAACTCAAATATTTCTATATTTTAAAAAATATATATTTTATTTTATTCATTGATAATTTTACTTTGTTATCATCGTTTTTAGAAAGACTTTCAGTTTTGTTGTATAGTTTTGTTGTAAATATGCGTAATTAATATATCTATCCTTTTAAATCACTAATATAGGATTAACTTTATAAATTCTATATAATGTGAAAATAACTAATGTGTAATCTTTTCTCAAGTAATTGAAAATAAAAGCTACTTGACGGTAAATAATTATATTTTTCTTATCACGACTGCACCTTAACCCTTTATCTTATCGATCCTTTGTCTTATCAACCCTTATCTAACAACAACAACAAAAATATTCATAACATATATATATATATATTAAGAAAAAGGCATCTTCTTATCGTGCAACTGAAAGTTGCTGATGACTGGCGCCATCTACCGGAATAAATATCAACGATAAGGAGATGCCTTTTTCTTAATTTATGCACCTTATCCCAGTACAATGTTACATTTGTACTATTTTTTCCCATTGTGTAGCGTCCTCACGCAATTCTGGCCTTAACTACCCGTTTCATGATTTTTCAGGATGCCTTAATGACCAATTTTTTGGTCGTTGAGGTACAGCTTGCACCACGCTGATGAGGGCCAACAGCCCGAAACGCGTCCGTGGTTAGCTTTTCTTGATTAATCAAGAATGGGTATTTGGCCAATTCTGGAATAATTAAAAATCAACGAGAATAGTTGATATTTATTCCGATAGATGGCGCCAGCCATCAGCAACTTTCAGTTACACGATAAGGAGATGCCTTTTTCTTAATTTATGCACCTTATCCCAGTACAATGTTACATTTGTACTATTTTTTCATATATATATATGTGTGGTAGTAATATGCAAATTGGGAAGTTACCGCCCAGGTTCACCAGTATATACTGATCTGAATTAAGATAACTTTCGTCTGACTGGGAATATTCTTAAATATAAAAAGGGGCTGTTCCATCGATTGCCTGCCCCCGCGGAAACTACAGAATTATTTTCCAGCAACTCGGCGTCTAAATTAATTTGTCGAAAAAGAAGCTGGCAACATGTAATTAGGCCTAGCTCGCCATCAACAGACCATGTTCAGCTGACTGCCATTTATTTCATGTTTCTTTCTCTGAGATTTCAAGTTTTTTTATATCTTTTTTTTTTTATAATAAAAAATCCTATATTTAATGGTGTTTTATAAAATATATTTTTATAGAGTGGAAAACAACGCTACTTTTAATAACTTGTGTTTTATGTTGGTGATATAAACTTGTGAAAGGTTTAACGTAATTTAATTCTTTCTAAGTTAAGTTGATGTTTTATAGTTGAGATTTAATTATACTTTATATAGCTGAAAGATAACTCTATAATAAATAATAGGAAAATATATAATAACGATATAGAAATCTACACTCATGGGAAAAACTTAAGTGGAAAGTCTTTGATGTCGACGGTCGTCTGTTATTATTATTTTTTTAAGGAGACAGAGACAATTCTGTTTACACTTAGTTATCTCGTGTATCTTTAATAAAGGTCACTGTAATATCTTTCAGAGTTATTGTCTGAATTCCGATATACATGCTAAAAGGTACAACTTCCTTAAGTTTTGTCCATGAGTGTATCTTTCAGAGTTATTGTCTGAATCCCGATATACATGCTAAAAGGTACAACTTCCTTAAGTTTTGTCCATGAGTGTATCTTTCAGAGTTATTGTCTGAATCCCGATATACATGCTAAAAGGTACAACTTCCTTAAGTTTTGTCCATGAGTGTATCTTTCA
The DNA here is from genome assembly GCA_030710605.1 of Cordylochernes scorpioides. NCBI lineage: Eukaryota > Metazoa > Arthropoda > Arachnida > Pseudoscorpiones > Chernetidae > Cordylochernes > Cordylochernes scorpioides. The sequence goes on along the minus strand of CP092872.1, from coordinate 12,588,597 downwards.
GAGTTATTGTCTGAATCCCGATATACATGCTGAAAGGTACAACTCCCTTGAGTTTTGTCAATGAGGGTATTTTAAGGAGATTCTGCCGTGACGAAGACAAGTGATATGTGACCATTGCCGAAACATATATTTCAAATAGGTCGATTTAAAGAGAAGAGTTAACTTGCTTCCAGGCTCTTTCTGTCCTTAAATATTGTGATCATAATTTCTAACTTACTTACAGATGGAAATTTTGCCGGGAGGATATAGATCTATAAAGATAAAGGATACCTCTCTCGTCAAAATAGACGTCAAAGTTAGACGTCATCTGTTGACCGTCGTCAGCAACTAGCGGCCTCGGGTTGGTGACAAAGCTACAAAACCAACTTTGGAAAACTGAGAAAAGGTACAAAATAGATACCAAAAGTCTGCCCTAAACTGATGAGGGCCATTAGTTTGAAACCTTGGTCTCTAAGTAGGCACTTCTCAGTGTGCTAAAGCTGGTGTTGTGGCTTTGTAACCGATCCGCTAGTTGCAGCGACGGTCAATAGATGGAGTCTAGCTTTGACGTCTATTTTGACAGGAGAGGTGTTCTTTATGTTTATACTTACAGAGCATCTATAAGTGTAAAACTTAGTACACTTGTTCAAACCAGATGACAATATATGTTGACAAAACTTCTGACATTTGAGTGTTTGGTAACAGACTAATTTCTAACTTTAATCTCCGTTTTTGTGATAAATTTTCAATACACCTACACAGTCAACGTAGAAGTCTGGTAGTTTATAAGCTTATTCAATCTTAATAATACTTATCCCAACTGCACAGAATTTCAGACATCTAGGTTGCCGTTATGGTCGGGAATAAAATACAATTTATATATTTACTTTCAAACGGAGAAAATAGGCGTAGCCGTTTCTGTAACGTAATGAATGTCTTAACTTCCATAGGTAGTATTAAATTAGAGCTATTGACCGTCGCTGCAATTAGCGGGTCGTTGACAAAGCCACAACACCAGCTTTGGCAAACTGAGAAACGTCCGCCTAGAAACCATAGTTTCGGGCTAATGGCCCTCATCAGTCTAGGACGGACTTTTGGTATCTCTTTTGTACCTTTTTCTCAGTTTTACAAAGTTGGTTTTGTGGCTTTGTCACCAACCCGAGGCCGCTAGTTGCTAACGACGGTCTATAGATGACGTCTATATTTAGAGTATTTAAAAAATATTTGTACATATCAGAAAATATCAGAAATTTTGTCAACTTACAATGTTATCAGGTTTGAACAAGTTTACCAAATTTCATAGTTCTAGATGCTCTGTAAGTGTAAAGATAAAGGACACCTCTCCCGTCAAAATAAACGTCAAAACTAGACGCCATCTATTGATTCTCGCTTCAACTAGCGGGTCGGTGACAATGCCACAACACTAGCTTTAGTAAACTGAGAAGCATATAACTAGAAACCATGGTTTCGGGCTAAAGTTTTAACAGATTTACTCTTCCAAACATCTCAGCTAAATATGAATGGCTGTAGCCTTTGGATTATTGGATTTATAATGTAAAGATAAAATGGATGGGGATAAGCATATATTGAGTGAAGAGTTGGTGACAGGAGATTCCTTGACACGTGTCAACCGCTCTCCCACTAATCCAAGAATAGACGCTATAGTTTGGCAGAGAATTTAATTTATAGCACACTCATGATTAAAAATTGAATAATTATTTATTAAATAAAAAAAGCATGCAAAAGTCCAAACCCACCAGCGAGTGCAAGTAACCAAACGGGACTCTGGCATATTTGAAAGTGCATTGTCGAACTGATTTTCATATGTGTTGACATATGGTGCACTTACAGTAAAAGCAGTCGCTAACTCTCCACCAAGATTATCATGGCCTGTAACACGTGTACTAGGGATAAGCAAAATAAAAAAAAACTCATTTACTTATATAAAAAGACAAAGGTCGACTCTCCCGTCAAAATAGACGTCAAAGCTAGACCCTATCTATCTCGGGAGAGACGATCTTTGTCTTTTTGGATCAATATCCTCCCAGCAAAAGTTCCATATATATTATGCTTATTATATTATGTTTATTATATTATATATGCTATATTATATATATTATGCTTTTAAGTATATGATATCATAAAATAAAGTGGAGATATTAGGGTTGCTCCATCTCTCTTTCACTTCCAGTGTAAATGCTAAGCCTAAATAAACGAGGCTTAACGTTCCTTTGAAAGTTTTGCTGATGGAGCTCATCACGTTGCAGCTTTGTAAACATTTTCCGAGGTAATTTGGCCATTAATATTAATTATAATGGCGCCTTAATTGAATTTAATTAGATTTTTTTTATGTACGCAGATATTTAAAGTTGCTTCAAAAGTGCAGGGATCTTTTTTAAAAAAGGTTAATTATAGGACAATTATCTTTTGGTGGCAATATGTCATGTTTTTGTGTGAGGGCCTTGTAACCATGTTGCCTACTGTGTTAGTTATGAATGTAGAATTAAGATTTTGTAATTAATTTCTAATGAGAGAGAGGTGTTGTGTAATTAACTAAATTATTGCTATTCGCTACCAGAACCGTGGCTATCAGTAAGTGAAAGTAACCAAACGGTGCTCTGACACTTTGTAAATGTAAATAAGATCTATATTTACCTGTAAAATGGAAGGATATAAAAGCACGAATGTTTCTTTTATACATAATACAAACTTCTACTGTCCTTACTGCGATGGAAAAATATATTGGGAGGGCTTGGCTCATCAGTGTATATTTTTCATCTCAGTAAGGGCAGTAGAAGTTTGTATTATGTATAAAAGAAACATTCGTGGTTTTAAATCCTTTCATTTTATATGTATAGATGGCGCGTTATTGCTTTGTGTTACTATTTACCTGTGTAGATATGTGGTATACTTACACATTTCAAGTAGTTATAAATCTTTACTTGGCATGATTATCATGGCATGTTCATTTAAGATAATATCACTATACTATGCATCTTTTTCAAATATTTATGTAAATGCATATATGCTATCAGTTTTATTTATCCGATAATTAGTTCTCTCTTGCTTCTTATAACCATCAAGGGGACGCATGCGCAGTTCATTTCCTTTCTAACAATTTGCCGGTCGACGGCCGCTAACGGTTCGGTGTATTGTTTGCTGCGATTGATCATCAGAACGCCTTGGCCAAATTACTTGTCAGGTGTTATAGATTTGAAGTGAATACATTACAAAGCGTTTTACATGCATTTTTAAAATCAAGATTTAAAATTAAATTAAAACAAATTTCATACTTCATCCTTAAGGATAGGAATAGTCATTATTTCTCCTTTAAATAATTAAAATTACGATTTTTCGTTCTGTATAAAGAAATATTTGTGGTAAAATTTGTTAAACTTCGTTCTACAATCATAAGCTGTATACTGTCAAAATATTATCTAGAGAAAGGAATGAATTCTATTTGAAAGTTGTAAATAAACTTAATTGGCAATTGTTTTGATTATTAAGGAATTAACTAGAACGGAATTCCTACACAGTTTCATCCAAATTTTATAGTCACTCAATTTGTCACATCACACGGCCAGAAATACTTATATAAAAGAGGTCTATCAGAAGCACTAAATTGTTCCTGCGGAGAAACTGAACAAACTTCTTTTCACCTTATCTATGACTGTCCGAACTTTACAGAAGTGAGACATCGATTGTTCCCTGATCTAAATGATTTAACTCTCTTACATCAGCCACTTTGTCTATATAAATTTTATAACTCTGTCGAATAATACATGTAAATTTGTAAATATTTAATTCTATAAATAAATAAAAGGCATTATATTGGATCTAAATTTATTATTCAATCAATTTTTCTAGGGGCAAAACGCCTCTCTTTATCAAGTGTTTTTCTTTGATTTAAACTAAATCACGTGGATATGTGATCCATACATATAATTCTATTTATTTTGTCCATAATATAAATATATATATCAAAATTATTTCTCCCCATTGAAAATAACAAAATATTTTTAAAACTTAATTCTGTTGATGTTGTGTGGCGCTGAGTTTATTGTTGACATACATTAATATGTTATAATACCTTGATAAAGGTTGGCGTTCAGCCAACTGAAATATTGGTAAAATATAATATTGATCCAATATATGCCTTTTTAATTAAAGATATAATTATATGTTTTGATTTGTTTGTTGTTTTGTGTGTTTGTTTCCTCTGTAATAGGCGCAAATATTTCAATATCGCGTCTGGTTGATTAAAAAAATAAAAAAGGAATGAACTAGAGCCTCTCCATCATGTAAGTGGTCAGGAATAATTCAGTAGAGATCCTCTCTAGTGACATCTACGTCCCATCAGGCTGACACTGAGGAATTTAACGGCTGTTTTTACTGTCGCACGCGGTCGTCTGCTGTCACAAAGCCAGACGATCAGGTAACAAGTCTAACCTACACATTATCAGAAGAATTAAAGTGTCTATCACAAATCTAATCACATTGTTAAATATTTAATTAAAAAGGCATATATTGGATCAAAATATCATTTATCTTACCAATATTTCAGTTGGCTGAACGCCAACCTTTATCAAGGTGGACAACACGTGTTGTCCATCTTTATAATTTACTGGTAAGAGTCCCTGCAATTCTTTATCAAGGTGTTATAACATTTTAAAGTGTGTTAACAACAAACTCAGCGCCACATAACGTCAACAGAATTAAGTTTTAAATTATATTTTGTTATATTCAATGGGGAGAAAATATTATATATATATATATATATTTATGAAACAATATGGTCTATCACAAATCTAATCAAATTGTTAAACATTTAATTAAAAATACATATATATTAAATCAAAATATCATTTATTTTACCATTTTACCAATATTTCTGTTGGTTGAACGCCAACCTTTATCAAGGTGTTATAACATTTTAATGTGTGTCAACAACAAAACTCAGCGCCATATAACGTTAACAGAATTAAGTTTTAAAAATATTTTGTTATATTCAATGGGGAGAAATATATATATATATATTTATGAAAAAATAGTACAAATGTGATATTGTACTGAGATAAGGTACATAAATTAAGAAAAAGGCATCTCATTATGTGTAACTGCAAGCCATCAGCAACTTTCAGTTGCACGATAAGGCGAAGCCTTTTTCTTAATATATATTTATATTATGGATAAAATAAATTTTGTAAAATATGGGTGTGAATATTTTGTATATTAACAATTGTTAAACATGTGTCAAAAGAATTAAATTCTTCATGACGATGCTTATCTTTTTCATTTAATTCTTTTTCTTGAAGATAGAGATTGTCTATAGCCAGCATTCGTAATTCTTAAAAATAAGATACACTTCGGCTAGTAAATTGTTTATATTTTGTCAACGTTTCGACAAAAAATCTGTTGTCTTTGTCAGGAAAGAATTAAAATTAAAGCATTTCGAGTAGAAATATCAGGCTTTCAGGGAAAAGTATATTTTCAAAAACTTTTTTTATTTTCTAGCTTTCTGGCACGAACGCCCTTATACAGGAGACAACATGGTTTTTCTGGAGGCCTGATGTTTTTAAGCGATATTGATACAGGGGAGTAGTTTATTGAATTGAGCATTTGGAAAGACAATAAAAGAGATACATTTTTAACGCCTTGCCAAATGCTTTGCTTTTTTTTTCTGATGAGGACAAACGTTTTTTGTCGAAACGTCGAGTAAATAAACACAATTTGTTGAAATTGACAATTTCAAGGGATACACCTTGATGGTCTCAATAAACTCTGGAACGACTGTTCTATGAGAAAGGGCCGGGTTGGTCTTGCTAGGGTAATACCAGCTGACCTAATGTACATGTAAAGTTTGGAGCGGGACGTTTCACAAGAGTGACATCCACGGCTCCAATTTATAATTGTAACAAATAGTATTTGAATAAAAACATTCAATCGGGTAAAACACGGGCGTTGCCCGGGTCATTCGGCTAGTATATTATAAACACAAGGTATGTTACCATCTTCAGACAAAGGTACTGAATTCTTTCATCAAATATATGAAAGCTTTTGTTTTTTTAATTAAATAAATCATTGTCAGATAATATTACTATTTAGTGTTAATATATGGACATATGTATATATGCCTGAAGTAGATAACTTTTCTATTTACATAGATTATTTTTTAGATTATCACATTTCATTTCCATATATTATATTAAAAATAAAAAAGGCATATCCTGACTAGGAGCACATGTGCTTTATAGATAAAATAGCGCCATCTAATGGAACAGAAATAAACTAAACGTTGATTTAGACTGTTCCCTGTATAGCCTTGACAACCATAATGACTGGGTGAAGTAGAATAGGTCTGTTTTTATCATTAAGACTAGGAGCACTACTCAGTGGCAGGCCGACTTAGCACCAATATGAAATGGCCGCCTCTGACACGAGGAACAGACGCCATGTGCAGTTGTTTCTTACATGGAATACAGACTCATACTGTATCCTTGGATCAGGAGCCCTTACAGGATACTATCAGCCGGGCCAGCTGAACCCAGGTTTTTTAGTGAGCTTGTTACTGCTCCCCTTCTCCTTTTACATCCGGGCTTGAGACCGGCAAAGGCGGAATTTCCTCTAGAAATTATAATATATTGAAATTTTATTTAAAATCTTAATTTCTCTTCAAAAGTTTCGAAAAGCAATGTATTAATACAGTCGAAATTCGTTAATTTGAAGCCCAAGGGTTCCAAAAATATTTTTTTCAAATTATCCAAAAATTCGAATTACAAACTGAAATTCCTTTTATAGGTAATTCTAGGGACCAAGATAAATATTCGAATTAAATACGTTCGAATTATCCAATTTCTACTGTAAATATAAGTACAAAATATATTTAAAATATAATAATTAAAATAAAAATAATAATATATATAAAATAAATATGTTTATATTTTAACCAAAAGATAGAAGAAGAGAGAGGGAGGTAAAAAATGGCGCCAATTTTCAGTGTTAACACAGTGTTGCCAGATTGTTCTCCCCCTGTGATCACAGATAAATCTGCCGGTCGATATCACGTGACCCCGTACCATGAGGTGCCTAATTACAAATTTCAAATATTAAATTTGAGAACACTTCTATCTCTATCTACTCAGTACAATTTTATTCAATCACATTATGTTTTTTATTACATTTTAAATAGTAATTCTAAGTAACCCATCTCTATTTAAGTGAAATAAATTTTCATGTTTTTTTTATATAACTAAAGTAGAGAAATTAAAACATAATAATATATTTGTTTTGAAAATAGAGCAATCCATAAATAAATCTTTATTTAAAAAGGCATATATTGGGTCAAAATATCATTTATTTTACCAATATTTCAGTTGGCTGAACGCCAACCTTTATCAAGGTGTTATAACATAATAATATTTTTTTATAACATAATGTTGGTGTTATAATATAACACACTTTAAAATGTTATAACACCCTGATAAAGGTTGACGTTCAGCCAACTGAAATATTGGTAAAATAAATGATATTTTGATCCAATATATGTCTTTTTAATTAAATAATAATATATGTATGTTATGAATATTTTTTTGTTGTTGTTAGATAAGGCTTGATAAGACAAAGGATCGATAAGATAAAGGTTTGAGGTGCAGTCGTGATAAAAAAAAAATAATTATTTACAGTCAAGTAGCTTTTATTTTCAATTACTTGAGAAAAGATTACACATTAGTTATTTTCACATTATATAGAATTTATAATGTTAATCCTATATTAGTGATTTAAAAGGATAGATATGTTAACTACGCATATTTGCAACAAAACTATACAACAAAAACTGAAAGTCTTTCTAAAAAAAGATGATAACAAAAGTAAAATTATCAATGAATAAAATAAAATATATATTTTCTAAAATATAGAAATATTTGAGTTTTTAAAACATAATAATATATGTATATCATTTAAACGTTCGAATTATTGATTTCTTTATTTAAAAGAAGTAATTTGTAATTTTTTTTGATGGTTTTAAATGATCTATACAAGGTTATTTTACAAAAGGTTTTCTCTCTCAGCAAAGATATATCGTATACACTGTGATTTATATCAATGAGTAGATTGTACTTCAGTATCTCGGTGTTGAAGGGCATGTAAGCCCGATAGCTCGAGAAATAAAATAATTTTTGATTTTTATTTAAATTTTTAATTTAGAATCAACTGGCAAAAAATCCCCTTTCTTCACATAAAAGACTTAACAGATAGAAAGAATTTAGAATAGCTTCATTAAGAAGAAAAATTCCAAATGGTATATCTACTTATATAATTGCCTTATTCTGTCTGTGTGAAGTTCACGGATAGATTTGGTCAGAATGGATAAAATAAAAAAAGTGTCAAGAGATGGGAATCGAACCCACGACCTTCCGCTTACCGGGCAGATGCCATGACCACTAGGCCACATGACCACAATTTATAATTGTAATAAATAGTATTTGAATCAAAACATTCAATCGGGTAATTATCTATAAATACCTTAATTTATATTATATAAAGGGGGTCGGTGGAAGGATGGTCTAAACTGTTGGTTTTCGACCGCTACGACCCGGGTTCGATTCCCGTATTGGGCACTTTTTTCTGATTTAAAAAAAAATGCCCCAATGTCTCCCGATTCTTGCAAAAGTCTAACCCCACAAGTAACCAAACGAGGCTCTGGCACATTTGTAAGTGCGAAGTCGAACTGCTTTTCACATGTGTAGACATGTGGTGCACTTACAGTAAAAGCAGTCGCCTACTTCTACCCACCATGATTAGCATGGCCTGTACCACTTGTACAAGGAATAAGTAAAAAGGAATTATATAAATGTTTTCTTTTAAAAAAATATTGTTAAAAAAAAAGGTTAGTTAGGGTTTTATTAAGTATATTTGTGTGTATATTTTCACAAAATGAACTTACTTTAATTTTTTTTTCCTTAAAACAACTTTAAATATAATATTGAATTATAAAGTTGAGAGATAAATGTGTTTTTTTAACTCTTAGTATTAATGTAATTACTGGATAATTGAATTTTAGGGAAAACTTTAAAAAGAGATAATATTATAGTTCAACATTTATAAAGAATAGAGAGAGTTTCTTTTTATATTTTTAATGAGTTCTACACCAAATTTTGTATATATAATCTTGGACAATATTTAAGGAAGTGAAAGTCTTTGATGAACCCGGTCGTCAATTTTTTTTTTTAAGAAGAAGAAGACAGACGCAATTTGTTTCACCCTTGGTTATCTCGCGTGTCTTCAATCAAGGTCACTGTAATATCTTTCAGAGTTATTGTCACAATCCCGATATACATGCTAAAAGGTACAACTCCCTTAAGTTTTGTCCATGAGTGTAAATGCATGCATGCATCTGGTTGAATAACTGGCGAAACTGCTGGGAAGGTTCACCACTGATGAGCCAGGCCATCCCAATAGTTTTCTATTGCTGTAAGGCCGGTTGGACGTTTTTTTATTTGGAAAAAAATAAATGGCGTGTGTGTGAAATATTTTTTAAAATTCTTTTATTACTTTTGTGCTTACAAATAAACCAGCTATCTGTATAGCAACGAAAAAATATATATACCTTCTAGCAACCGCTAACTTTACTTGCAGCGAGTACTTAGTGAAGCCTTTTGCCCTCGGCCACGACCCTTATCCATCTCTCCCAGGCTTCCACTTCCCATTGTCGATGCTCCCACAATCTACTTGTGTCTACCAGAATTCCTTTTCCTCCAGCGGGCCTGTTACCTAGATGACTGCGTTGTGATTGTCTTCAATGTTTTCTCCGAAAAAGCTTGCCTTCAAGCTTACAGCGGAGGGTGTGTAATTTCTGTTATACCTTCTAGCATGACTTCAGTCTCTACAAATAGAAAATAAATTTCTAATTAGATTCTTCATTTGTTTAGAGATTTAATTAGGAGATTCAACAGAGATTCTACCTACATCGATCTTTCGTCCATGCAGCTACATACTTCCTCAGTATTCATTTACTTCTTGGCATACATGGTATTCTTGAGAAAAATCATCTCCTTATTATGCAACTATATGTTACTGATGGCTGGCGTCATCTATCGGAATAAATATAAACTAATCGTCGATTTATAGATTATTTTTACAGATAATCGATCAAATTCCAATTGATGATAAATTAAATAAATCCAATTAGGTACACGTTTCAGACTGTTGGCTCTCGTCAGTGTAGTGTAGGCTTTATATTAAGATGAGATGAGATTTGGTTAATATTATATGGAATGATTAGAATCAACTAATCGCTGATAAATTTAGGAAAAAATATAACCATATCAACCATACAATAATTTATTTAATTCCTGATGTCTCAATGACTCGTTGCCACTTTCCTTAAGGGGAATAAAACATAGGAACTAAATACAAATTTGGTCGATGTAGCTATATCTTTTTCCAAACAAACTTCCAATCATCAATGATCATCAAAAATAATGGTTGATATTTATTCCGACAGATGGCGCAAACCATCAAACATTTAGTTGTACGATCAAAAGATGTCTTGAAATTTATCAAACAACAACAAATCCTTTATTTAGGGCCTCTCGCCCTATACAAGATTCGCCAGTTCACAAGGGATGGGGAGAACACTGTGTGGCCGGGAAATAATCCTGTGGAATATCGCCTAGGCTATATACCTATTCTTTGATATTTCATTAATTAGTGCCGGAAATGAAGGACAAAGTTGCCCCGTTTTATCATTTAGTTTTCGTCTTTCCTCAGACAGAGCAGCACAATCAAATAAGTAGTGCAACATCTCCATTGTTATTCCTGATTCACAGAAAGCTTGAAAGTTATCAATATGATCTCAGTACGATATATATTACATACTTTGTTACACTTGTTTACATAAAATATAAGAAATTTATACCGTAGGATTTATTTCAGGTGAAATAGGTGAACTATGAACATGTAACGTTTTCAATATTGATGGAAATTTTGTTGGGAGGATATTGATCTAAAAAGACAAAGGTCGTCTCTCCCGTCAAAATAGACGTTAAATAGATGGCGTCTTAGTTTTGACGTCTATTTAATGTCGGGAGAGGCGACCTTTCTCGTTTCAGATTTCAGGGAAAATTTCTATCAATATTTTTGCTATAGATTTGCCTTACCACTTTGCCAGCTAAACACCTCTTTAAAAGATTCTCAATATTTCATTGGATCCCTTGTGGATCTCATGGAATAAAGTCCGCCCTAGACTGACGAGGACCATTAGCCTGAAACCATGGTCTCTAGGTGGATGCTTCTCAGTTTGTCAAAACTGGTGTTGTGGCTTTGTCACCGACCCAAGACCGCTAGTTTGCGGTGACGGTTAATAGATGGCGTCTAGTTTTGACGTCTGTTTTGACGGGAGAGGCGACCTTTGTCTTTTTAGTTTTCAATATTGTTACGCCAGATCAACCTTTGCAGGGTAATCAACCTTGATTACCTATTTATTGGTATTGTACGTATTTCCCGAGCGAGTTTCCATAATAAATGTAAATTATAAAAAGTAAATAATGAAACAGTTACCTTCAGAAGTTGTTTATTTGTTATGTTGTCCTCGTAGTTGTCTTCCTCGTGGACTTCACGTCTCTTGTTCAGTTGTTCTATCCTCACGTCTATCTTTAAAGCCATGTGAAATTCCAGTGGTATCGTTATACATAATAATAATGAATAAATACTCTGAAAATTAGAAACTTTTTTAAAGGCTTGAGTCGAAAGGCGATCCATTAATTAAGATTATATAAAAGGGCGTACCTGGATCTGTAAAGAAAAAAAAAATTTTTTTCTCAAGATATTTCGAGAGATTTGCTCCCTCTTTATCAATTTATTGCACAGTGAATTTAATTTACCAATTATTGTACATCATATGAAATCATATTTATTATTATCAATAATTATTTTTGACCAATAACAAATTTGTTTTCATATTATCTACAATAATTAGTAAATTAAATTCACTGTGCAATAAATTGATAAAGAGGGAGCATTCTCTCGAAATATTTTAAGAAAAAAATTGTTTTGTTTTTTTACAGATTCAGGTATGCCCTTTTATATAATTACTAGACGAATGGCCCGGGCAACGCCCGGGTTTTACCCGAGTGCGAATATATTTTAAAAACGTTTTAATCTTCATCTTGTCTACACCTTGTATACATCTTGCTTCCTAGGGTTGCCTAGAGTGGCCGCTATAGACAGGGTGGTCTGTAGAGACAGGTGGATGTATCACACAGCTGATAATAGGGTTGCCTAGAGTGGCCGCTATAGACAGGGTGGTCTGTATAGAAGGTGGATGTATCACACAGCTGTAGAGTGGTCGCTATAGACAGGGTGGTCTGTATAGACAGGTGTATGTATCACACTGCTGATAACAGGGTTGCCTAAAGTGACCGCTATAGACAGGGTGGTCTGTATAGACAGGTGAATGTATCACACAGCTGATAACAGGGTTGTCTAGGGTGGTCGCTATAGACAGGGTGGTCTGTATAGACAGGTGAATGTAACACACTGATGCTAACAGGGTTGCCTAAAGTGACCGCTATAGACAGGGTGGTCTGTATAGACAGGTGGATGTATCACACAGCTGATAACAGGGTTGTCTAGAGTGGCCGCTATAGACAGGTGTATGTATTACACAGCTGATAACAGGGTTTTTCTAGAATGGCCGCTATATACAGGTGGTCTGTATAGACAGGCGGATGTATCACACAGCTGATAACAGGGTTGTCTAGAGTGGTCGCTATAGACAGGGTGGTCTGTATAGAGAGGTGGATGTATCACACAGCTGATAACAGGGTTGTCTAGAGTGGTCGCTATAGACAGGGTGGTCTGTATAGACAGGTGTATGTATCACACTGCTGATAACAGGGTTGCCTAAAGTGACCGCTATAGACAGGGTGGTCTGTATAGACAGGTGTATGTTTCACACTGCTGATAACAGGGTTGCCTAAGGTGACCGCTATAGACAGGGTGGTCTGTATAGACAGGTGGATGTAACACACTGCTGATAACAGGGTTGTCTAGAATGGCCGCTATAGACAGGTGTATGTATCACACAGCTGATAACAGGGTTGTCTAGAGGGGGGGCGGGCAGGGAGGTCACGTGTTTGCTGGCAGCCAATGGGCGCGCATTCTATCCGTGAGCTTCAGACAAACAAACAGACAGAATAAGGCAAATATATAAGTAGATTATAGACGCGTATGCTTCTTTTTGAAATTAAACAATTTCTACTGCTCTTACTGCAATGGAAAAATTAATGGGAGGGCCTGGCTCATCAGTGGTGAACCCTCCCAGCGGTTTCGCCAGTTTAATCTACCATACCGCTGTTATATTGCATTTTTGGAACTTTCTTTTATAGTGATACTGATGTTGGACTCTTGGAATGGAAATTTCCAAAAATACAATCTATTGCAGTAGGGGCAGTAGAAATTGTTTAATTTCAAAAAGGAACTTACGCGTCTAAAATAGTTTCGAATTTTGATAACAGATGGCGCGCTAGTGCATCGTAATATTAATATATACTCTGTCGAAATATAATACATAATCAATGAAAAGTTCATCAATATTATTATTTAAAATCATTTTTATAAAAATATTATAATTTTGATGATACAAAAGGTATATACATCATGATGCCAAGGGTAGTAGACCTGCTAGATACAACAAAGCCAATTTGACAGGATCCATCAAGTCGGTGTCAGGTGGCTTAGGCCTAATTCTCAGGCGGTGGGATTACCCGCTAGTGTTACCGGATAGATGGCGCTACCTGTACATACCTCTACACCTACCTTATACGTATTCTCTTATCTATGATTCTCATATGGGTTGGTATCATAAATGGGGGTGTTTAACCTATTGTTTTATTAATTATTATCTTCATATTTTTCTGCATACACAAACACACGGTTGACGTTATGTGGCGCTGAGTTTGTTGTTGACACCCTTTAAAATATAATACACTGCGGCCTGTAATTGTAAAACGACACTTGAAGTTATACCGCATGAGTTTCTTTTCAACGAAAAATCAAAATTTATTTCAAGGTGAAATATCGACTATTTCTAACCTTTTTGGATGAGGTATGAAAGGATGAATTATGAAGAGTAATGACAAACGGAAAAATAAAAGTGTCCAGGGATGGGAATCGAACCCACAGTGTTCCGCTTACCGGGCAGATGCCATGTCCACTAGGCTACCCTGGAATTATTTTTCTTTTCGTAAATAATACATAAAGTAATTTATATGAAATAAAAGGATTTAAAAGCGCGAATGTTTCTTTTATACATAAAACAAACTTCTACGCAGTAAGGGCAGTAGAAGTTTGTATTATGTATAAAAGAAACATTCGCGCTTTTAAATCCTTTTATTTTATATGTATAGATGGCGCGTTATTGCTTTGTGTTAATTTATGCCTAACTGGCCTTGTCTTTATAGTTTGCTGAAGAGCATTGCTCGAAGCAAATATTTGAATATAATGATACTGTCCTATAAGCTTATGTCCATAGTTTACTTGAAAACCATTTCTGAGATTCCATCCTTCAGTGTAGCATATAAAAGCAGAATGATCCAATACAGTATTAGAGCTCTGAGAAGCGGTCTGGTGGATTAAATTGGCGAAACCGCTGGGAGAGTTTACCACTGATGAGCCAAGCCCTCCCAATATATTTCATCGCAGTAAGGACAGTAGAAGTTTGTATTATGTATAAAAGAAACATTCGTGCTTTTAAATCCTTTTATTTTATATGTATAGATGGCGCGTTATTGCTTTGTGTTAAAGTAATTTATAATATAAACTTTTAAATGTTTGAATATAGAGAATTCAAAATGGCAATTTTGATGAGGAGAGGGATATTTAGTCACTGAAACGTTGGAAATTAACTAAATAAATGGTTGATGTGATTATGTATATTGCTAAACCAACTTCGAACCAACATATGATCTTCAAAAGGTGTTAGTTTTATATCCAGAAAAGGGAATAAAAACACCATAAATACACACTCCGTTGCCAGAAGGAATGTTTGAAGGAAACAATTTCTCTATGAGTACGTATAGAGTAACTTTTTATAAAACTTTATTTCCACCGATGCCCTCGGCAGATGTGGACGCTTTCTTCTTTCTAGATAGATGACCTCTCTCTCTGGTCAAAAATCATTATTTATAAATATATTTTCATTGAATAACACTTCTCACTCTTTTTTTATTTTATTTATTCCTCTCTCGAGAAAGAGAATATAATTTTTAATTTGAAAATTATTTAATATTATAAAATATCAATATACATAAATATTATAGATAAGGCACAATTTGAATTATAAATTATAAACACAAGGTAATAAGACCAAATCCAAATAAATAGTGTGTGACGTTTCGGTAACAGCGTTGTTACCATCTTCAGACAAAAGTACTGAAGTCTGTACTTTTGTCTAAAGATGGTAACAACGCTGTTACCGAAACGTCACACACTATTTATTTATTTGGATTTGGTCTTATTACCTTGTTTTATAAATATTATATATTTTTAATATCTCTGAATATATACAGATATTAATATAAAATCGGAGAATATTTAATGAACCTAGTTGTTTACAGCAGTGATCTCTTTCTTTCCAGAAAAAGGGAAGAAAACCAAAATGTAAAGTAACGCCAATACACAGGAGTATGAGAAAACTTAATTACACTCGTAGACAAAACTTAGAAAGTAAAAGGTCTTTGATTTCGCCGGACGATTATTTATTTTTTTGAAGGAGATAGAGACAATGTTGTTCACACTAGGTTATCTGATGTGTCTTCAATAAAGGTCACTGTAATATCTTTCAGAGTTATTGCCTCAATCCCGATATACATGCTTTATTGTGAAAATAAATTGTAGAAAGGTAGTTGAAACACCTACAAACTTTTCTTTATACACTGCGTGACATTGAAAATGGAACACCAAGAAATAGTGGCCAGAAAATTACGCAAATTTCAGGGTAGACGCGCCTAACCGAGTTATGCAAATGATGAAAAATGCGCAGCTCTCGTGCGCACATGGAGTAAGGTATAAGGGAAGGAACTTGCAGAAAGGACAGTATTCGTGTCGTTATTTCTTCAAGGAAAATCATTGTATAAATTTTATTCTTGTGTCAAAAGACACGTGTAATAACAGAGAATGCCAGGTCATCGTAAACGGAGGCAGTTCAAGCAGACAGACGTTTTTACGAGGGGCATGGTGATCGGACTGAAAAGGGCAGGTTGGTCCATACGTCAAATCGCAGCTGATACACACCTTGATGCGTCCACGGTGCACCGACTGTGGAGAAGATGGTTGGAACAAGGAAATGTGGCAATTTATAGGAATGTCGGTGCAACCAGAGTGACGTCAGCACGTGTGGATCGGCGTATCCTTCGACAAGCAGTGGCGGCCCCACAAGCCACTTGTACCGCCATCCTGCAACATGTGCTAGACACCCTAGATCATTCCATCTCGACCAGAACCATTTCCCGTCGATTGGTTGCTAATGGATTGCACTCATGCCGTCCGCTAAGAAGACTGCCATTGACCCCACCGAATAGGCGCCAACGTTTGGAATGGTGCCGGGCTAGATCGACGTGGATGACGGAATGGCACAGGGTCGTGTTCTCAGATGAGTCGCGTTTCTGCTTGTCCAGTGATAGTCGCCATGTACGCGTGTGGCGTCGACGTGGAGAAAGGTCCAATCCGGCAGCAATTGTGGAACGCCCCACCGTGCGACAACGTGGAATCATGGTTTGGGGCGCAATCGCGTATGATTCCAGGTCACCTTTACTTCGTATTCAGGGCACTATGACGGCCCAACGATACGTTGATGATGTGCTGCGACCGGTGACACTCCCCTACCTTCAGGGGGTACCCAATGCCCTTTATCAGCAGGATAACGCCCGACCGCACACTGCTCGCATTAGCCAACAAGCTCTGCAAGATGTACAGATGCTTCCCTGGCCACCGTACTCTCCTGATCTCTCACCAATCGAGCACGTCTGGGACATCATTGGACGCCGTTTGCATGCCTTGCCACAGCCGCGTTCAGAAGACGAACTGTGGCAAATGGTTGGGAGGGAATGGAGAGCCATCCCTTAGGACGCCATCCGTACTCTGATTGACTCTCTACCTAGACGTGTTGCTGCGTGCATCGCCGTCCGCGGTGGTCCTACTTGCTACTAAGCCGACGCCGTTCTCGCTCTGTATTATGACTATCATTTTGAAATAAAGATCACTTATTGTTCGTCCCTGTCTCTCTCTGTCTGCCGAGTTTCATCACTTTCTGGCCACTATTTCTTTGTGTTCCATTTTCAATGTCACGCAGTGTATATAGTGATTCTACTCTTTCACAAAGTGGACCTTTGTTATTATCGGTAAAGGCTAATTTGACGAAACTGTAAAGATAGATAGAAATTTCGGCTACATGAACTCAGTAGAATTTAGTTTAAATATATAAGGATTAAAAGATTACATGAGGAGCTTCCTTTTAGATATATTGCGAGCTTTCGAACCTTCCGGTTCTTCATCAGGCATGGATAGCATGGATATACTAACAAGATTTATACGCATTTGAGCCATTATATAAATACATACATATTTATATATGTATATATATATATTATTTATATATCATTATATATGTATATATGTATATAATGGCTCAAATGCGTATAAATATTGTTAGTATATCCATGCTATCCATGCCTGATGAAGAACCGGAAGGTTCCAAAGCTCGCAATAAATCTAAAAAGAAGCTCCTCATGTAATCTTTTAATCCGTATATATAGATAGACATTGTAGAATATCATTAGTTTGATAATCCCCTAGAGTAGTATAATATCAATGGAACCAAAGCGTGAGACAAAGTGTTTCTTGTAAAGTATTTATTATATAGTCAAGTTTTCGTGTATTTCTGCTCTACTACAGAAGTAGAAATAGAACCATTTCACCCGGTAGAAGTCCTGAAATCTCGGCAAAAAATAATAAAAAACCTTACAATAAACTCTTCAAGATTTGAATTCTTGATAATATCATAGAATGTGTAACTATTATAGAGACACGTATGATTATTTTAAAAATTAAGCAATTTTTTTATACTATCCTTATTGCAATGAAATATTAATTGAAGAGCCTGGCTCATCAGTGGTAAACCCTCCAAGCGTTTTTCTCAGCATATTTCCCATATTTCATTCAATATACCATTTACAAGAGGTTAGCATCAGTATCGATATAAAAGGAAAACCAAAAAATGCAATATAACAGCGGTTATGGTAGATTAAACTAGCGAAACCGCTGGGAGGATTCACCACTGATGAGCTAGGTCCTTCCCATTAATATATCATTGCAGCAGGGGCAGTAGAAAAAAAATTGTTTTATTTTTAATAGAATTATACGTGTCTATAATAGTTTCTAATTCTCAGAACAGATGGCGCACTAATGTATCATATTGTGGAATGTATAACAGTTATAATATAACATGTACACGCTTGTTCGGTGGTACAACTACTACAATAGGAACGATACAGAGAAGATTAGCAATGGCCCCTGTGTTCGGTGGTACAACTACTACAATTGGAACGATACAGAGAAGAATAGCAATGGCCCCTGTGTTCGGTGGTACATCTACTACAATTGGAACGATACAGAGAAGAATAGCAATGGCCCCTGTGTTCGGCGGTACAACTACTTCAATAGGAACAATACAGAGAAGAATAGCAATGGCCCCTGTGTTCGGCGGTACAACTACTACAATAGGAACGATACAGAGAAGATTAGCAATGGCCCCTGTGTTCGGCGGTACAACTACTACAATAGGAACGATACAGAGAAGATTAGCAATGGCCCCTGTGTTCGGCGGTACAACTACTACAATATAAACGATACAGAGAAGATTAGCAATGGCCCCTGTGTTCGGTGGTACAACTACTACAATAGGAACGATACAGAGAAGATTAGCAATGGCCCCTGTGTTCGGCGGTACAACTACTACAATTGGAACGATACAGAGAAGAATAGCAATGGCCCCTGTGTTCGGCGGTACAACTACTACAATTGGAACGATACAGAGAAGATTAGCAATGGCCCCTGTGTTCGGCGGTACAACTACTACAATTGGAACGATACAGAGAAGATTAGCAATGGCCCCTGTGTTCGGTGGTACAACTACTACAATTGGAACGATACAGAGAAGATTAGCAATGGCCCCTGTGTTCGGCGGTACAACTACTACAATTGGAACGATACAGAGAAGATTAGCAATGGCCCCTGTGTTCGGTGGTACAACTACTACAATAGGAACGATACAGAGAAGATTAGCAATGGCCCCTGTGTTCGGCGGTACAACTACTACAATTGGAACGATACAGAGAAGAATAGCAATGGCCCCTGTGTTCGGTGGTACAACTACTACAATTGGAACGATACAGAGAAGATTAGCAATGGCCCCTGTGTTCGGCGGTACAACTACTACAATTGGAACGATACAGAGAAGAATAGCAATGGCCCCTGTGTTCGGTGGTACAACTACTACAATTGGAACGATACAGAGAAGATTAGCAATGGCCCCTGTGTTCGGCGGTACAACTACTACAATTGGAACGATACAGAGAAGATTAGCAATGGCCCCTGTGTTCGGTGGTACAACTACTACAATAGGAACGATACAGAGAAGATTAGCAATGGCCCCTGTGTTCAGCGGTACAACTACTACAATTGGAACGATACAGAGAAGATTAGCAATGGCCCCTGTGTTCGGCGGTACAACTACTACAATATAAACGATACAGAGAAGATTAGCAATGGCCCCTGTGTTCGGTGGTACAACTACTACAATTGGAACGATACAGAGAAGATTAGCAATGGCCCCTGTGTTCGGTGGTACATCTACTACAATAGGAACGATACAGAGAAGATTAGCAATGGTCCCTGTGTTCGGTGGTACAACTACTACAATAGGAACGATACAGAGAAGATTAGCAATGGCCCCTGTGTTCGGCGGTACAACTACTACAATTGGAACGATACAGAGAAGATTAGCAATGGTCCCTGTGTTCGGTGGTACAACTACTACAATAGGAACGATACAGAGAAGATTAGCAATGGTCCCTGTGTTCGGCGGTACATCTACTACAATAGGAACGATACAGAGAAGATTAGCAATGGTCCCTGTGTTCGGTGGTACAACTACTACAATAGGAACGATACAGAGAAGATTAGCAATGGCCCCTGTGTTCGGCGGTACAACTACTACAATAGGAACGATACAGAGAAGATTAGCAATGGCCCCTGTGTTCGGTGGTACAACTACTACAATTGGAACGATATAGAGAAGATTAGCAATGGCCCCTGTGTTCGGTGGTACAACTACTTCAATAGGAACAATACAGAGAAGAATAGCAATGGCCCCTGTGTTCGGCGGTACAACTACTACAATTGGAACGATACAGAGAAGATTAGCAATGGTCCCTGTGTTCGGTGGTACAACTACTACAATAGGAACGATACAGAGAAGATTAGCAATGGCCCCTGTGTTCGGCGGTACAACTACTACAATAGGAACGATACAGAGAAGATTAGCAATGGCCCCTGTGTTCGGTGGTACAACTACTACAATTGGAACGATATAGAGAAGATTAGCAATGGCCCCTGTGTTCGGTGGTACAACTACTTCAATAGGAACAATACAGAGAAGAATAGCAATGGCCCCTGTGTTCGGCGGTACAACTACTACAATTGGAACGATACAGAGAAGAATAGCAATGGCCCCTGTGTTCGGTGGTACAACTACTACAATTGGAACGATATAGAGAAGATTAGCAATGGCCCCTGTGTTCGGTGGTACAACTACTACAATTGGAACGATACAGAGAAGATTAGCAATGGCCCCTGTGTTCGGCGGTACAACTACTACAATAGGAACGATACAGAGAAGATTAGCAATGGCCCCTGTGTTCGGCGGTACAACTACTACAATAGGAACGATACAGAGAAGATTAGCAATGGCCCCTGTGTTCGGTGGTACAACTACTACAATTGGAACGATACAGAGAATATTAGCAATGGCCCCTGTGTTCGGCGGTACAACTACTACAATATAAACGATACAGAGAAGATTAGCAATGGCCCCTGAGCGAAGATGACACGTAAAATCGTGAAGCGTTCTATGATTGACTTTGTACACGCTTGTTCGGCGGTACAACTACTACAATAGGAACGAAACACAGAGAAGATTAGCAATGACCCCTGCGCAAGGATGACACGTAAAATCGTGAAGCGTTCCATATAACAGTTCCTTCACGGGCACTACGGCCCATAGATGACTCCATAGTTTTTGCCGCCTGCTATATCCCGGAGTGTATTAATTATAGGCGGCCTCCATCTTCCATATTTTTCAACCCAATCCTGGCGCCGGATGCGGCCAAAACCAAAATATCTTTTTGATGGCCAACCTGAGCTGGCGCCGTGTTTTTGGGAGACCTGAGAATCTGTCGTTTGTTGGAAGCCCTCGCGGTAAACGGATATCAAAGGGCGGAGTATCTTATTTTAGATTCCACAGGCTTTCAGACCTGTTTGTCCTTCTACAGGTGGGAGGAATAGAGCTATTATGCGAATACAACGTTAATGCAAATTTATAGCAATATATCTTATTTTAGATCTCTAATTCCACAAACTTTCAGACCTTTTTGTCATTCTACCGTGGGAAGAATGAAGCTATTATGCGAATACAACGCTTATGCAAATTTATAGCAATATATATTATTTTAGATTTCTAATTCCACAAACTTTCAGACCTTTTTGTCATTCTACCGTGGGAAGAATGAAGCTATTATGCGAATACAACGCTTATGCAAATTTATAGCAATATATATTATTTTAGATTTCTAATTCCACAAACTTTCAGACCTTTTTGTCATTCTACCGTGGGAAGAATGAAGCTATTATGCGAATACAACGCTTATGCAAATTTATAGCAATATATATTATTTTATATTCCTAATTCCACAAACTTTCAGACCTTTTTGTCATTCTTCAGGTTAGAAAAATGAAGCTATTATGCGAATACAACGCTTATGCAAATTCATAGAAGGTTATCTTATTTTAGATTCCAGATTTTTAACAAACTCTCGGATCTGTTTGTCTTTCAACGTAATAAAATAAAAATAGATATATATGCTAAAAGGTACAACTTTCTTAAGTTTTTATTTATTAATGTATATGCAAATCAATAATCCTTCTCCAAATTAGATGATGTATCAAATTTCTATTTGAAAACAAAGTCAGAAATCAATTCTAAACCTAAATAAAAAACGAAATATTTTACAACTTAGCACTTTGTTGATTTGATGGGGTTTTTCCATGCATGGTTTTCTCATTAGTAAATATACATCATATGTCATTGGGAAACTATTCAATTAAATTCCATATAGGTTCATAATGGCGCTTGTTAATCACCTTGCCGAGTTGTTAATAATACAAATCCAATTAACCTTTTAATTAGTGATAATTAGGAGAACGGTTCATCATTGGAGACTACAATTACACATTGGAATCATTCATCAATTGATACATCAATAGTTCAAGTTTTACGTGATTGTTAAAAAAACAATTTGCATATATATTATGAACATTGTATACATGCATGTTTACATATTTTCTCGATTATTTTGAAAGATTTATTTTAAATTATTTATATTAAACACTTTTAAAAATTAACACAAAGCAATAACGCGCCATCTATACATATAAAATGAAAGGATTTAAAAGCACGAATGTTTCTTTTATACATAATACAAACTTCTACTGTCCTTACTGCGATGAAAATGTTTAAATGTAATTCTACTGTCCTATAAGCTTATGTCCATAGTTTTCTTGAAAACCATTTCTGAGATTCCATCCTTCAGTGCTGCGTATATAAGCAGAATCGTCCAATACAGTATTAGAGATCTGAGAAGTGGTCTGGTGGATTAAATTGGCAAAACCACTGGAAGGGTTCACCACTGATGAGCCAAGCCCTCCCAATATATTTTTTCGTCGCAGTAAGGGCAGTAGAAGTTTGTATTATGTATAAAAAAAACATTCGTACTTTTAAAAATATTTATATAACGTTTTTATAAATTGGCGCTTATAATAGAGTAATAATGGTCAATATTTTCACTAATTATATTTATGATAATAAATAAAAACAAATATTTAATTCATTGTTTCATCTGGCAACACTGCATAATCAGACGACAGCTCGCACGAGGTTCGAAATAGTTTTCCCCCGGGTAAAAAAAACTCTTTGACCTAAATTTATAATATACTTTTATACAATTTATATTTTATTATTTTAGTACGGTAGAACCTCCCTGTAAATAATTACATAGCCAAAGTGTCCTTTAGAGAGAGGTGTCCTCTCACTGGAGAGTTGCTAAATTGTAAAAATGATCATTTTGCAAATTAAAACTATCCTTTGTGGAGAGTTGTCCGCTAAAGAGAGGTTCTACTGTACTTGTATTTTCAAAATTATCATCATTAATTATTATATATCTGATAATTGGTGTATATCTGTAAATACCTTTCTGAAAATATCACAATCCATGAGATTCAACCTTTAAATAATAACGGCACATTTAAGATTACAAAAATAAATAGCATTTTAATTCCACATTTAGTTTTTTTCAAAAGGTTCTGATAATCTAACTCAAATAATTTCTTTTAAATCATTCTTTATTTACAAACATACAATTTGAAAATTTCGCGACCTTATTATTCCAAAGGATAAACCTATATGCAATGTTTAGTTGCATATGTCATATATATTTGCATATACAGTGTTTACAAACATTTTGTGGCATTTTAAATCACTATAACATAAAATATATATATATATTATATAATCTAAAATACAAATATTTTATTTTTTTTAAAAACATATATTTTATTTTTTCATTCATTGACTGTTCTGCATTTTTGACCATATATTCAAAACATACCATTTTTTTAATTATTATTTGTTGTAAATATGTATATTTAACCCTACCTATCTTTTATTCACGATTATAGAATTCATTATATAAATTCTATATTCCTGTGATATAAATAATTTTATTTATATTTTTACTTCAAGAGATTCAAAATAAAAATCTGCTTGAAAAGTAAATAATTATCTTTACTTTTCCACGACTGCACCTCTTTTCAACAATCAAACACACAAAAAATTTCTAATCTATAATATATATATATTCATTTAAGTATATATACTTTTATAAATATTTTGACATTAATATTGGTTAAAAAATAAATTTAAAAAGCCACTTCTGCAAACCCTTAAATGAGAGATATCTTGGTTCATCGGTGGTTTTGCCAAGTTAATCATTGTCCGCTCTACCTTTGGACTGAATTGTTGTTTAACAGCCTGCATAAAAAAAAATCCATATAAGATATTTAGGGATTAATAAATTCTAGGAGCGCAGTTTTTCATATAATTACAAGTAGAAGGATCGAACAAATGTCTTAATAAAAATTAGTTTAAATTAACCTCTTAAAAAGCAAAACAAATCTATTAAATAAATTCATACCTTTTTGACACTAATGATTAATACGTTGACATATTAGTGTTTGAAAATTAGGCACTAATTTATGACACTTTGGCACATTAGTGCCAAAAAAATGTATAAAGTCTATTCGTTAGATGAAATTTTAATATCTTATTTTTCTTCTTATAGATTTCCCAAGAAAATATATAAATTCTAGATAATCTATAAATATTATATACTGCATTACATATAGAGATTTAATATTGTAATATTTACTTTTTAAAACAATTATATATATATTAGATAATAAAAAGGCATATATTAGTTTGAATAAAATATTTATTTGTCAATATTTCGGTTAGCTGAATTCCAACCTTTATCAAGGCCTTACATTACAAGCCAACCGAAATATTGGCAAATAAATATTTTATTTAATCCAATATATGCCTTTTTTATCAAATGATTTGAATATAGATTGCTCTATTTTCAGAAATATATATATGCATGAAATAGAGCAATCAATACTTAAATCATTAGATAATAAAATGACATATATTGGGTAAATGAATATATGCTTTTTATTATCTAATATATAAATATTTAAGAGATAAAATAAACTAGTTGAAAATTTCCTTATTAACGACGTTTAAGTAAATAAAATTAATTATATCTAATTAGCGTTTTATAAAATACACATTTGTTTTCTAAGATCAAAATTTACAGTAAAAGGTTTTTTAAAATAAATATTAAATATAATTTGAATCATTCAATTTCATTTTTTATATTTAAAATATATTGATCTAAACATTTTTTTTTCTTATTATTTCCGTACATAATATATGTTTCACATATAGATATTTAAATAGAATCGAATATAATATAAATTGATCAAATGTAATATATAATAACGTTATGTACTCTATATAAAATATTATAATGTATTTTTTGTTGAGAATAAATCATATCAAATTTTCAAAAATGATTTATGCGAAGAATAAACAAAGTAACGAAAAGAATTCATTAAAGCTAAAAATATTTTCCCTTTTGATTAATGTGAATATTTATTTATTATTCACTTCTTATAATTCATTTGAAGAAATATTTAATTTAATTTTGCTTCCGTTTCCTAAAAAGAGAAAAAAAAGGTACAAATATATATTGATTCATTAAAATTGAAAACCAATATATATCTTTTGAAATATAAAATATAAATATTTAAATTAATTATGTATTTTTAAAAACAAAATAATTTAATAAAACATGTGAAATTAGCTATTTTAAAGGATGTTAAATATAGCAAACGATTAAACGTTTCTGATGAAAAAAAGAAACCAGACGATATTGGTTAAAAGAATCAATTTCTAGCGGGGAGGGGTTAAAGTATTCCAGTGTGAGGACAACTTAAACAGCTAAAAAAAAAAAACTCAAGTCTCAAGGGGAAAAAAGAATGACACAAACATTGTTTACCTTTTCTTTCTTGTTGTCTTTTCTGGAAGCAAATTTATCAGGAAATGATTAGCCGGGTTGTGCAGAGAGATTTCTAGAATAGTCTCAGTGGAGCGCGTTAATATGCAAATGTGGGGATGGCAAACATTGACCATTCGTCGTCTGCTACAGAATTATTAGGGATTATCTTATGCATAATTAAAGTAAATCTTGAAATTGAGTTATATATACAATTATATTTATACCCATTTATATACAATACCTTTCGAAACATTCATACATGCTTTGAAAATAGAGAAATCCATATTTAAATTTGTTGTAAGATTTAGGTACTTACAGCTTGTAGGAAGGCATGAGGACGTTGAGGATTATATGATAATAATCTTTATTATCCATTTAGCAAGAAAGACAAAGTTATGGTAGCGAACAGTTATTGAAGTATAGAGAAGAAGGTAAACAAAACAGTTGTGATGATGATAGGTCCAGTGTGGCGCTAGCTGTCGTAGCATTCAGTTATCCAACAAATCCCCGGCATGAATGTGGAGACATCACGAGGTTGTAGCGTAACTTCTCAAATGTCGGCCTTGGTAGCGGCTTGGTCAGAATGTCCGCCTTCATGTCGCCAGTCGGGCAGTAGACCATTTTTATCACTGTCTTCTTCTGAAGATCCTTCAGGTGATGGATCTTGGTTGCGATGTGCTTGGTTCTAGAAGACACTTTTTCGGATGAACATATCTTGAGACATGATTGATTGTCTTGGTGGAAGTAGATTGGAGCTTTCTGTTCCAGTTCGAGATCCTTTAGCAAGTCGAGAAGCCATAACAGTTCTTGTGAGGCTTCAGCTGCGGAGATTAGTTCCGCTTCGGTGGATGAGAGAGATACGCAACCTTGTTTCCCAGTCATCCATGAGATGGGGTTTGATCCCAGTAGGAACAAGTTTCCGCTTAGTGATTTTCTGTCGGTGTTGTCGCTTGCCCATGTGGCATCGCTGTATGCTTCCAGCGTGGGAGGTTTATGGTTAGATATGCGTAGCTCGAGTTCTTTAGTAGTTTTTAGATATCTTACGATTCTTTTTGCTGCATTCCAGTCACAATTTCTAGGATTCTGGTTTCTGCTGCTGAGTATGCAGACTGGAGCTGCGATATCTGGTCTGGATACTACGCTTAGGTACAATAGTGAGCCTATCAGTTGTTGGTATTGGACGTTGTTTGGTAGAAGTTTTTCATCAGATATACCGGGGTATCCGCTTTCCATGGGAGTGAAAGTAGGTTTCGCTTCTTGGAGATTGTACCTTTCAACTAATTCTTGGATTTTATTCTTTTGGCTCAGAAGGAGTTCACCTTCTCTGTTCCTTGAGATTTCTATACCAATGAATTGAGTGGGGTCTCCAAGGTTCTTTATTTCGAATTCTTTTTCGAGAGTTTTTACAGTGTTTTGGATGATTATCTCGGAATCGCTTGCGAGGAGCATGTCATTCACATATAGAATCAAGTAGATGGAATGGTTTTCTTCATTCTTGGTGAATAGGCATGGGTCTACAATGCTCTGTTTGAAGTTATTTTTAATTAGAGTGCTTGCAATTTTTGTGTTCCAAGATCTTCCAGCTTGTTTTAGACCGTAAATTGCCTTCTTTAGTTTGCAGACTTTGTTTGTTTGTTTTGTATGGAGTCCTTCTGGGAGTTCCATGTAGAGTTCTTTATCTAGGTCGCCGTGTAGGAACGCTGTCTTCACATCGAGGTGGATCACTTGCATCCCTTTGTAGACTGATGCAGCTAGGAAGGCTCTAATTGTAGAATGCTTCACAATTGGTGCAAAGGTTTCTTCGTAGTCTCGGCCAAATTTCTGATTGAACCCTTTTGCTACGAGTCTGGCTTTGTACCGCTCTATTTCTCCTTTGGAATTGAGTTTTTGTTTATAGATCCATTTACATCCTATGATCTTTTTGTCCTTAGGTAGAGGCGTTAGTTCCCATACATTGTTCTTCTCAAGAGAATTTAGTTCTTCGTTCATTGCTTGTAGCCATTTTTCTCTTTCTATTTTTGGTAATTGTAGGACTTCCGAGTAGTTGGTAGGCGTCTGAATGTCTTGAGCTTCAGTTTTGTACAGCATGTAGTCATTTCTTATGGGAGGTATTCCCTTTGTTGGTCTCGTGGATCTTCTTTGTGTGACCACTTGTGTTCCTGTGCTTGTACCGGGTTGAATGTAATCCTCGGTTTCTGAGTCCTCAAGGTTTTCGGATTGTGTTCCTGGTTCCTGACTTTCCTCTGCATTACCAATATGATTGGAGGAAGTTAGATCTGTACTTAGTACTTGTGGTGAAGTTGTTTTTGTGGAAGCGAGGTGAAACCCATTTTCTTTTTCTATAAATTTTACGGATCTGCTGATTGTGATGTCTGTGTCGTGCAGGATTCTGTATCCTTTGCTTCGATCATCGTATCCAAGAAAGATCCCTTCGATAACTTTGCTATCCAACTTGGTTCTTTTTATCTTGGGAATATAGGCGAAGGCTTTACATCCGAATCTTTTTAGATGCTTCAGACTGGGCTTCCTGTTGGTCCATAGTTCAAAAGGAGTCTTGTCTGTAGCTTTCGAGGGTGTTCGGTTGTGTAGGTAATTAGCTGTGGTAACCGCTTCCGCCCATAGAGATTGTGGGAGTCCTGAGTCAAACAGCATGCATCTTGTCATCTCCATTAGTGATCGATTTTTCCGTTCTGCTACTCCGTTCTGGGCTGGTGAGTAGGGGACTGTTAGCTGATGTTTGATTCCGCTTTGGTTCAGGAAATCTTCGACTTGTCGGTTTACGTACTCACGACCGTTGTCTGTCTGTATGGTTTGGATATTTTTTCCAAATTCCGTGTGTGCTGAGATGACGTAATCTTTTATTTTTTCATAGGCTTCGTCTTTTCCTTTCAGGAGGTAGATCTTCGTGTATCTGCTGTAGTCATCAGTGAAGGTGATGAAGTATCTCTTACCGCTGAGAGAGTTAGTTGGTAATGGACCGCAGATATCACTGTGGACAAGTTGAAGCGTTTCAGTTGCTCTGTACTCTGTCTTCTTTGGAAATGGGGTTTCGGTGAGTTTACCTTGAATGCACTGAACGCAGTCTGTGCTGTGCGAACAGTTATTTAGACTTAGTCCTCTTGCTAGGTTCTCATTTCGAATCTTCTTAATTGATTCTATATTTCTGTGTCCTAGTCTGTCGTGCCAGAGCATGAGGCAATTTTTGTTCTTGCAGTGGTTTTGTTTTGCTACATTTGCTTTGAATGTGCGAGTTTGGGGGTTGTCATCCAGGTGGAGTCGGTACATTCCATTGTCAAGTATACCGTTCGCGAGGGCTGTGTTGTCTCTTTCGATGGTACACCAATCTCTGTTGAACGTCACTTTACATCCGTTGGAGGTGGCCGCACTCACTGACAGAAGGTTGTCTGTTAGTTCCGGGATGTAGAGAACTTTTGTGAGAAGTAAGGTGTCAGTCTTTCCTTGGGGTGTGATGACTTTGATTTCTCCTTGTCCTATCCCTTTGACCTGCAGCTTATTGCCATTAGCAACCACAACATTTTGTGTTTGTTCTCTGTTAAGTTCAGTGAAGAAGCTTTCATCGTACGCCATATGAGATGTGGCTCCAGAGTCGATGAACCAGTTGTGTACACTTGCTTCTCGTTGAGTGCAATTGAGAGCTTTTGGGTTAGGTCCTTTTGTTGTTCTCTGATTTGTTGATTGTTCTTGGGTGACACTCGACTGATTTGTGTACTTTGGTACGTTTCCTCTTCTGAAGTTTTCATATTTGTACTCTTTGTTGCTGTTGTTTCGCTTTTGATAGTGCCAACATTCTTCTTTGGAGTGGTTTGGTTTGTGGCAGAAAGAACAGAATTTCTTCTCTTTTTCTCTTCTTTGGCTTGAAGCTCTGTGGAGGCTTTCTAAGGCTTTTGATGCGGTGCTTTCGTCTTTCGAGCTTTCTACTCTGCGTGTGTGTTCATCAAGGAGTTTGTTCTTGGTAAATTCAAGCGTTAGCTCGTCATCAGGCCTTGATTCCAACATCGTGATGAGATTGGAGTAGCTCTTTGGAAGCGAGCAAAGCAGTATAGCCGTGATGTGAGAGTCCCTTAGTGTTTCGCCAATGGTTCGCAGTTTGTCAACAAGTTCCATCATGGTAGTGATGTGCTGCTGCATGTCTTTGTCTTCTTCGAGTTTTAAGCTGTATAGTTTCCTTAGCAAATAAATTTTTCCTGAGAGTGTTTTTCTTTCATAGATATTTTTAAGAGTGTCCCAGGTAGCTTTGGCTGTTAGTAGGTTTTTGACATGCACTATTTGTGAGTCGGCGATGCTTAGATTAATGATAGCTCTAGCTTTTGAGTCTTTCTTTTTCCATTCGATTTTAGGTTCATCTGGAATATTTTCGGTGACAACTTCCCAAAGATCTTCCTTTTGCAAGAGCATTTCAATTTTGAAAGACCATAGTGAGTAGTTATAGCCGTCGAGCTTATTTAGGGTTACATCGTGGCTCGGGAGTGACGCCATTTTTGCTAAGCCTTTTTTCTTTGTCTTAACTCGTTAGTTGAATTTCATGCAATATTCAGTCTCATAATCTAATTGTTGTAAGATTTAGGTACTTACAGCTTGTAGGAAGGCATGAGGACGTTGAGGATTATATGATAATAATCTTTATTATCCATTTAGCAAGAAAGACAAAGTTATGGTAGCGAACAGTTATTGAAGTATAGAGAAGAAGGTAAACAAAACAGTTGTGATGATGATAGGTCCAGTGTGGCGCTAGCTGTCGTAGCATTCAGTTATCCAACAAAATTAACACAAAGCAATAACGCGCCATCTATATATATAAAATAAAAGGATTTAAATCATTAGATAATAAAAAAGGCATATATTGGATTGAATAAAAGATTTATTTGCCAATATTTCAACTGTGATATTATAACACTATGCGGCACTGAGTTTGTTTATACAAACTCATCCTGTCGTCAATAAAAGTCCTTTTTCAAATATTGTTTATTCGAACATAAGGCTTGAAGAAATAGGGTTACCGAAATTCAATTTGGCGAATGTTCTATGAAGGAAAGAGTTTTCAATAGAAAGAAAGAGTATATGATGACATATTTTGGGTCAAACTATTTCCACAGATAATTCATCCTGTAGTACATAACATTCTTTTCTTCAAATAATGTTTATTTCAGCATAAGGCTTAAAGAAATAGGCTTGAAGAAATTCAATTTGGCGAATTTTCTATCAAGGAAAGAGATTTCAATAGAAACAAAGAGTATATGATAACATATACTATTGTAGAAAGGTTTGTAATACCCGAAAGTTTGAGAAGATAATATACAATAAAACTTCGGAAGCCGTTTTTATTATTTATTATATGTATTGTAAAATATTTTTACTTCTCCAAATATTCACTATAAGCTATATATACCAAATATTGGCTATAAACACTATATAAATGACTGAATACAGACACTTCATTATTCAACTTGAGTTTAAATTGACTATGGAGATTGTTTTATGAAGGAAAAAGTTGTCAATAGAAACGGAATGCTTTCTTTCAGAGATGGATGGTTTAAAAATGTTTCCATAATTCGAAACGTCTAAAAAAGATACAGAGCTATGTTTTTTTTATGGAGGAAGGAATTGTCAATAGAAACGGTATGCTTTCTTTTTAGATATATGTTTAACAAATGTTTCTTTAATTTTTCCATTGCAGTAAGGGCAGTAGAAATTGTTTTTTTTTTTTAAGAATCATACGCGTCTATAATAGTTTCGAATTTTCATAACAGATGGCGCGCTAATGCATCATGAGACCTATGCTGTTTTATGGAGGAAAGAATTGTCAATAGAAACAGGAGGCTTTCTTTTTAAGATGAATGGTTAACAAATGTTTCCATATTCGGAAACGTCTCAAAAAGATACATACCTATGTTTTTTTTTCATGGAGGAAGGAATTGTCAATAGAAACGGAATGCTTTCTTTTCGAGATGGAGATGGTTAACAGAAGTTTCCATATTCCTAAACGTCTTAAAAAGATACGGACCTATGTTGTTTCATGAAAGAAAGAGTTGTCAATAGAAACGGAACGCTTTCCTTTAAAGATGAATGGTTAACAAATGTTTCCATATTCGGAAACATTTAAAAAGGATACAGACCTATGTACCTAGTGGGGGATAAGATTTAAAGATGGGGTAAATGGTTTTCTACGTGTTTTACGACTCCCTTGGGGGAAATTTTAATAAATTCCTTCGGATTGGAGAAGGTATTGATCTCCTTTCTCAATATTTATACCATCTTCCTTACTTTAAATAAACATTCCGTGGAAAAATGTGTGTGTTTATAATTAATAGACCCCCGTGTTAATTGAATTCTAAAGTGAGTTTATAAATTATGGACGCTGATACTTGGAAAACTCTGGAAGGACTTGGTTGGTTTCCTGTTTGTATTTTCAACTCGGCCTTTTTTCTGTGATGATGGTGGTGTCTTGTCCATGGAACAGATCAGATCGGTCCATGCATCCTGAACACAATACCGGCCAACTGAGGTGCCTTGTTCGCATGGATGTGCTCTTCTTTATTACTGTTATTCCTGTATATACCCTACATTTCTGCTTGGAGAATCAGTATAAGACCAAAAGGTCATAATAATTTTTTTTTGTTGTTGTATAAGATATCCTAAGTAGACGAATAAAGTAAATAAATAGGCGAAAATACTGGAAGGGTTTACCACTGATAAGTCAGGCTCCTCCCAATATTTTTAAAGCTTTCATTAATTCAGCTTTTATTAATTTTTCAAATTGTTCTTTTAAAAATGGAGTAAGGAGCAATAACAAATATGAAATACAAATTTGTATTTATAGTGAACAAAAACGTCTTCCAAATAAGAGTGTCTTTTTTTGGTTACTTGCACTCGCTAGTGGGGTTGAACTTTTGCAATAATCGGAGGCTATTCGAACATTTTTTTTTTAATCAGAAAAAAGTGTCCAATGCGGGAATCGAACCCGGGTCGTAGTGGTCGGAAACCAACGGTTCCTTTCACCGACCCCTCCATCTAGATATGTATTACATTTGTGCAGAATCTTTGTAAGCAGAGAAGTCTAGTGAAATATTCCTCAATGTGCGACCTGGTTGTCTGAGCCGGAGTGAAATGCTAGAGAATTCTCCCCGACAATCTCAGAAAAGACAACAAAGGCGCCAACGTCAACACAGCTGAGAAAACAAAAAGTTAAAACTCTGCCATCTGATCACGAAGCTATCCTTCATACAATACTGGAATCTCTTTCTATAACGTTTGTTTCTTTTTGTGAGAAATAGTTATCCAGAAATTATTTGAAAGAATAAAAATCAGGTAAAAATGTTCTTTTAATTTTGAATTGGCAAGTTTTCGAACAAATATACTGTTCTTCAACGGGGTGATATTCTATGTACAATCTCTTACTAATCTTTATACAAAATAATTGAAAAACCTTTGTTGTTGGCATGTGTGGGCGTGCATCATCTAAATATTATTGATAATTATTTCCGTGTATATATATATTATATAATAAAAAACTCAAATATTTCTATATTTTAAAAAATATATACTTTATTTTATTCATTGATATTTTTATTTTTGTTATCATCGTTTTTTAGAAAGACTTTCAGTTTTGTTGTAAATATGCGTAGTTAATATATCTATCCTTTTAAATCACTAATATAGGATTAACTTTATAAATTCTATATAATGTGAAAATAACTAATCTATATAGATAATACCGTAACAGAGTTTTCCATTGTAAAGTCCTGAGCTATCTCCTCCGAAGATTCTGAACTACACATAACAATCTATATACCAAAATTTTCGTTATTTTTTTCTTCGTATGATAGGCCTGTTTTTATTTTCCTAATGTTAACAGTTATTTTTATTTTTTAATTTAATCTATTTTACAATCGTAGATTTTTTGCATTTATCATCATCAATTCATTTGTTTTGAAATGCGTAAAAATGTGTTTTGAAATAATATATATTTCTGATTCATTTGATTATGTAAGTACTTTGTTATAGTTTTTCATTTAAATATATAAATTTTTCGAATTGTAGATTGAATTATTACTTTTATTCTATAATAATTATCTTTTATAAGTGTTTGTTATAGTTTTTCATTTGAATTTAGCACAATTTTTGTATCTGGTTATCTTTTTTGGCATCTTTTCATCTCTCTTTGGCATCTTTTTTTTTCTCATTAATAAGACCTAATCCAAATAATTTAATAGTGTGTGACGTTTCAGCAACAGCATCAGACAGAAGAATAAATGAACTAAAGAATAAAATCTCATTTTTTCTTTTGTCTGATGATGGTGACATTTGGATTAGGTCTTATTTTTTTTTATTAATTTGTTATAGTTTTTCATTTGAATTTAGCTCCATTTTTGTGTCTTATTTCTTCTTTATATTAAAACTTAGAATTAAGCTTTGCTTTTTTATATACATGTTTATTACACATTTAGCAATACTTTTTCTTTATATTTGCTCTTATTTACTCATTTTTTTACTCTTTCACAATCAGATTTTGAAAATGGCTAAATGGCTTCACTTCTCCCTATTTGCTTTTGTAGCTTTTCTTATAAAAAAAATATTAGAACTTAGAATTAAGTTTTGCTTTTTTATATACATGTTTGTTACACATTTAGCAATATATATACCAAAATATTTTTTTGAATACTTACCTCTTTTAGTGAATTTTTGTCAGGGGGGCTGCAAAAGTGCCGTACTTATGCAGTATTTTGATGCTTTTCCTGTGAAAAGGATAATGAAATTTAAAATTAAACTTTGCTTTTTTATATACATGTTATTTACACATTTAGCAATATATACACAGAAATATTTTTGGAATATTTAACTTTTTTGGTGAATTTTTGTCAGGGAAGCTATGGACTGCCGTAATCATGCATTATGTTGATGTTCTTCTCATAAAAAAAATATTTGGGTTTAGAATTGGGCTTTGCTTTTTTGTATACATGTTTTTTACCTATTTAGCAATTTACACACAGAAAAATTTTGGAATATTTGACTTTCTTGGTGAATTTTTGTCAGGGAAGCTATGGACTGCCGTAATCATGCGGCTGCAAAAGTGCCGTACTTATGCAGTATTTTGATGCTTTTCCTGTGAAAAGGATAATGAAATTTAAAATTAAGCTTTGCTTTTTTATATACATGTTATTTACACATTTAGCAATATATACACAGAAATATTTTTGGAATATTTAACTTTCTTGGTGAATTTTTGTCAGGGAAGCTATGGACTGCCGTAATCATGCGGCTGCAAAAGTGCCGTACTTATGCAGTATTTTGATGCTTTTCCTGTGAAAAGGATAATGAAATTTAAAATTAAGCTTTGCTTTTTTATATACATGTTATTTACACATTTAGCAATATATACACAGAAATATTTTTGGAATATTTAACTTTTTTGGTGAATTTTTGTCAGGGAAGCTATGGACTGCCGTAATCATGCATTATGTTGATGTTCTTCTCATAAAAAAAATATTTGGGTTTGGAATTGGGCTTTGCTTTTTTGTATACATGTTTTTTACATATTTAGCAATTTACACACAGAAAAATTTTGGAATATTTTACTTTCTTGGTGAATTTTTGTCAGGGAAGCTATGGACTGCCGTAATCATGCAATATGTTGATGTTCTTCTCATAAAAAAAATATTTGGGTTTAGAATTGGGCTTTGCTTTTTTATATACATACTAGCCGAGTGACCCGGGCAACGCCCCGGGTTTACCCGAAGGACCCGCAGGTGAGAAACTATAGAAGAAAAATTTTAACAAATCAGAAAATGAAATTGCAAACAACAGAACTACACTACTTTAAGGACATGAGAGCACATGCACTGTATCACCATACGTGTACCATTTTCAAAGACCCTGATTAGGCTGCTTATATATATATGTATTTTTTTTTCATTTCCAAAATATTTATTTATACTTTCACCAATGCCTTTAGGATCTTTGCGATGGAACATGTATGGTGTTTCAGCGCATGTGCTCTCATGTCCTTGAAGCACATATACTGACAGTGCCCAAAGTTGAACACACTGTATAGTGTCTGAAATATCTTTGGCCCCTTCGGATACCAACCTTCGCTTCATTCTAGAGAGGCGTTAGTTTTCACTAAGGTTGGCTTTTGCTATGACTATAAATAAGGCTCAAGGCCAAACCTTGGCTACAAGAGCCTGTGTTTACGCACGGACAACTTTATATGTGGCTTTTTCAAGTGTGCGAACATTGGATAGCATACATGTAAAGATGACCCATATCTTCTGCTCCTTCAGATTTCAGTCTTCCATTCATTCTGAAGAGGCATCAGTTTTCACTAAAGTTGGCTTTTGCTATGACTATAAATAATATTTGGGTTCTTGCTACAAGAGCCTGTGTTTATGCATGCAAAATCAAAGTTGTATTTAAACAACAATCAACCTTGTAAATTTGATTTTTAAAATGGTCGAATTATCGAAAGTGTCGAATTATCGAAAGTGTCGAATTATCGATAGTGTCGAATTACAGTTTGTTTATTTATTTTTTAATAAGGTCCTCTTATCTTATCTGCAATATAGTTGTATTTTTCGAAATTTTATTTTCTAATTTGTTAATTTTTCTTTTTTTTTTCACTCTAATAATATTTATTTAAATCTAATAATTTTTATTTAATGCAATTTAATTAATAATTTATTTAATCCAATGTCTATAGTTTCTTCCCTGAAATTGCTTACCAAACATGAGTCAGTGTTTCCACAGTGTTAACAGTTGGAGTGTTAGAATGCGGAGAAGCAAAATAACTCCCTACTGAATTTCTCAATAGTCTTACTCCCAGAGGAATGCATCCACACCAGTTAACCTCTAGGTTGGTACTATTGTTATGCTTCTGAGAAGTTTTAATCCTAAGCAGGGTCTTTGAAAATGGTACACGTATGGTGATACAGTGCATGTGCTCTCATGTCCTTAAAGAAGTGTAGTTCTGTTGTTTGCAATTTCATTTTCTGATTTGTTAAAATTTTTCTTCTATAGTTTCTCACCTGCGGGTCCTTCGGGTAAACCCGGGGCGTTGCCCGGGTCACTCGGCTAGTGTGGAATATTTTCCCAAGTAATTGAAAATAAAAGCTACTTGACGGTAAATAATTATCTTTTTTTATCACGACTGCACCTCAACCCTTTATCTTATCAATCCTTTGTCTTATCAAGCCTTGTCTAACAACAACACAGAATATTCATAACATATATATTACACCCCTGTATAATATCTATAAATAAGTTAAAACAAAGCATCTAGGGCTGCGTATCTTTCATACGTTATTTATTAATATTACGCCATCTAATATAGATTTTTATATCAGATATTTAACCAACAAATCATTGCAATAAAAGATACGCAGCCCTAGACGCTTTGTTTTAATTTATTTATGAATTTAACAGGGGTTTTTCTATTGTTCTTTTGAGTATAATATCTATTACTTTAACTGTAAACAGACTGATGCACGCCCGCGAGATGACACATGCCAATAACAAAAGTTTTTCAATTATTTTGTATAAATATTATTAAGAGATTGTACATAGAGTATCAGCCCGATAAAGAGCAGTATATTTACTCGAAAGCTTGCAAATATCAAAATTGAAAAAACTTTTTACTTGATTTTTATTTTTCTCTTTCAAAATCCCTTTTGAATTAATTAAGAAAAAGACATATCCTTATCATACATATGAAGGTTATGGAAAGAACCAAACGTAACAAACACATTGTAACATGGCACAACGACTACAAATCACTATACATACCTATTTAAACAAATAATAAGGTACAGCTTGCACCACGCTGATGAGGACCAACAACCCGAAAGCGTCCTTGGTTAGCTTTCCTTGATTTATCAAGAATGGGTATTTGGCCAATTCTGGAATAATTAAAAATCAACGAGAATAGTTGATATTTATTCCGATAGTAGGCGCAAGCCATCAGCAACTTTTAGTTGCTTGATAAGGATATGCCTTTTTCATAAAATATATATTCATTCAAATACATAAAAAATATTGCTCTCTCGCAAAACCATTCTATAAATATATCAAACGGTATATATAAGACAACAATAATCTTTAAGAAATTGAAACCATTTTGAACTCGGATGATTATTTCTGAAATTAAACAATTTTCTTCTGCCCTTACTGAAATAATAAATTAATGGGAAGTCCTAGCTCATCAATGGTAAACCCTTCCAGCGGTTTCGTAAGTTTAATACATCATATCAATTATATATATTAACATAGAACGCCATCTATACGTGATGTTCGAAACTATTTGTTACGTGATTTCTTTTCTCATTTTGTGGCGAAGAAATAATTTATTAGTTAATTATTAAATGAAAATACTCAACAGATTATATATATGTATATATATATATATATATATATATATATATATTAAAGAGAGAGAGATTGAGCAATCCATAATAATATCTATAAATAAATAAAAGGCATATATTGGATCTAAATTTATTATTCAACCAATATTTCTAGGGGCAAAACCCTTCTCTTTATCAAGGCTCTTATATGATTTAAACTAAATTACGTGGGTATGTTTAAACATGAATTTAGTTTAAATCAAAGAAAAGGCTTGATAAAGAGAGGCGTTTTGCTCCTAAATAAATTTAGATCCTATATATGCCTTTTAAATTATAAAACTATTTAAGAGGCGTAATATTCTTTTTAAAATAAAACAATTTCTACTGTCCTTACTGCGTTGGAAAAATTAAAGGGAGGGCCTGGCTCATCAGTGGTGAACCCTCCCAGCGGTTTCGCCAGTTTAATCTACCATACCGCTGTTATATTGCATTTTTGGAACTTCCTTTTATAGGTGACTGTTGTTAAACTCTTGGAGTTGTTGAACTCCATTTTTAAACATGTTTAAACATACCCACGTAATTTAGTTTAAATCATATAAGAGCCTTGATAAAGAGAAGGGTTTTGCCCCTAGAAATATTGGTTGAATAATAAATTTAGATCCAATATATGCCTTTTATTTATTTATAGATATATATTACTCTGTATTTGTAAAATCATCATAAAAACATTCCTTAGCTTGATTGTTCAATATTCTCTAGCTGTAGATAGTTTGTTGATAATTGTCAACTAGTCGTACTGACGTCATTAATAAATACTTTTACATCTCAAGATATTCCAAGACTTGATTTTCTACGCTACAATATAAAGGTACTTTGTCTTACTCACTTTTTGCAATGAAAATCTTTTATAATACAATATAATATAATGCGGCTTGTGATTGTAAAACGACATTTAAAAATAATCCCGCATGAGTTTCTTTTCAACGAAAAATCAAAATTTATTTTAAGGAGAAATAACGATTATTTCTAACCTTAGGGATGAAGTATGATAGGATGAATTGTGAAGAGTAATTCATTCTTCCATACCTCATCCCTAAGGTTAGAAATAATCGTTAATTCTCCTTAAAATAAATTTTGATTTTTCCTTGAAAAGAAACTCATGCGGGATGATTTTCAAATGTCGTTTTACAAATGAAAATTTTACTTCAGGGTATCAATGTCCGTCAAAGTTAGTACCGTGCTATATTAATAGAAGGAATCTGGTCCCACTGTGAGGAATTCATTAATACGAAACAGCTTTAATTGGTTTAATTGATATCACGACAGGTAGCGTGACGTACAGCTGTCACTCTTGGTATATATATATACTTGTCAAACTCTCTTTTTATCTATAATGTTATTGTGATATACACGCTCTTTTTCATGGACAAAACTTAAGGAAGTTGTACTTTCAGCATGTATATCGGGATTCATACAATAATTCGGAAAGATACACTCATGGACAAAACTTAAGGAAGTTGTACTTTCAGCATGTATATCGGGATTCATACAATAATTCGGAAAGATACACTCATGGACAAAACTTAAGGAAGTTGTACTTTCAGCATGTATATCGGGATTCATACAATAATTCGAAAAGATACACTCATGGACAAAACTTAAGGAAGTTGTACTTTCAGCATGTATATCGGGATTCAGACAATAACTCTGAAAGATACACTCATGGACAAAACTTAAGGAAGTTGTACCTTTTAACATGTATATCTGGATTCAGACAATAACTCTGAAAGATACACTCATGGACAAAACTTAAGGAAGTTGTACCTTTTAGCATGTATATCTGGATTCAAACAATAACTCTGAATGATATACTCATGGACAAAACTTAAGGAAGTTGTACCTTTTAGCATGTATATCTGGATTCAAACAATAACTCTGAAAGATACACTCATGGACAAAACTTAAGGGAGTTTTACTTCAGCATGTATATCGGGATTCAGACAATAACTCTGAAAGATACACTCATGGACAAAACTTAAGGAAGTTGTACCATTCAGCATGTATATCGGGATTCAGACAATAACTGAAAGATATTACAGTGACCTTTATTGAATACACACAATATAATAAAGTATGAATAAATTTGTCTCCGTCTCCTTAGAAAAAAAAAATATATAGACGACTGGCGATATCAAAGATTTCCCACTTCCTTAGGTGGTTGGGTATATGAATCTATATATGGATATATATTTATATATGACATAATGTGTTACGGAAAGATGGTATTCCATACCAAAAGAGACACTTCATTAACCAATACATCTGTGATATAATTTCTAGTTTTCATCAATAGATAAATTTAGAAAAAAAAGTCTAATATATTAAATTTAGGATTATGAGTAAGTTTGACGGGATTTATCTCTTTTTGAGTGTTTGTGTTACTAGAAATATTTTTTTAAATAGTTGTCATTTACTTCATAGCTTTAAAATATATTGTTGCATGAATGCGCCCTACATTTATTCAAAATATTCTATGATATTTAATATTTATTTAAAACAGATTATTTAGATTAGCATCATTACTTTTAATAGTTTCATTCCTTTTGTAATATTGTTATTGTACATATATCTTGATTGGTTATTGGAGCGAGAGAGGACCTAGACGAAGACTGCGGATAACGACCTACGAGGAAGACAACGAATACATAAGCGCAATAACTTTAAAAGGTAATTTATTTTTATTTACTTTTATTTATTTGCTTCGAATATGGAAACCCGCTCGAGAAACGTGTATAACACCAAGAAAGAAGAAACTAAGGTCGACGACCCTGCAAAGCTACAATCTGGTGAAACAATATATGTCAAAGTTATATTAAGGAATTTTCGAATTGAAAAAATAATCTTTGTATTATAGAGAAATGGCGTGCTTGATCTTCATATTTTTAGATGGTAAATTTTAAAAAATAGTTGAAATACACCGACAAATTTGGAACGCACCAATGTTTAAATATAAATATTTAGTTTTTGACCCACACAAGGCAATAACGGGCGATTTATATATAGGAAAACATTAAAACATGAATGTTTCTTTTACACCTAAAAACAAACTCTTCTACTGTCTAAAGAGACAACGGTCGCCTCTCCCGTCAAAATAAACGTCAAAACTAGACGCCATCTATTGACGGGAGAGGTTTCCTTTGTCTCTTCAGATCAATGTCCTCCCGGCAAAATTTCCATCTATATTTTCTACTGTCCTTACTGTGATGAAAAATATTGGGATAGCTTGGCTCATTGAGGGAGACAGAGGCAAATTTGTTCACATGTGGTTATCTCGTGTGTCTAAAATAAAGGTCGCTCTGTATCAAATATCTTTAGAGTTATTGTCTGAATCCCGATATTAATTCCCAAAGGTACAACTTCTTTAAGTTTTGTCCATGAGTGTATCTTTCAGAGTTATTGTCTGAATACCGATATAAATGCTAAAAGGTACAACTACCTTAAGTTTTGTCCATTAGTGTATTTTTCAGAATTATTGTCTGAATCCCGTTATACATGTTAAAAGGTACAACTTCCTTAAGTTTTGTCCATGAGTGATTTTTCAGAATTATTGTCTGAATCCCGTTAAACATGTTAAAAGGTACAACTTCCTTAAGTTTTGTCCATGAGTGTATCTTTCAGAATTGTTGTCTGAATCCCGTTATACATGCTAAAAGGTAAAACTTCCTTAAGTTTTGTCCATTAGTGTATCTTTCAGAGTTATTGTATGAATCCTGATATACATGCTAAAATGTACAACTTCCTTAAGTTTTGTCCATTAGTGTATCTTTCAGAGTTATTGTATGAATCCCGTTATACATGCTAAAAGGTAAAACTTCCTTAAGTTTTGTCCATTAGTGTATCTTTCAGAGTTATTGTATGAATCCTGATATACATGCTAAAATGTACAACTTCCTTAAGTTTTGTCCATGAGTGTATCTTTCAGAATTATTGTCTGGATCCCGATATACATGCTGAAAGGTACAACTTCCTTAAGTTTTATCCATGAGTGTATCTTTCAGAGTTATTGTCTGAATCCCGATATACATGCTGAAAGGTACAACTTCCTTAAGTTTTGTCCATGAGTGTATCTTTCAGAATTATTGTCTGGATCCCGATATACATGCTGAAAGGTACAACTTCCTTAAGTTTTGTCCATGAGTGTATCTTTCAGAGTTATTGTCTGAATCCCGATATACATGCTGAAAGGTACAACTTCCTTAAGTTTTGTCCATGAGTGTATCTTTCAGAGTTATTGTCTGGATCCCGATATACATGCTGAAAGGTACAACTTCCTTAAGTTTTGTCCATGAGTGTATATATATACCTAGTATATAATCAATTATTATCAGTAAACTATAGCGATAACATATTTGCATATTTTCCATTTATTATAAATATATTTTCTATTAAGTATACAACAAACAATAGACCTCTACAAAAATAAATACTATTTGATATAATTTCTAAATTTCAACTCTACAATCATTACCCGATAAATATCTTTCAGAGTTTTCCTTTTAACCTTATTTAATAAAGGTTACCCCATAAAGATGGCCAAAAGATCACGTCTTTTTTTTATAACGCAGACGAAATTTTTAAAATCATTTCTTTAGCCGATCTAATTAATTTGAATGGATTTTTTACTCCCTCTCTTATAGATAGAATCTTTTGGGATTTTTCTCTCTTCTTCTGTCATTAAATTAATGGAAGTGTGGACTCAGCTATTACCCCTTTTCGTCGACTGTTTCAAAATTAAATCATCCATTTTATCTATTATTTAATATTATTTTTTAAATACTTCCTTATTGTTCAATATATTATCTATAATTGTTCTTAATTACGAATTCTTTTAACTTATATAAATCTGGAAATAATCTTTATGCGCTTTTTAGCAAATATTTTATACGTTTTTTATAGAAAATTGATTCAATACAACATAATATTCTTATTAATTTTTAACGAATAAATTTATTGGAAATGTGTCTCTTTCCAATAATATCATCGAATATTATCTCTACAGACCTTACTGCAATGATATGAGTTATTGAATGAGAGGGCTTGGCTCATCAGTAGTGAACCCTCTAAGCGGTTTCGCTAAATTAATCTCTAGACCGCTCTACTATTGTAATGGATTGATTTGGAATATACCCTGTATTTTCTATGGAAGGCAGCTTAGGGGTGTTTAGTGAACCTATGGATATAGGCTTACAGGTCTGTAGAGGTACATACAAAATTGTATGTATGTAATTGTACATAAAATTTCAAGGTATTGCATCGAGCAAATATCTCCCGCAAATATGGTTTCATAACAGATATATATTAAAA
The DNA here is from genome assembly GCA_030710605.1 of Cordylochernes scorpioides. NCBI lineage: Eukaryota > Metazoa > Arthropoda > Arachnida > Pseudoscorpiones > Chernetidae > Cordylochernes > Cordylochernes scorpioides. Next base: position 12,544,892 of record CP092872.1, on the reverse strand, counting down.
ATATGAAAAAATAGTACAACACTAACCCTCCACCAATCGTTAAAAGCAATTGTAGAGATGGGCTGAGGAATTAATTTGTAATTCTAAGCTACAAATTTCAACGAACTATTTTGTAAAAGAAATGTCACTTGATTGAAGTGCAAAGAGAGGGCGAGTAGATTTTGTCAAAGTATCCCTTACAATCAGATATCCTGTCTAGAGGTTCGTAGTAAATCAACATTTATTCCATTCTGTGAAATGATCTAAGAAGTTGTTTGATGGCTCAAAGATTTAGAGAATAAATTGCGATGTGCTACCCGGAGTCTATCTTGAATCCACCAATAAGACTGAATGATAATAGAGTCCTAATGTAGGTTTTACGACACTTGGCGGAAGATTACAGTCTGATCTCATGTATTCTAACGCCGCGGATCTAATGTGTAACATGACATAGTTGAGGGGAATATCAGCATCGTCTGCTGGTACATTTAACTTGGTGCCAAATAGGTGTATGTGTCGTACCAGGCCATGATAATCATGGTAAATAGTAAACTGTGATATCTTGTACTGTAAGTACACTCCATGTCTACATATGTAGTATCAAACCATGGTGAGTAGAATGTTGTGACAGCGTGTACTGTAAACACACCTCATGTCTACACATGTAGTAACAGGCCATGATATTCATGGTAAATAATAAGCTGTGATATCTTGTACTGTAAGTACACTACATGTCTACATATGTAGTATCAAACCATGGTGAGTAGAATGTTGTGACAGCGTGTACTGTAAACACACCTCATGTCTACACATGTAGTAACAGGCCATGATATTCATGGTAAATAATAAGCTGTGATATCTTGTACTGTAAGTACACTCCATGTCTACATATGTAGTATCAAACCATGGTGAGTAGAGGGTTGTGATAGCATGTACTGTAAGCCCACCTCATGTCTACGCACGTAGTAACAGGCCATGATAATCATGGTAAATAATAATCTGTAATATCCTGTACTGTAAGTACACTCCATGTCTACATATGTAGTATCAAACCATGATGAGTAGAAGGTTGTGACAGCGTGTACTGTTAACACACCTCATGTCCACACATGTAGTAACAGGCCATGATAATCATGGTAAATAATAAGCTGTGATATCTTGTATTATAAGTACACCCCATGTCTACATATGTTGTATCAAGCCATGGTGAGTAGAGGGTTGTGACAGTATGTACTGTAAACACACCTCATGTCTACACATGTAGTAACAGGCCATGATAATCATGGTAAATAATAAGCTGTAATATCCTGTACTGTCAGTACACTATATCTACATATGTAGTATCAAACCATGGTGAGTAGAGGGTTGTGACAGTATGTACTGTAAACACACCTCATGTCTATACATATAGTAACAGGCCATGATAATCATGGTAAATAATAAGCTGTGATATCTTGTATTCTAAGGACACTCCATGTCTATTTATGTAGTATCAAGCCCTGATAAGAAGAAGGTTGTGACAGCGTGTATTGTAAGCACACCTCATGTCCACACATGTAGTAACAGGCCATGATAATCATGGTAAATAGTAAGCTGTTATATCTTGTATTCCAAGGACACTCCATGTCTACATATGTAGTATCAAACCATGGTGAGTAGAGGGTTGTGACAGTATGTACTGTAAACACACCTCATGTCTACACATGTAGTAACAGGCCATGATAATCATGGTAAATAATAAGCTGTGATATCCTGTACTGTAAGTACACTCCATGTCTACATATGTAGTATCAAGCCATGGTGAGTAGAAGGTTGTGACAGCGTGTACTGTAAACACACCTCATGTCTACACATGTAGTAACAGGCCATGATAATCATGGTAAATAATAATCTGTAATATCTTGTACTGTAAGTACACTCCATATCTACATATGTAGTATCAAACCATGGTGAGTAGAAGGTTGTGACAGCGTGTACTGTAAACACACCTCATGTCTACACATGTAGTAACAGGCCATGATAATCATGGTATATAATAAGCTGTGATATCTTGTACTGTAAGTACACTCCATATCTACATATGTAGTATCAAACCATGGTGAGTAGAGGGTTGTGACAGCGTGTACTGTAAACACACCTCATGTCTACACATGTAGTAACAGGCCATGATAATCATGGTATATAATAAGCTGTGATATCTTGTACTGTAAGTACACTCCATGTCTACATATGTAGTATCAAACCATGGTGAGTAGAGGGTTGTGACAGTATGTACTGTGAGCACACCTCATGTCTACACATGTAGTAACAGGCCACGATAATCATGGTATATAATAAGCTGTGATATCTTGTACTGTAAGTACACTCCATGTCTACATATGTAGTATCAAACCATGGTGAGTAGAGGGTTGTGACAATGTGTACTGTGAGCACACCTAATGTTTACATATAGTAACAGGCCATGATAATCATGGTAAATAGTAAGCTGTGATACCGTGTACCGTAAGTACACTACATGTCTACATATGTAGTATCAAGCCATGATAGGTAGAGGGTTGTTAACAGTGTGTACTGTTAGCACACCTCATGTCTACATATGTAGTAACAGGCCATGATAGTAGTGTTCAATGAAGATTAGTGACGTCATTCATTAAGAGGAAGTTGTACCTTTCAACATTTATATTGGAATTCAGATAATAACTGTTTTTTGATACACGATGACTTTTATTGAAGACACGCGATATAACCATATGTGCACAAATTTGCATTTGTCTCCTTAAAAAAAACCGACGGCCGGCGTCATCAGAATTCATTAAGTTTTGTCTATGATTGTAATTAGTAGTTAAAATATATTCTGATAACATATTTATAAAGTAAATATCCATATATATTCAGAGAACGCTAGCGTTTATATTTAAATATAACAATTTTAACTCATAATTCAACAGGTTCCAGATGATTCTACTTTTATGAAATTTATGAACGTTTTTACTGTTGAAGTCTCAGGACTAAGAAACAGGTCAAATCTCTTGTCAGCAGAAATATCCATCTTGAATGTTTCTTAAATATTGGAACTCTTTTATTTAAAAATAATTCTTTTTAGTATTGTTTTAATTGAATAATTCTCTAATAACTAGCATATTTTCATTCAAATATATTCTTTAAAACTTTTTTTTCATCTGTAAATTGCTTTTCTCGAATACACACAATACTTTACAATTTGATTTCATTCAACTAAATTTGCATACCAACCCTTTGTACATATATCAATTGTGTTGATATATATTTTTATCTTTCATCTAACTAACTTGCATACTAATTCTGTACATATTTAAATATCTTTCTTTCTTTTCTTTCAAAATTTTTGTTTATGTTTAAAGTGCAAGTGTCCCTAGGGGAGCGCTCTAAGTCGAAATAAAGAAATGTTAGCAAAGAGAATGAAGATCTAGATGGGACCGTAGAATAACAAGGCTAACTAAGCTGTGGAGCCTGAACGCCTAAATCTAGGTGGCTGTAATTATTATTGAGAGAAGATAACCTATGTTTTGTTGTGCATGGAAAAAATATATATATGTTAAATAAAAAATAATGAGATTTCTGTTGATTTTGATTATCTTGAGGATTATTCTATGGTAATGCAGTCATGGTTAAAATCTTGAAAGTTTAATAATAAAAATAGTTTTGATCAGTAATTGCTTAAATTGATCTTAAGGAATGTATAAAAACATAATTTGATAAAAGTAACGCCTGGCTTAAGGCGTAAGAATCTAAAAAATGAAAAACTTATTTACATAATGTACAAAAGTTTGAGCAGGCCATCGGGAAACAACAACAATGAGTTTTTATAGGGGAAGCGTGACCTCTGGCGGTCGATTTAACAGAGTATTTGAATCTATGAAATATAATTTTTAAATAAAATATATATTTTTAAAAATAACACGCAACGCTATGTATAAATAATACTCACTATTGAAATCTTAAAGATAGAAGTTGTCTAACTGGTAAGCATAGTTCTTAAAAAATAAAAGACATTTCGGTCAGAAATGAGGTTATATTTTCTCGACCTTTCGAAAAATTTGAAAAGCTATCAAGATGATCTGATGGTCAACATTTCTATCTTTAGTTCTTGTAAGATTTCTCCTAGGAACGATGGGTCATTCATGATGTAACAGAGTATTGTTCAGAGTAGGTAGATGCAAATAAGTAGCCAATATATGCAAATAAATGGTCAATATATGCAAATAAGTGGTCAATATATGCAAATAAATGGTCAATATATGCAAATAAGCGACCAATATATGCAAATAATGGCCATAATATGTAAATAAGTGGCCAATATATGCAAATAAGTGACCAATAATTGCAAATAAGCGGCCAATATATACAAATAAGTGGCCAATATATGCAAATAAGTAAAACGACATTAGAAAATTATCCCGCATGTGTTTCTTTTCAAAGAAAAATCAAAATTTATTTTAAGGAGAAATAACCAATATTTCTAACCTTAGGGATGAAGTATTAAAGGATGAATTGTGAAGAGTAATGATAAACGGAAAAATAAAAGTGTTCAGGGATGGGAATCGAACCCACAGTGTTCCGCTTACCGGGTAGATGCCATGTCCACTAGGCTGCCCTATATATACAAATAAGTGGCCAATATATGCAAATAAGTGGCCAATATATAAAAATAAGTGGCCAATATATACAAATAAGTGGCCAATATATGCAAATAAGTGGCCAATATATACAAATAAGTGGCCAATATATGCAAATAAGTGGCCAATATATGCAAATAAGTAACCAATATATGCAAATAAGTGGCCAATATATACAAATAAGTGGCCAATATATGCAAATAAGTGGCCAACATATGCAAATAAGTGGCCAATATATGCAAATAAGTGGCCAACTGTTGTATATTCGCCACATCAACTGAACATTCTATAGATATGTATTGAAGGTGTTGTAGTGGGGGTCGATATTGTGCCGCCGCTGTATTGATCACCAGGCTGTTTAGAAATATTGAATTTAATAAAATGTTTTCTATCTAATATTATAATTTGATATTTCTATTATTGATTATATATTATACATATATATTATTTAAATAAAAAGGCATATATTGGATCAAAATATCATTTATTTTACCAATATTTCAGTTGGCTGAACGCCAACCTCTATCAAGGTGTTATAACATTTTAATGTGTGTCAACAACAAACTCAGCGCCACATAACGTCAATAGAATTAAGTTTTAAAAAATAATTTTGCTCATTTCCAATGGGAAGAAAAAAATTGATATATATTGTGGCATCAATGCGCCCTATATTTATTCAAAATATTCTATGATATTTAATATTTATTAAAAACAGATTATTTAGATTATCATCATTCCTTTTTTATAGTTTCATTCCTTTTGTAATATTTATTGTACATATATCTTGATTGGTTATTGGAGCGAGAGGACATAGACGAAGACTGCGGATCACGACCTACGAGGAAGACAACAAATAAATAAACGCAATAACTTTAAAAGGTAATTTATTTTTATTTACTTTTATTTATTCACTTTTACCTTTATTTATTTGCTTTGAATATGGAAAAACGTTCGGGAAACGTGTATAACACCAAGAAGGAGGAAACCAAGTTCGACGACCCTGCAAAGCTGCAACTTGGTGCAACAATATATATTTATATTATGAACAAAATAAATTTTGTAAAATAATATTATAAATAATCATAATATTATTTGAAAATAGAGCAATCCATAAATAGATCTTCAATCAAAAAGGTATATATTAGATTAAAATATAATTTAGGTTAAATTAAAGGGTAAAATAAATTATATTTTGATCCAATATATGCCTTTCTAATTAAATATTATATTTATATATTAAAAATTATAAATAATTAATAAATTCACAGATAAGTACTCTCTTTCTAAGTACCATAGATATTTTATTTATTCTGTGATTGTAAAATGTCGTATATTTGGCAACACTGATATATATATAGTGTGAAAAATTAGTACAAATGTGATATTGTACTGGGATAAGGTGCATAATTATGAAAAAAGGGCATCTCCTTATCGTGCAACTGAAAGTTGCTGATGGCTTGCGCCATCTATCGGAATAAATTTCAACTATTCTCGTTGATTTTTAAATATTCCAGAATTGGCCAAATACCCATTCTTGATTAATCAAGGAAAGCTAACCACGGACGCGTTTCGGGCTGTTGGCCCTAGTTGCACGATAAGGAGATGCCTTTTTTCATAATTATGCACCTCATCCCAGTACAATATCACATTTGTACTATTTTTTCACATTGTGTAGCGTTCTCACGCAATTCTGGCCTTAACTACCCGTTTCATGATTTTTCAGGATTCCTTAATGACCAGTCTTTTGGTCGTTGAGGTACAGCTTGCACCACGCTGATGAGGGCCAACAGCCCGAAACGCGTCCGTGGTTAGCTTTTCTTGATTAATCAAGAATGGGTATTTGGCCAATTCTGGAATAATTAAAAATCAACGAGAATAGTTGATATTTATTCCGATAGATGGCGCAAGCCATCATCAACTTTCAGTTGCACGATAAGTAGATGCCCTTTTTTCATAACTGATATATAGGTTTTTAACTTTTAATTAGACAATTTTAATTTATAATACAATATAATATAATGCGGGTTGTGATTGTAAAACGACATTTAAAAATTATCCCGCATGAGTTTCTTTTCAATGAAAAATCAAAATTTATTCAAAGGAGAAATAACGATTATTTCTAACCTTAAAGATGAGGTATGAAAGGATGAATTGTGAAGAGTAATGATAAACGGAAAAATAAATAATTTTAATTTATATTTAGACATTTTTCATTTTTATTTAGACACATGGGCATTTTATAAAAAAAGTCCATGTGTCTAAATTAAAATGAAAGATGTCTAAATTAAAATTGAAAATGTCTAAATAAAAATTAAAATTGTCTAATTAAAAGTTAAAAACCTATATTTGAAAAAGTTTGATTTTATTTCTTAATGACCTTGTTGATCTTTGAAGGGCATTATAGCAAAGAATATTATAAATATTATAATAAATATAATTTGTGGTGAATATATATATATTCTGAATATAGAGCAATCCATAATACATTTATATTTTAAAAATAAGGCCTATTTAGATGGTTTATCGCCCAATGAGCTTGGAAGACGTCTAGTGGTTCACCTGGGGCACGCGACCTGCTGCGTGCTTCACGGCAAAACACCTCGTAAAAGATGGAAGATTGATCCATCGAAATATCGGTAAATAAATAATCGTATTAAAATCCAAAATAGGCCTTATTTTTAATATATATATATATATATGGTAATTTAAACCAACAACCCTATATTGTATAATTACTTATAACAAGATTGTCATGTTGTATATAGAAACACATCTATAAATAATTATACGCATGATTAATCTGTGTCATTGCATCACCATATGTAATGTACTTTGTACAAATTGAAGACAAATAAATAAAACTATGTAATAGATTAAGAGCTGAGTTAAAGCAAGATTAATAAGTTCAAAAAACGTCTAAAATCGAGAGACAAATCCAACAACCCTGAAAAGGAATTCAGCAGTCGTTGCCATCAAGGTCAAAGGGTGCAGACGTTCAAAGTTCACATTCTCAGACATCCCCCCCCCCCCCTCCTCGGGAAGGGTATATAAACACCTCGGTTTTAGCCGACAATAGTTAGTTAGTGAGTTAGTCGGACAGTTACTTCACCGTCGGCGTGACCCTTGTCGGTTGTAGCCAGGACCACCTCATCGACCATGTAAAACAGTAAGAACTCATATATCTCCATCTTGCTTAGCTCAACTCCTATCTGTTCATGGAACTTTCCTACTTCAGCTGTGTCTCTTCGTTTTGTGTGTGTGGTTCCCAAGCTTTCCACTCTGCCTCGACCACGACTGCCTGTACTCTGTGAAAACTGTTAAAGGTCTTCCAAAGTGCAGAGAGGTACTGGAAAACTCTCCACGCCCTGACTGTCCCTCTCGGCTACTACAGGTTTGACCACCGGTTACCACAGCATATAGCGAGAGTCGACAGGATTCTACAAGAGGCTACCAGACCTCAACTTATTAAATATATATATATGTTATTATTTGTTTTGTTTTGTTGTTGAAAAAGAGAATTGAAAGAGCAATCGTGAAAAAAGATAGTTATTTACCCATCAAGTAGTTTTTATTTTGAATTACTTGAAGCAAATTATACATAAAATTATTTATCACAGTGATATAAAATTTATAAAATGAATTCTATATTCGTGATTTAAAAAAATAGGTAGGTTCAACTATACATATTTACAACAATATTCAAAGTGGTATATTCTAAATCTATGGTCAAATAATGTAGAACAGTCAATGAATGAAAATAAATGTTATAAAAAAAAATAAAATATTTGCATATTAGATTATATAATATATATATATGAATATTGATTTAATTTGCATATAAACTTTCTCTCCCAGTTTTATTTATATTAGTGTTACACACACACCATTTATTTCTTTATTTAAAAAAAATAATATTTCGATATAAAATATCAAATATATTATACATGTATATGAATGTAAAATGAAAGTATTTAAAAGCACGAATGTTTCTTTTATACATAATACAAACTTCTACTGCCCTTACTGCGATGAAAAAACATATTGGGAGGGCTTGGCTCATCAGTGGTGAACCCTCCCAGCATTTTCGCCAATTTAATCCACCAGACCGCTTCTCAGAGCTCTAATACTGTATTGGACGATTCTGCTTATATACGCAGCACTGAAGAATGGAATCTCAGAAATGGTTTTCAAGAGAACTATGGACATAAGCTTATAGGACAGTGGAATTACATTCAAATATTTTCATCGCAGTAAGGACAGTAGAAGTTTGTATTATGTATAAAAGAAACATTCGTGCTTTTAAATCCTTCCATTTTATATGTATAGATGGCGCGTTATTGCTTTGTGTTAATCTATATGAATGTACATGTTAATAAGTAAATTTAGACATGTGTATTGATATGTAAAAAAAAAAAAACATTAATTGTCCGTGCAGTCTTATAAACATTGAAAAAAATATATATTCTATTCTATATAAACATATATAATAAATAAGTTTATTTTGAATCGAAAAAAAAAACATTTTTTTTTATTAAACAAAATATAATTTTTCGCTAGGTTGTACGCCTATCTTCGGCAGGGTTTATATATATATATATGGTATATTAAAATATTTTATTTAAAATTATGTTATATTAAAGTATTATTTTATTTTAAATTATATTTCATCGATTCAAATACTCTGTTAAATCGACCGCCAGAGGTCACGCTTTCCCTATAAATACTCATTGTTGTTGTTCCCCGTTGGCCGGCTCAAAACTTTTGTACATTATGTAAATAATCTCTTTGTTTTCCTTATTCTACTCCCCTTAAGCAAGGCATTACTTTTATCAAATTATGTCTTTTTTATATATCCCTTCAACTCAATTGAATTACTGATCAAAACTATTTTTCATTATCATACTTTAAGGATTTCAACCACGACTGCATTACATTACCATAATCTTCAACATGATCTAAATTCAAGCAGAAAATCTCAATATGTTTCTTTATAACATATATATAGTGATGGAAACAACACTGTTACCGAAACGTCACACCCTATAAAATTATTAGGGCTTATATTCCTATATCTATAATCTTCAATCCAAATTGTGCTCTATAATTTTCAGCATAATATATAACCGCGGATATATATAAATATTTGAATGTAATTCTACTGTCCTATAAGCTTATGTCCATAGTTTTCTTGAAAACCATTTCTGAAATTCCATCCTTCAGTGCTGGGTATATATTCAGAATCGTCCAATACAGTATTTGTAGAAGGCGTAACAATAGATACGTCCAATACAGTATTAGAGCTCTGAGAAGCGGTCTGGTGGATTAAATTGGCGAAACCGCTGGGAGGGTTCACCACTGATGAGCCAAGCCCTCCCAATATATTTTTTTCATCGCAGTAAGGACAGTAGAAGTTTGTATTATGTATAAAAGAAACATTCGTGCTTTTAAATCCTTTCATTTTATATATATAAATACTAGCCGAATGACCCGGGCAACGCCCGTGTTTTACCCGATTGAATGTTTTGATTCAAATACTATTTGTTACAATTATAAATTGGCGCCTTAAATAAATGCATATGTTAGTTAATAACTATAGCCTATGTGCTTTATCTGTCTATGTACTGTTGGCTTCCGTAGGCGTCTCTTACTGGGAAAAAGAAAGAGAGGATTCCATTTGGTTATTAACTAATATATGCATTTATTTAAGGAATGACCCGCTCCAACACAATAGTTACAAAAACGAAAATGCGAGTGGTGGGGGCAAAGGTGGCGTGATCGTAGCCGACCAATAGGAGGGCGCCATTCCAAAAAAAAAGCAAACCGTGACAGAGGCCACGAAGTATGACGCTCGTAACTGTATATAGAATGGTGATGTATATGAGAAATGTTGATTAATGATTTATAAATATCTGAGAAATAGTACTAAAGTGGAATTGTGCTCGAAATATTTTGCTCGAAAGCTCAATTATTTTCCTCACCATACTTATTGCTATATAATATTATTTAAAGTTTTTATATATCACTTGAATATCACTTATCATTAGTATCATTACTAGAGGTTATAATAGCGAATGGAGTTTAAGCCATAATTACCCAATGACGGTTACAAAGTCAAGACAAAGAAGAATATTTCTAAAAGCAATGGTAGATAAGGGAATATGACAAAAAGGAAGGTGATAATGATGTAATATTATATAAAAGGGCGTACCTGGATCTGTAAAGAAAAAAACAATTTTTTTTCTTAAAATATTTCGAGAGATTGCTTCCTCTTTATCAATTTATTGCACAGTGAATTTAATTTACAATTTATTGTACATCATATGAAAACAAATTTGTTATTGGTCAAAAATAATTATTGATAATGATACATAAAAAAATTAATAATCATAATAATATAATAAAATATTTTGAAAATTAAAGGCTTTTTAGTAATGCAGTATTTTATAATTTTTTTGAAACAAAATTTAAGGAAATAAAAATAAGAAACAAATGAAGTTGACCGCGATTATTAGAAAAAAAATTAAGTTAAAAGAGACAAATAAGGTTCGGGGATTTCTTCGTATCTATTTACACTAGCAGGGTCCTTCATTGATGCTATGGCCTCCAGGAACTTCCTCTGGTGTGAGTTCTGGATGCCCCTGTAAATAGTGGAAGTATTTTCCCAATCTGGCTGATGTCCCGATCGGAGACCATGCTCCACCATGGCAAACCTTTCCTTTGCATACTTACAAGAAGATTTGTGTTCTTGGAGTCTGGTCCCAAGGAAACGGCCTGTCTCTTCAATGTAGAATACATTGCAGCTTTTACATGGGATCCTATACACAACGTCCTTTGTGTTCCCAATCTCCACTTTCTGCTTTGATATTGTATTTCGGACTATAGTCTTTAAAGATGGTGCATTTTTGAAAACAGTGGTTATTCCAGAATTTTTTAAAATATGAGCTATTTTCTCAGCTCCTGCTCCATATGGCATTATACATTTATTTTTCAAATCTTTTTTACTATGAATGCTATTAAATGATGTAATAGTTTCTATTTATATATTTAGAAATATTCAAAATCAATATTCAAAATTCATATACATACATTTACATAATATATTTACATATTTACGTCGCTTGTATTCCCCAGTCTTCAGATGACGTTCCAAACATACCTAAGCCATAGCTTTGTCACTGTCCCGAGTCGTTTCAAGATGTAGAGATGGTCGATAGATGGCACATCTCTTCTATTTTAACGGGAGAGGTTATGATATTTATTGTCCTTAACCTCCAATACCTTATAGGAACGGCGAGGCTGGAAGCGATCAGAAGGAGGTGAGGTGAATTGGAAGAAGCAAGCAGTTTGACAGTAGTAGAAGTTGTAATCAATGGGGACAGATTCTGGTGTCTTGTGATTATCTTCTTCTTCATTTTTCTTATCTCCACTCAATCATATTAGGGTATCAAGTTGTGACCCTTGATGGTGTCTGTTTGACAACCATCTTGACTGGGTGAAGTAGAATGCGTCTGCCTTTGTCATTAAGACTGGGAGCACTACTCAGTGGCAGGTTGCCTTAGCTCCAAAAGAAATGGCCGCCTCTGACATGAGGAACAGACGCCATGTACAGCCGCTCTCTTGCGATTATAATTATCCTAAACTTCAAATACCTTGGACTACAGGAACGGCGAGAATAGAAGCGGTCAGAAGGAGACGACGTGAGTTGTAAAGAAGCAAGCAGTTCGACAGCGGTAGAAGTTGTTATCAATGGGGACAGATTTTGGTGTCTTTTGTGATTATAATTATCCTAAACTTCAAATACCTTAGACTACAGGAACGGCGAGGCTAGAAGCAATCAGAAGGAGGCGATGTTAGTTGTAAAGACGCAAGCAGTTTGACAGCGGTAGAAGTTGTGATCAATGGAAACAGATTCTGGTGTCTTTTTTTTTTTTTTGTGATTATAATTTACCTAAACTTCAAATACCTTGAAATACAGGAACAGCGAGGATAGAAGCGGTCAGAAGAAGGCGACGTGAGTTGTAAAGACGCAAGCAATTCGACAGCGGTAGAAGTTGTGATCAATGGGGACAGATTCTAATGTCTTGTGATTAAAATTATCCTAAATTTCAAATACCTTGGACTACAGGAACGGCGAGGCTAGAAGCGGTCAGAAGAAGGCGATGTGAGTTGTAAAGAAGCAAGCAGTTCGACAGCGGTAGAAGTTGTGATCAATGGGGACAGATTATAATTATTGTAATTAAACCTAATAAAATTAATCAGGAGCTCCCCGGGCGAGACACAATCATTAACCTAACCTTACCTCACTAACTAACTACCACTCTTTATCAGGTAAACTTCCCCCTTCATTACAATGTACAGTACTTCTCCACCTCTATACGTATATGTTGAAACACAAGAATGGATTATTCTGCGCAAAACTCCCTCTTTTTTCTTCTTTATTCATAATAAAATCTTTCGAGGATGATCTTTTTCAGAATAAATACAAGAAAATAAAATCTAATAATTTAATAGTGTGTGACGTTTCGTTAACAGCATTGAATAAAATCTTTCAATTCTTAAGTTTCCTATTCAAACTGAATGTTATCAATGATCCTACATGTGAATGCCGCTTAGATGTTGAATCACCAGAGCATCTACTTTTAACTTGCCCTCTGACTAATCAAATTGTATGTAGATACTTTGAAACATTACCAAATTCTCTTTGTGTAGGTACTCTATCTTATGAGAACTTTGTTAAGTTTAGAACTATTTGTACAATAATTTACAAAACACTACTAATCCATCGTGTAAATAATTAATCATATATATGTAAATAATACTAGAAAAGCACAATAGTCCTTTGGACTTCGTGCTTTTGTAACAATAAATAAATAAAAATAAAAGAATAAAATCATTTTATTCTTTTGTCTGATGATGGTAACAATGCTGTTACCGAAATGTCACATCCTATTAAATTATTAGGTCTAATTTTCTTGTATTTATAATCTATAATCCAAATTGTGCTTTATCACATTGTTCAACATAATATATAACCGCGGAAATATGTAAATATGGGGATTGTGATGTATATGAGAAATGTTTATTAAAGCTTTATAAATAACTGAAAAATAGTACTAAAGTGGAATTGTGCTTGAAATATTTTGTTCGAAAGCTCAATGTTTTTTTTTTCACTATACTTATTGTAATATTATTATTATTGAGAGTTTTTATGAAAGTTAAATAATGTAACGAAAGTGTGGTCTCACTTAATTTTGATACATTCAGAATTGTTTTTATTGAATAACAGAAATCCGAATTTTTCCAAATCGCTCAACAACAAATGAATCAAGAATTTAAATAGTTTGTTAATCTCTATATATATAAAAGTCAATGTCTGTCTGTTTCGCGATAAATTCAAAAACTACTGAACCAATTGGTACCAAATTTTGCATGTCGCTTTTTATAAACCTGAGAAAATTTTCGGCTACATTTTGATTAGTATTTTTGGCTATTTCTTTTTTTCATCTGAAGAACTTTTTTTTTACGCGGAGTAATCCGGAATGGAATGAATACCCAAATATGGCAATTTTTTATAAGCATCGGTGGTTCAGTGGTAGAATGCTCGCCTGCCACGCGGGCGGCCCGGGTTCGATTCCCGGCCGATGCTTTTTTTTTTACAATTTTTAAAACTCATTTATATTATATATAATATAAATATATATTATTATATCAACTATATTAATTAAATCAAATACCTAAACACTAATATAACACAATTTTTGCCATCACAAACACTTTTTTCCTGTAGTTTATGTGTTACTTCTGTATTGCTATTCTATGGCACTTTTAATATTTATTATTGATGTACTTTCAGTATGAAGGAAATTGCAATCGGGGGAATTCTCGGGCGAAGCCGGGTCATACGTCTAGTCTATCTATATATAGGTATATGAGATTTGAGCAAAATTATTAAGAAAATACAAATATATGAAGGTTTTGAATTTATCTATTCAAGATATCATTGAGGGGGGTCTGTGGAAGGATGGTCTAAACCGTTGGTTTTCGACTGCTATGACCCGGGTTCGATTCCCGCATTGGGCACTTTTTTTCTAATTTAAAAAAAAGCTCCAATGGCCCCCGATTCTTTCAAAACTCCAACCATACCAGCGAGTGCAGGTAATCAAACAGGGTTCTGGCACATTTGTAAGTGCAAAGTCAAACTGCTTTTCACATGTGTAGACATGTGGTGCACTTACAGTAAAAGCAGTCGCTAACTACCCACCATGATTATCATGGCCTGTACGACGTGTACTAGGGATAAGCAAAAAAAAAAAGATATCGGTGAAGATAGTTGGAAAGAGGGAAGTTTGTATATCGAGGTACAATGTCATTTGTTCACCTTCTACTGAAACATCATTCGGAATTTGGTCGATTTCACTTTGGCGCTGTTAGATTGAATTCCAGGCATCGATTCTGGATTTCTATTTAAAGATGGGAGGATTCGTCCAGGAATCTTCTGTAGACATTACTGAGTGGTAGACATCTTCTTGTATCTCTGGTAGACAGGCGAATCTCTCTATAAGTCATTGATTGATACTTGTTTGTTTTCTGGTCTATTATAGATAGACACCTGCAATAGTTCATGATGGGTACATGAATATCTATTCTTGTATATATTAAGACAAAGCAATAACGCGCCATCTATACATATAAAAGAAAGGATTTAAAAGCACGAATGTTTCTTTTATAAATAATGCAAACTTCTACTGTCCTTACTGCGATGAAAAAAATATATTGGGAGGGCTCGGCTCATCAGTGGTGAACCCTTCCAACGGTTTCGCCAATTTAATCATCCAGACCGCTTCTCAGAGCTCTAATACTGTATTGGACGATTCTGCTTATATATTATACATTGCAGAGTGGAATCTCAGAAATGGGTTTCAGGAAAACTATGGACATAAGCTTATAGGACAGTAGAATTACATTCTAATATTTGCATCGAGCAATGCTCTTCCACAAACGATAAATACAAGGCCAGTTAGGCCTATGTATTTCTACTGTCCTATAACCTTATGTCCATAGTTTTCCTGAAAACCATTTCTGAGATTCCACTCTTCAGTGCTGCGTATATAAGCAGAATCGTCCAATACAGTATTAGAGCTCTGAGAAGCGGTCTGGCGGATTAAATTGGCGAAACCGCTGGGAGGGTTCACCACTGATGAGCCAAGCCCTCCTAACATATCTTTTCATCGCAGTAAGGACAGTAGAAGTTTGTATTGTGTTTAAAAGAAACATTCGTGCTTTTAAATCCTTTCATTTTATATATATTCTTATCTTTAGAAGACATTTCGACTTCTTTGTATGTCCTTAATAAATGTTTGAATATCTCTACAATAGAATAAATACGTTTTACGGGTATTTATTTTTTAAAATGTGAATAAAAAATACTCTTAAAGTGAAATTGAGATCAGGTGGATAAATTTCACTCTTGTATTATTTCTTCACATTGTTTGACGTTCTCACGTAATTCTGGTCTTAAATACCCGGTTCATTATTTTTCAGGATGTCTGAATGACCATTTTATTGTATATCTTTTGTCGTTGAGGTACAGCTTGCACCACGCTGACGAGGGTCAACAGCCCGAAACGCGTCCGTGGTTAGCTTTTCTTGATTAATCAAGAATGGGTATTTGGCCAATTCTGGAATAATTAAAAATCAACGAGAATAGTTGATATTTATTACGATAGATGGCGCAGAAACTTCTATCGACCCGGACCATGTTATATGCCTGTGATTGAGGCGCTGTGGCTGAGCATTCAGCCATGTTCCTCAGATCCATGTTCCCATTTCAATCATCGACCCACAATAACATTTGTGCAGACATGATTATCATGGGTAGATAACCATGTATTTGACTGGAGGTTTACCTCATATCTATACAGATAGAATGTAGTTCAACTTTTTCACTTATGAAGGGTCGCTCACTGGTGGGGTTGGACTTTTGATAGAACCGGAGTCCATTGAAGAAATTTTGACTGGAATTTGACCACACATCTATACAGATAGAATGTAGTTCGACTTTATCACTTATGAAGGGTCGCTCACTGGTGGGGTTGGACTTTTGATAGAACCGGAGTCCATTGAAGAAATTTTGACTGGAATTTGACCACACATCTATACAGATAGAATGTAGTTCGACTTTATCACTTATGAAGGGTCGCTCATTGGTGGGGTTGGACCTTTGATAGAACCGGAGTCCATTGAAGAAATTTTGACTGGAATTTGACCACACATCTATACAGATAGAATGTAGTTCGACTTTATCACTTATGAAGGGTCGCTCACTGGTGGGGTTGGAATTTTGATAGAACCGGAGTCCATTGAAGAAATTTTGACTGGAATTTGACCACACGTCTATACAGATAGAATGTAGTTTGACTTTTTCACTTATGAAGGGTCGCTCACTGGTGGGGTTGATCTTATGCAAGAATCGGTGTCCAGATTGTAAAAACAAAATAAGCCTATCCTGAAAACTCACATGAGCATCCTAGATGGAAGAGCGCCATCTAGTGGAACAAAAATTAACTAAACGTTGATTTAGATAGTTCTAAAGATAATTGGCCAACCCAATTGCTTGATAGATTGTAGTTTCTAATTAGATTCTAGTTCGACTTTTCACTTATGAAGTGTCGCTCACTGGTGGGGTTGGACTTTTGACAGAATCGGGGGGTCCATTGAATCAAATTTATTTTATTTATTAAAAAAATTGCCCAATGCATGATTCAAACCTGAGTCGTGGCTGTTAAAAATCAAAAGTTTTTAACCACTCCTCCATCAAATATTGTTTTGACCATTTGTTTTTAACGCTTTGCCAAATGTTTTAATTTTTGTTCGCTCCTGACGAGGACAAAAGATTTTTGTCGAAACGTCGAGATAATAAAAAAAGATTTACTGGCCGAAGTGTCTTTTATTTGAAGATATAAATATATGTTGTCCATAAAATTAAGTTGCATAGTCATTTTATCAGCATGTCTTTGTCCTAATTTGAACGTTCCAAGAATCCTTGGTGTAAACCCCATCCTGAACTGTTGAGGATAATTGTCCGGAAGTTAGTTAGCTACTCCAGAAAATTGGCCAAATACCCTTTCATGGTAATTCAAGAAAAAAAAACCAATAAATGCCACAAGTTTTTCTGGAGATGAGTTTCTTTAATCTTTATTAAACATATTCTCGAGCTTTCGGACACCTCTGGTCTTCTACAGGAATATATAATACCTTATATATACTGCCACGTGGAAAATTAGGGAAGACCAAGACTTCACGAGGAGACAACAATTTATTTCAGGCAAGGACAAACTATGAATGGTAAACAAAAGATAAACCACAAGGAAAATTTACAGAGTAGCAAAATATAAACATATGAATGACCACTCTGTTAATAAAAATAATAAATTAATAAATACTTTGTTACAATATTACAAAAAGTGTTTCTGCTGGTTTTGGAATTAGAGTTATAGAATTATTACTTACTGATTGATATAGAGCATTCGTGGTAAAAATAATAATATATTGTCACGGTGGAGAATACAAGTATTCCAAAAGCTTAATTAAAAATAATTTATTAATTAAACTTATATAATGCAAAATGTGTCAATTGATATTTACCAGTGGTAATTTACAAACATGGTAAGGGGTGATGACTATGCAAATATATATGTGATGATAAACAACAGAGTATTCAAAAATAATTATTATGTTGCAATATAATAAAGAATCATAATTTACTTTAATTGATATGTTAACGTAATTGAGAATAAAATAATATCTTGACTTAAGGCGTGAAGAATAATAAGAAAAAAAGACTTATTTACATATCTACAGAAAGATTTGAGCCGGCCAACGGGAAACAAGGACCAAGGACTTGTTGTGTGATGTAATCAATATATAGCGTGAGATATTCATGTTTTTAGTTCTTATGATAATTCTGTAATAACATTATACAAATATATAACAATAATTAAAAAAGGCATATATATTGGATCAAAATATCATTTATTTTACCAATATTTCAGTTGGCTGAACGCCAACCTTTATCAAGGTGTTATAACATTTTAAAGTGTGTCAACAAAATGTGGCGCTGAGTTTGTTGTTGACACACTTTAAAATGTTATAACACCTTGATAAAGGTTGGCGTTCAGCCAACTATTATATTGGTAAAAAAATGATATTTTGATCCAATATATGTCTTTTTAATTAAAGATTTATCTATGGATTGCTCTATTTTCAAAACAAATATATAACAGTACAATCTATTTTAATGAGAAACTACACTATCTAAGTTTATTGGATATTGGATAGAAGAGTACATAACAGTCCTCATTGAATATAAGCAAAATATTTTTATAATTAATTCTGTTGACGTTATTTCCTACTATATAGAGCCTAGTGTACATGGCATCTACCCGAAAGCGGAACACTGTGGGTTCGATTCCCATCCCTGGACACTTTTATTTTTCCGTTTATCATTACTCTTCATAATTCACCCTTTCATACTTCATTCAAAAAGGTTAGAAATAGTCAATATTTCACCTTGAAATAAATTTTGATTTTTATTGAAAAGAAACTCATGTGGTGTAACTTCAAGTGTTGTTTTACATATATTAATATGTTATAATACTTTGATAAAGGTTAGCGTTCAGCCAACTGAAATATTGGTAAGATTAATGTTATTTTGATCCAATATATTCCTTTTTTATTAAAAATAGTACTATATGGACACAAGGTAATAAGACCAAATCCAAATAAATAAATAGTGTGTAACGTTTCGGTAACAGCGTTGTTACCATCTTCAGACAAAAGTACTGAGGTACTGAAAAGTACTCATTAAGTACTTTTGTCTGAAGATGGTAACAACGCTGTTACCGAAACGTCACACACTATTTATTTATTTGGATTTGGTCTTATTATCTTGTGTTTATAATCTATAATCCAAATTGTGCCTAATCAGTACTATATGGAAAAGTATTCAATTCACTATCATTCCCTTTATTTGCATAATGTAAACTTGACTCAATTAAACTCTTCAAATTAAAATAACGAAATAAAACAGACGATTGAAGAGGAGTGTCTTATACGTACTTTATTAGCACGCTTTCGGACGTCCTTCTACAGGGTTTTACGTTGACAATCAAAAGCTTGTAGAAATACGCATGCGTCTGAAAACTTGCTAATAAAATTCGTATAAAATACAGTAGACTCTCTCCTATAACGCGAGTTTTTAAACGCGATTTCGTACAACGCGATAAAAAAAATTGCGACAAATTTATTTATACAACGCGGATTTTCTTATAACGCGTTATAAAATAAAACAATTTACCCTAAAAACATTCGCGTTATACAAGTTTTATTTGGTACAACGCGAATTCCTATAACGCGATTTCATACAACACGGAACACATTAATCGAGTTATAGGAGAGTTTACTGTACTCCTCTTCAATCATCGTTTTATTTTGCTATAATGTAAACTTGTCGAAGATTTTCACCGCTAGATGGCGTCTAAAATGTTGTGCTCTTATCTTACCTCAGGAATCTGCCCGACTTGGCATTCCACAGGGCGGTGTTGACTCGGCCATTATCTGGACTTAATTGATCTTCTGCCTTCCTGGAATTTTAAAGTCCGCTTAGTCCATCTTCTCTCTTCTAGTGACTATGCAAATCTAACTATATTGTTGCACCAAGCTGCGGTTTGGCAGATTCTTCAGTCTTGATTCTCTCCTCA
This sequence comes from Cordylochernes scorpioides, assembly GCA_030710605.1. Classification (NCBI taxonomy): domain Eukaryota; kingdom Metazoa; phylum Arthropoda; class Arachnida; order Pseudoscorpiones; family Chernetidae; genus Cordylochernes; species Cordylochernes scorpioides. Next base: position 12,524,500 of record CP092872.1, on the reverse strand, counting down.
GACGCGTCTTGCATCTTTCCAGAACGTGTCTCAACCATCCTACAAGGTTAAACCAGTCAATAATAAGACAACTATATATTTAGGTAGCACCTAGAATATCTCTTTATTTATCACATCAAAGTTTAAAGCAGGTGGAGTATTTAGTGTATCAAAATACAAATTATTTTATAGTACATAATATTTCATAATAATATTCTGTTTTATATAAATGAAATATAAAATTTATATTTGAAATATCTGGAAAATAATATTATAAATAATTTTTAAAATATGCGCATTAATCATGATGCAACAATATTTACACATTACAACAATTATTTCACTTTTAAAACATACTAGCCGAATGACCCGGGCAACGCCCGGGTTTTACCCGATTAAATGTTTTTATTCAAATACTATTCGTTACAATTATAAATTGGCGCCGTGGATGTCACTCTTGTGAAACGTCCCGCTCCAAACTTTGTGTCTGAGAAGCGATATTTTTATAGAAAGATTATTTGGCTTTTGTTTTCTGCTCGAATGAATGTTTTTCTGTTAGAATTTTGTTCCTGCGTACAAAATAATGAACTGGTTTCACCCGTGGTCTCTGCTTTTTGGAATTTTTCCCGATATAATTTTGTATCTGATAATCAAACATGATACAGCAATATCGTCATCATCATTTTCTGACTAAAAATTTATAGTTTTAATAATTGATTTATATATTTTTTAAAAAGCCTATCGTCTTCCCCGTATATTTTTACCTATGTATGGAAATTTTGGTTTGAATTAGTGAACTACTGCGAATTTGTATACCGGACATACAAACCAACAAACAAACAAACAGACAAACATACAAACATTCATTTTTATATATATATAGATAACCGCTCTTTTAAAGCTCTTTTTGTAATACAAAACTCATTCAATTCTGTCTAAAAATATCGGTATATTAATATAGGTGTTATATTTAACTTTAAGAAATATAAAATATTTGTGACACGTATGATTCTTTTTAAAATAAAACAATTTTCTATTGCCTCTACTGTGAGAATAAAATAATTGGAAAGCCTGGCTCATCAGTGATGAACCCTCCCAGCGGTTTCGTTAGTTTAATCTACCATACCACTGGGAGGGTTCACCATCTATGAGCATGGCCTTCCAATTATTATATCACTAGCCGAATTACCCCAGCAACGCCCGTGTTTTACCCGATTGAATGTTTTGATTCAAATACTATTTGTTACAATCATAAATTGTAATGTCACGTGCTCGCCGGCAGCAGGGGGGGGGGGGGGGGGGGGGCATTACGTCACTCAAGGTCACCGCCGCGCCAACGATGACACGTGATCGTAGCCTTCCAATAAAAGCAAACGGTGACAGAGTCGGCTGACGGACGGCCCGCCGCCTAGATTAGGCAAGACGCTCGTGACTATATATAGTAATTGCAGTAAGGGCAGTAGAAAATTGATTTATTTATAAAAGAATTATGAGTTTAAAAATAGTTTTACATTCTGATAACAGATGGCGCGCTAATACATCATATATAACCTTACTCCCCTGTAGAAAGGCTCTAAGACTCGAAAGCTCGAGTTAATCAAATTATATATTTTCTCCCCATTGAATATAACAAAATATTTTAAAAACTTAATTCTGTTGACGTTATGTGGCGCTGAGTTTGTTGTTGACACACTTTAAAATGTTATAACACCTTGATAAAGGTTGGCGTTCAGCCAACTGAAATATTAGTAAAAAAATGATATTTTGATCCAATATATGTCTTTTTATCAAAAAGAAATATACATATATAAATATATTGTTTTTTTCAAGAAACTCTTTCCTGGATGGTATTTTCTCTTTAATGATAATAATAATACTTATTTGTGAAAAAATACTTGAAATATGTTATAGAGTTTAAAATGATCTTGTTGGCCTGAGAAAGATCTTAGTATCTAAAAGCTTGTCGTTTTCACAATGAAAAAGAAACACATAGCATTTCTCGATATTGTTTAGTTTTATGAATTTCTGCGAAGTGAGTCTATATAGAGAGATAATGGAAGATGATGTTAAAAAAACTATTTTCTTTTGTCAAACAATCTCTCAGAGGACCCGATCAACGTGGACTTGTTCACTAGCTGGAGTCATTTATACTGTACTAGCCGAATGACCCGGGCAACGCCCGTGTTTTACCCCGTTTGAATGTTTTGATTCAAATACTATTTGTCACAATTATAATTTGGCGCCTTATATAAATGCATATGTTAGTTAATAACTATAGCCTATGTGCTTTATATGTCTATGTACTGTTGGCTTCCGTAGGCGTCTCTTACTGGGTAAAAAAAAAGAGAGGATTCCATTTAGTTATTAACTAATATATGCATTTATTTAAGGAGCGACCCGCTCCAACACAATAGTTACAAAAACAACAAAGCGAGTGGGGGGGGGGGGGGCATGATGGGGGGGGGGGGGGGGGGCAAAGGTGGCGTGATCGTAGCCAACCAATAGGAGAGCGCCATTCCAAAAAAAAAAAATGCAAACGGTGACAGAGATGAAAAAGAATTGATGACGCTCGTAACTGTATATAGAATTATTGTTTGTTTCAACTTTCAAGTTTGCAAAGACGGCTAATAGATGGCACCTATGTCTATTTGGGATGACCGGGCTATTGAGTTTTTATATTACGTCACCTCCAGCAATGTATTCTCTATTTTTCTTTTTCAATATTGCTTTCACAAATTCGCCTACAACGTGATTTAGTTCCCAAATCACATATTAAGTAGTTTACAATACCATTCAGACCTTAACCTTCAATGAAATAGGTTGTATATGGTACAATTACACTTTCCCGTGAGGTGATCCGTACATAGACACATTCCAAAGAAGTTCTCCGTATATAGAAACATTACGGTGAAGTGCTCTGGGTGAGATTCCCGTGAGATTCTCTGGGTACAAACTCGTTCTTGTGAGGAGCTCTATAAATAGACATACTCCCGTTAGATTTTCTGGGTATAAACTCATGGCAGTTAAGTCCTCCGTACACAGACACATCCCGTGAAGTAGTCCATAGATAAACACATCCCGTGGATACTCCGTACAAAACACATCCCGTGAAGTGCCCCCGCACACATCCCGTTAAGTACTCCGCACACATCCCGTTAAATACTCCGTACACATCCCGTTAAGTACTCCGTACACATCCCGTGAAGTAGTCCATAGATAAACACATCCCGTGAAGTACTCCGTACACATCCCGTTAAGTAGTCCATAGATAAACACATCCCGTGAAGTGTTCCGTACACATCCCGTTAAGTACTCCGTACACATCCCGTTAAGTACTCCATAGATAAACACATCCCGTGAAGTACTCCGTACACATCCCGTGAAGTATTCCGTACACATCCCGTGAAGTGCTCCGTACACATCCCGTTAAGTACTCCGTACACATCCCGTTAAGTACTCCGTACACATCCCGTTAAGTACTCCGTACACATCCCGTTAAGTACTCCGTACACATCCCGTTAAGTACTCCGTACACATCCCGTTAAGTACTCCGTACACATCCCGTGAAGTAGTCCATAGATAAACACATCCCGTGAAGTGCTCCGTACACATCCCGTGAAGTACTCCGTGAACATCCCGTGAAGTACTCCATACACATCCCGTGAAGTAGTCCATAGATAAACACATCCCGTGAAGTAGTCAATAGATAAACACATCCCGTGAAGTGCTCCGTACACATCCCGTGAAGTACTTCGTGAACATCCCGTGAAGTACTCCGTACACATCCCGTGAAGTAGTCCATAGATAAACACATCCCGTGAAGTACTCCGTACACATCCCGTGAGGTACTCCGTACACATCCCGTGAAGTAGTCCATAGATAAACTCATCCCGTGAAGTACTCCGTACACATCCCGTGAAGTACTCCGTACACATCCCGTGAAGTACTCCGTACACATCCCGTGAAGTACTCCGTACACATCCCGTGAAGTACTCCGTACACATCCCGTGAAGTACTCCGTACACATCCCGTGAAGTACTCCGTACACATCCCGTGAAGTACTCCGTACACATCCCGTGAAGTACTCCGTACACATCCCGTGAAGTACTCCGTACACATCCCGTGAAGTACTCCGTACACATCCCGTGAAGTAGTCCATAAATAAACACATCCCGTGAAGTACTCCGTACACATCCCGTGAAGTAGTCCATAGATAAACACATCCCGTAAAGTGCTCCGTACACATCCCGTGAAGTAGTCCATAGATAAACACATCCCGTGAAGTACTCCGTACACATCCCGTGAAGTAGTCCATAGATAAACACATCCCGTGAAGTACTCCGTACACATCCCGTGAAGTAGTCCATATATAAACACATCCCGTGAAGTAGTCCATAGATAAACACATCCCGTGAAGTACTCCGTACACATCCCGTGAAGTAGTCCATAGATAAACACATCCCGTGAAGTACTCCGTACACATCCCGTGAAGTAGTCCATAGATAAACACATCCCGTGAAGTACTCCGTACACATCCCGTGAAGTAGTCCATAGATAAACACATCCCGTGAAGTACTCCGTACACATCCCGTGAAGTACTCCGTACACATCCCGTGAAGTAGTCCATAGATAAACACATCCCGTGAAGTACTCCGTACACATCCCGTGAAGTACTCCGTACAAATCCCGTGAAGTAGTCCATAGATAAACACATCCCGTGAAGTGCTCCGTACACATCCCGTGAAGTAGTCCATAGATAAACACATCCCGTGAAGTACTCCGTACACATCCCGTGAAGTAGTCCATATATAAATACATCCCGTGAAGTGCTCCGAACACATCCCGTGAAGTACTCCGTACACATCCCGTGAAGTAGTCCATAGATAAACACATCCCGTGAAGTGCTCCGAACACATCCCGTGAAGTAGTCCATAGATAAACACATCCCGTGAAGTGATCCGTACACATCCCGTGAAGTAGTCCATAGATAAACACATCCCGTGAAGTGCTCCGTACACATCCCGTGAAGTAGTCCATAGATAAACACATCCCGTGAAGTACTCCGTACACATCCCGTGAAGTAGTCCATATATAAACACATCCCGTGAAGTGCTCCGTACACATTCCGTGAAGTACTCCGTACACATCCCGTGAAGTAGTCCATAGATAAACACATCCCGTGAAGTACTCCGTACACATCCCGTGAAGTAGTCCATAGATAAACACATACCGTGAAGTGCTCCGTACACATCCCGTGAAGTACTCAGTACACATCCCGTGAAGTACTCCGTACAAATCCCGTGAAGTACTCCGTACACATCCCGTGAAGTACTCCGTACACATCCCGTGAAGTAGTCCATAGATAAACACATCCCGTGAAGTACTCCGTACACATCCCGTGAAGTGCTCCGAACACATCCCTTGAAGTACTCCGTACACATCCCGTGAAGTAGTCCATAGATAAACACATCCCGTGAAGTACTCCGTACACATCCCGTGAAGTACTCCATAGATAAACACATCCCGTGAAGTGCTCCGTACACATCCCGTGAAGTACTCAGTACACATCCCGTGAAGTACTCCGTACAAATCCCGTGAAGTACTCCGTACACATCCCGTGAAGTACTCCGTACACATCCCGTGAAGTAGTCCATAGATAAACACATCCCGTGAAGTACTCCGTACACATCCCGTGAAGTAGTCCATAGATAAACACATCCCGTGAAGTGCTCCATACACATCCCATGAAGTAGTCCATAGATAAACACATCCCGTGAAGTACTCCGTACACATCCCGTGAAGTAGTCCATAGATAAACACATCCCGTGAAGTACTGCGTACACATCCCGTGAAGTAGTCCACAGATAAACACATCCCGTGAAGTGCTCCGTACACATCCCGTGAAGTACTCAGTACAATCCCGTGAAGTACTCAGTACACATCCCGTGAAGTACTCAGTACACATCCCGTGAAGTACTCCGTACACATCCCGTGAAGTACTCCGTACACATCCCGTGAAGTGCTCCGTACACATCCCGTGAGGGCTCCGTACACATCCCGTGAAGTACTCCGTACACATCCCGTGAAGTGCTCCGTACACATCCCGTGAAGTACTCCGTACACATCCCGTGAAGTGCCTGCCGCTCAGACTTGCAGTGTAAATGGAAGAGATTCTCGAGGCCAATTTGTGGATCAATGTACCGTCAATGTTGTCAATAACTCGATGACAATAGGCCTCCGCCACGGTCTGCTGCTGTAAGTGCCACCTTGTATACTTGGTACCACTTCTTACACTCGTAAACAAAACTTAAGGAAGTCTTTGATGTCGCCAGTTGTCTGTTTCTTTTTTAAAGATGACAGAGGCAATTTTTTCTCACTTAGTTATCTCTCGTGTGTCTTCAATAAAGATCACTATGTATCAAATATCAGAGCTATTGTCTGAATACTGATATAAATGAGGTACAAATTCCTCAATTTTTGTTCATGTGTGTACACTGCTTAGCTCTTTTCATCCAATTTTAAACAGTTTCCCTTTTCCCCATAGTTTTGCTTGTTCCATCTTCATTTCAATTACTGGTCGTATTCACACTTCTGGTCATTGTCTTGTCTTCTCTTTCTTTTTTAAACCTATCATAGTTTATCCTATTTTTTCTAACTCTGCGTGATTTTATCTGATCCTGATATATTCAGATTCTTGGTAGTTTGCTACGACTATTTCAGCGTGTTTAAGTTTGTTTCTACTTTGTGTGCCAATCCATGGTTGTTTCTTTACTTATTTTAGCGTATTCTCCTTCTTTTTTATTCCAATTTTCTTCAAAATTGGTTCCTTTTGTCTTAATTTTACCTGTTTATCATTTATGGTCCAATATTTAAAGTTTGTTGCTTGCATATCCACTTTCTGTATCATTGTATTCTTCTATATTTGGGTTATATATACGGTATCTTAGTTTATATCCAAGGATTTCCTTTGGCTCACAGAAACATTGAGAGTTCCAGTAATAATTGCTTCTCCACGATAGGTACTGGTCGTTAAAACATTTTTTTAAAGATAAAGATGTTAAGGACCTACTTCCAATTGATGATATTTCCTGAGAAAATAGGTAGAGAGGACGAAATAAGTACAGTATACCTGCTATATAATATTTTTTAAATAGAAGGTAAAGTTTTTTTAGATGTTTTATGCTGATTATGGATGTGCAAAAGTGCAATCTGTTTGTTATATCATTTAATATATTTAAATACACCTATCCCCCGATTTAAACGGTACTTGTTTTACACGTTTTCGCTTTTACACGGTTTTCCAAATAAGTTTTTTTGTTTGTTTTTATCGCACTATACTAAATGCTACTGTGATTGAACACATGCGCTGTGTACACATCTCGCGAGGAATCCCGTGCCTATGTGCTGACTACATATTTTAACCTGTCAATGCATTTTATTTTTATTTCTGTGTACACCTATCCCCCGATTTACATGTTTTTCTCAGGCACGTATCTACCGTGTAAATCGGGGGATAGGTTTATTATGTTTTATAGAAATATTTTACCTATGTATTCATATAACATAAGGTTGCAGGAGGATGATATTATGTGTTAAAAAAGCGCCTCTCCTCTATGTTGTAATCTTTTCTGAAAAGCGACTCTTGCCACTTACACAGCGTAAACACCTCTTTGGTAAATTTGACCGATTTCATAATCCCTTTCGTAGGATGATATGATATTGAAGCCGCCATTGTACTGTAGAGGGACAAAGCCTGAAACCATGTTATACAGAATGGCTTTTTGACTGAATTTGACAAAAGTGGTGTTGTGGCTAATTCTTTATCATCATTAGTGAAGTGTTTACTAGGGTGCTGAACAGTGCATCGTTCTGTGAAATTGTTATAGGTAGAGGTGTCTCTTGATACATACACTCATGGACAAAACTTAAGGAAGTTGTAGCTTTTAGCATGTATATCGGGATTGAGACAATAACTCTGAATGATACACTCATGGACGAAACTAAAGGAAGTTGTAGCTTTTAGCATGTATATCGGGATTCAGACAATATCTCTGAAAGATACACTCATAGAGACAAAACTTAAGTTGTACCTTTTAGCATGTGTATCAGGATTGAGACAATAACTCTGAAAGATACACTCATAGAGACAAAACTTAAGTTGTACCTTTTAGCATGTGTATCAGGATTGAGACAATAACTCTGAAAGGTACACTCATGAACAAAACTTAAGGAAGTTGTACCTTTTAACATGTGTATCAGGATTGAGACAATAACTCTGAAAGAAATCACAGTGACCTTTATTGAAGACATACTTGGTAACCAAATGTGAATAAAATTGCCTCTGTCTACTTAAAGAAAAAGAATAGACGATCGGCATAATCAAGACTTTCTACTTCCTTAAGTTTTGTCCATGAGAGTGTGTGTGTGTATAGACCAAAATGCATTCAGAATTTTCCAAAATTGGTGTTATATCTTTGTCATTAAATAAGACTGGTTGATTGCAGAGACTAGATCAGACTGCGGTCTGATACTAGATATCGCATAGTTTTGTGTCTATTTTGAAAAGGGGAAGATTTACTTTCAGCGCACCATGTGATTCCCCGCGGTAGCATTGCCGTCTATAAAACTCCTGCTCGCGGTTCTGCTAGTACTGTAAGTGCATCACATCCATTGACAGCAGTTCCACCATTTCACACCTGTAATATTCTAGCGACCACTTCGAGGCACTTAATCTAAAAAAGGGAGCGACAATTCATATAAGTGGATAATCAAAGAACTCCGAAAATTTCAACGAATACCATGGAAAAGTAAAGAATTTGACCCGTTGACCCAAATAGATCGTTGCAGTCGATACAAAGGAAGTCTGGGCTAAATTTGGGAGAAATGACCTCAGGACCAGGTCGTGTTTTAGGAAACCCATAAGCCGGTCTACGCATGCTCCGCTCAATATTCCCGGATGGTGTGACGTCACAGGTGCTAAAAATAGGTCCGCGTGCAGCCAATGAAATCTTCCGGGCTCATCATGGGGATGACGTCATATCTGAACTACTCTGTATCTGAGATGGCTTCCGCGAGATATTCCAGGTCATCATCATGATATATAGAAGCAATAACGCGCCATCTATATATAGCAATTGAAAATATTAAAACGCGAATGTTTCTTTCCACACATAAATCAAGCTTCTACTGTCCTTACTGCGATGAAAGAATATTGACAGAGCTTGGCTCATCATTGGTGAGCCCTCCAAGTGGTTTCGCTAACTTAATCTACCATACCGCTTCTTAGATCTCTGATACTGTATTGCACGAATCTACTTATGATCGAATACTGTAGTAGAGATCTAAGAAGCAGTCTGGTAGATTAATTTGGCGAAACCACTAGGAGGGTCACCACTGATGAGCTAAGCTCTCTCAATACTTTTTCATCGCAGTAAGGACAGTAGAAGTTTGATTTATGTGTGAAAAGAAACATTCGCGTCTTATTGTTTTCATTTGTTTTATGATATGCAGTCCAGTAGTTAGACAGGTGTGGTGGGAACACAAATATATTTCTGAAACAAAACATGACAAAGATAAAACATTCACAATAAAGAGGGTTGGTAGTGGAGTCATGAAACTTCGACATAACCCGGGATTGAATCCCGCATTGATAACTTTTTTCTAAGCCTAAAATTTCTTCAATTGTGCCCCCCTTGCAGAAGTTTAACCCCACCATTGAGTGCAAGTTTACCAAACCTTATTCTGGTACACTAGTAAATGCAAAATTAGAGATTTTTAACTATAGCTGTAGACATGTGGTACACGTAAAGTAAAAGTCGATGCTAACTAACCACAATGATTAGCATTGCCTCTGTAAGGACGTGTACTTAGGATAAATAATAAAAATGTGCCCATTGAAACGAAAATATTTCTTGAAAGAAAAAGCCTAAAATAAAAAAAAAACTTTTTACTCGAATTATATTTTTACCTTTTCTAATAAATAAATAAAGAGAAAACTCAAACACCTTTATTGTATTGAAAAACTGAAACGAACAGGAATTTAAGGAAAGCATGGCCTAGAAGGAAGCAACTCTGGAACACCAGACACAACCATCAATATAGGTAATTTGTATCAGATCTTATCAGAAAAATAATATTGATGATTGATTGCAGATAAGCACACAGTGGAAAACACTTTGTCATAGATAATTAACATACATTCATGGACAAAACTTAAGAAGATTTTTCCTTTTAGCATGTATATCGGGATTCAGACAATAACTCTGAAAGATACACTCATGGATAAAACTTAAGGAAGTTGTACCTTTCAACATGTATATCGGGATTCAGACAATAACTCTGAAAGATACACTTATGGACAAAACTTAAAGAGGTTATACCTTTCACCATGTATATCAGGATTCAGATAATAACTCTGAAAGATATTACAGTGATCTTTTTTGTAGACACGCCAAAATAACCAAGTGTGAACAAAATTGCATCTGTCTCCTTCAAAAAACAGACGACTGGCGAAATAAGAATTTCCACTTCCTTAAGTTTTGTCCATGAGTGTATAATGAAAGAGCTTTTGCCTGAAAGTTATTATTTTACTAATCTCAAGTATACTTGGTAAGGGCCATGATAATTATGATGGGCCGTAGGTGACTGCTTTTGATATTAGTTCATAATATGTATGCATTGAAGAAAGCAGTTCAATCTTTGCACTTACAGGTGAGGTTGTACTTTTAAGAAAATTAGGAGTCAATGAAGCATTGTTTTCGTCAGAAAAAAGTGTCCAATGCGGGATTCAATCACAGGTCGTGTGGCTGTCAAAAACAAATTTGAAGGTTTAGTGCACTTCTCCATTCACCCTATGAAAGATTCTTTGATTGAATATAAAAATTACTCATTTGTTTAATGAAAAATTCCGGACGATAAATCTCTTGGAATATACAAAAATAAATTTTGACTGAAGATAGATCAGTTTCATAGAAAAGCCGCCATATTTTGATTTTAAAAGACATTAAAACATTCGGCATGATTTTTATTTTTTTTGTAAATACAACAAATTTCCTACTCTCCTTACTACATTCATAACACTATCTATATATAGCCTGGCTCATCAGTGGTAAACCCTCTCAGCGGTTTCGCCAGTTTAGTCATTACTACCGCTCTAAAATGCATATATATTACGTGCATATACTATTGGTTATCTAGTGTATCACACATGGGGTAAAAATATAAAGAGAATTTACATTGAATATATAGATTAACATTTTTGTAGAGACTTTTTTAATTTTGTATTTCAAAAAACTCTTTTGTTTAATTTCTATTTGTTTAAATCAAAAGTTTTTACAAAACCTGACGATAAAAGGCCAATGTCGAAAGAAAAGATATGAACTTGAAAATATAAAGAAAGAATTCAAAATCTTGAGCTATGGATCTCACTGGAATGAGGGATTTCTTTAGAGACTTGTAGATATTTCAGCTATTCAACAATATTGGATTTTATTTCAACAACTGGAAAATATTAAAGTTACCTTTTGTTTGATCTTTTTGACTCAAAATATGCATTCTTTATTCACACTTTAAGAATTTGAATATTAAAACGAATTCTTAACATTTTTTTATCAAATAATGTTTGGCTAGAGATGTATTTGTAGTGTAAAGTTTAAAAAGCGTTATCGAATTTTGATCTTTTTTTAAATTTTAAATTGGAATGTTTTATCTATTACATTGGGAGTTGTGTTGGAAGAGCTATAAACTGCGTTGAGATTTTGATCAACCATTACCTGGATCGATTCCCGCATTGAGACTTTTTTTTCTGTTTTAATATGACATGTTCTTGTATTAGTACAAATCCACCAGTAAATATAAATAACCAAATGGGGCTCTGGTACCTTTCTGATGAGCTAAGCCTTTATAATAGTTTATTAATTGACACGGAGATTGAATAGATTAACTTTTCATGAATTATATACACTTATTGAGAAAGTGAAAAGTCTTTGATGTAGCCGGTCGTCTCTCTTTTTTTTTTTTAAGGCGACAGCCTTTTTTTAATGCTATATATATGTGTAGATATGTGACGCACTTACAGTAGGATTCAGTGGTTAAAAACTCACTATGATTATGATACACTAGAGCGCCATCTATTATCAAAATTCGAAACTATTTTAAACGCGTAAGATTCTTTTTGAAATTAAACAATTTATACTGTCCTTACTGCAATGGAAAAATGGTAGATTAAACTGGCGAAACCACTGGGAGGATTCACCACTGATGAGACAGGCCCTCCCATTAATTTTTCAATTGCAGTAAGAGCAGTAGAAATTGTTTAATTTCAAAAAGAATCTTACGCGTTTAAAATAGTTTCAAATTTCACTATGATTATCATGGCCTGTTACCCCATCACGTAATAAATAAAACCAAAAGGTTTTTAGAAATAAAAGGAAATTCGCTGATGGATGAGTTTATTCTTATAAAACAACAATACAAGCTTTCAGGTGTAACAGCCCTTTGATAGGTATAACTACGGTACTTAAAACTTGGAAAATTAAACAAATGTATATACATAAAGCAATAACGCGCCATCCATACATATAAAAGGAAAGGATTTAAAAGCACGAATGTTTCTTTTATACATAATACACTATAAGCTTATGTCCATAGTCTTCTTGAAAACCATTTCTGAGATTCCATCCTTCAGTGCTGCGTAAATAAGCAGAATCGTCCAATACAGTATTAGAGCTCTGAGAAACGGTCTGGTGGATAAAATTAACGAAACCGCTGGGAGGGTTCACCACTGATGAGCCAAGCCCTCCCAATATATTTTTTTCATCGCAGTAAGGACAGTAGAAGTTTGTATTGTGTATAAAAGAAACATCCGTGCTTTTAAATCCTTTCCTTTTAAATGTATATACATACAAAAAGTAGGAAATATGAGAGATAGATATGCAAATATTAATCAATATAACACAAAGCAATAACGTACCATCTATATACAACGAATGAAGACATTAAGACGCGAATGTTTCTTTTCACAAATAAATCAAACTTCTACTGTCCTTACTGCGATGGAAATATATATATTGGGAGGGCTTGGCTCATCAGTGGTGAACCCTCCCAGTGGTTTCGCCAAATTTAATCTACCACTTCTTTAGAGCTCTAATACTGTATTGAATCATTCTGCCTTTATATGCTGCAATGAAGGGTGGAATCTTAGAAATATAATTTTAGCAAACTATGTACATAAGTTTTTGGGACAAAAGAATTACATTTATATATTTGCATCGGGCAATGCTCTTCCGCAAACAATAAGAAGTGTTAGGTATAAATTAATACAAAACAATAACACGCCATCTCTATATAACGAATAAAGACATTAAGACGCGAATGTTTCTTTTACAAATAAATCAAACTTCTACTGTCCTTACTGCGTTGGAAAATTAATATCAATAAAAAAAAACCTTTTAAATACATAAATAAGTTAAAACAAAGCATCTAGGGCTGCGTATCTTTTATTTCATAATTATAAACACAAGCTTTCGGGCTCATACGCCCTTCTACAGGAATTAATGAACGACTAACCATCTAATCTGAGATTACATTTTATATATGTAGCTATTATTTTGCATATTGGCCTGATTGAATAATTAACATATTTAGATTTACATATAGGTTGCACAATTTGGGAAATATTAATTCTAATTAATATGTGGTTATATGAAATTTTTTTATGAATATTATGTTGTATGTAAATTTCGTTTTATATGTCATATTATTTTGAAAATTAATGCTAATGTACTATTGAGGCTGTGTGTGATTAAGGGGATTTTTTTATATGTTGTATACTGATTTATAGATGTGTTTACATATGGTACACTTACAGTATTGTCGTTAACTTACCCCTACCATGATAATCATAGCCATTGGTAGAGGTATACAATATTCGGTTTCCTTTGCTTGGAGAAACAGAAAAGAACTCGTTGGTAACTTATCCTAGTCTCAATCCGATAGTGAACAAATATATAACTGGATAAATACAATGATGTCTGATGAAGGTCTTCTCTTTGGTTTATATAAATTCTACAAGGCCGCAGTCACCGTTCGGAGGAGATTAATGGATTCGCCAAATGTCATGGTCCATTTGGATGAGGGAAGCGAAGATTAGAAGGCGGCTTATTCCACACTCGTCTTTACACTGATGCGCTAACCTATGTACGGTGTGGCCACTGGATATGTGTCGGACCTGGAGGCTGTTATTGTGTTCTGTGCTGTCTGGAGTATATCTATGCTTCCTTACTGTGGTGAATCTGTATAAGACTAGTAGTCTTAATAAATTCGTGTGTGTATTTGGTATATGTAAAACAAAACGTTTTTTTTTTTTTTTTTTGCATAGAAGAAGATTGAATGATGGCTAAAGTTTAAAAGATAAAATTTTGATATGAGAGAAGCATCAATATAAAAGATATTCTTTCTTATCTCATTTGACAACTATCATGACTGGGTGAAGTAGAATGCCTTTGTCATTAAGACTGGGACCAATACTCAGTAGCTGGCCGACTTAGCTCCAAAACGAAAGGGCCGCCTCTGACATGAGGAACAGACGCCATGTGCAGCCGCTCCTAACATGTGGTACAGACTCTGTTCATCTTGTATCTCTAGCTGAACCCAGGTTTTTTAGCAAGCTTGTTACTGCTCCCCCCGCCTCCTTTTTCATACGGGCTTGGGACCGGCAAAGGCGGAGTTAATATAAATATAATCTGATAGAGCACAATTTGGATTATAGATTATAATACAAGAAAATAAGATCTAATCCAAATAATTTAATAGCATGTGACATTTCGGCACCAGCATTGTTACCATCATCAGACAAAAGAAAATTCTTAAATAAGATATCATAAAAGATGAAAGAATAGAAGATGTAGATAAGCGAGGGCGAGATTCTGACATGAAACAGTCCGTGGGTAGAAAGAATGTCCACAATTAGGGAAGTGGCCTTACACCAGGTTATTGCCGCTAGGACCACAATAGCTACAGTACCTAAATATAACCCTTTTACCCACCGACCCTCGCTATATATAGCTCTCTGCTGGTACATGTGTTGACACATCCTTGTCATAATGTCTGATGTACACTCATGGACAAGGTAGTTGTACCTTTTAGCATGTATATCGGGATTATAGCTCTGAAAGATACACTCAATCAATATTAACACCATATACACCCATGGACAGAACTTAAGGAAGTTGTACATTCTAGCATGTATATCGGGATTCAGACAATAACTCTGAAAGATACACTAATGGACAAAACTTAAGGAAGTTGTACCTTTTAGCATGTATATCGGGATTCAGATAATAACTCTTAAAGATACACTAATGGACAATACTTAAGGAAGTTGTACCTTTCAGCATGTATATCGGGATTCAGGCAATAACTCTGAAATATACACTCATGGACAATACTTAAGGAAGTTGTACCTTTCAGCATGTATATTGGGATTCAGACAATAACTCTGAAATATACACTCATGGACAAAACTTAAGGAAGTTGTACCTTTTAGCATGTGTATCGGGATTCAGATAATAACACTGAAAGATATTACAGTGACCTTTATTGAAGACATACGAGATAACCGAGTGTGAACAAAATTGCCTTTGTCCCCTTTAAAACAAAACAGATAACCGGCGATTTCAAAGACTTTTCACTTCCTTAATGTTGTCCATGAGTGTATATACCGATAGACCTGTAAAAAAACACAAAATATCAATAAAGAAACTAGATAGAAAGGTGAAATTATATGCCGACATTGAAGGTATGCACTACAAACCAATAGAAATATTGGAATCTATATTAGGGTCTTCATCAAAGACATCTGTTCTCAATTTTAGACAATTGACTTAATTTTATTGTCAATACATGTAAAAGTGCACAGTCTGTACAATTTTAAAAATTAATTATATATATGTCGTGGTCGAATGGAAGGACGCAGCAGTTATGCTTGTAAGCTTCGAAAAATAACTTGTTCCACACTCGTGAGCGCGTGCACGCGGCGGCGTGTCGTAGCATTCACCCACTCACACTGGCTCCCCCGTTTATTTTGTACAGATTTATAGATGGATTAATTTGTATTTACATTTTAACATACTAATTATGGCGAAAATATATTATATCTCTTGGGCATTAGGCAAATTATGACATATATATAAAACTTGGGTTGGCCAAATATCAGGAAACAATGCTAAATCAATGTTTAGTTGATTTTTGTTCCACCAGATGGCGCTCTGCCTTCTGTAAAGCACATATGCTCCTGGTCAGGATATGCCTTTTTTATTTTTAATATATAAAACTATAAAAAAAGGCATATCCTGAAATTTGCTGATGGGTGGCGCCATCTATCGGAATAAATATCAACTATTTGTTGATTTTTAATTATTCCAGAATAGGCCAAATATCCATTCTTGATTAATCAAGTTAACCACGTACATGAGTTGCCCTTTTCTTAATCTATTTACCTTATCCCACAACAATTTCACATTTGCACTATTTTCTTTTCATATAGAACTATGTACAATGAATATGGCGCCTCTGCCACCGCTGCAGAATTTGGTGTTAGGAACGATCTCATCAGAAGCTAAGTCGGAAGTCTACAGAATATCTACTGTGATCTACGTTTAGTGATCATGAAATGCATCTACACGAAGTTGTTCAAACTCTACAGAAACAACAAAGTGTGACAACACAGAAGAATACATTTATAATACAATATAATGCGGCCTATGATTATAAAACAAAATCACATTTACAATCATAAGCCGCATTATGCTATCCTCAAAGCTTATGCCCATAGTTCATCTAAAATACCCATTCAATGAGTCTATCAACAGTATCACTATAAAAGGAAGTTCGAAAAATGCAATATAACAGCGGTATGGTAGATTAAACTGGCGAAACCGCTGGGAGGGTTCACCACTGATGAGCCAGGCCCTCCCATTAATTTTTCCATTGCAGTAAGGACAGTGGAAATTGTTTATTTTTAGAAAAGAATCATACGAGTCTATAATAGTTTCGAATATTATAAATTATTTTGTATTATATTTACGAACGGAAAAAATGTCCATGGTAGCCTAGTGGACATGGCATCTGCTAGGTAAGCGGAACACTGTGGGTCCGAATTCTATCCCTGGATACTCTATTTTTCCGTTTATCATTGTCAAATTATATTGACAAACATTTTCAGTTTTTTTTTCTGATCAGTATAGCGGGAAGAATGTTATCTTCGTTTGTTAGTGAACCAATCTCTCACGCCTTCTCATTGGACGAATGTGGCCATGTCTGTATATAAGAGGGGACTAAGGGAATGCGAGGGGGGCCCAGAGCGTGGAGAATTGGTGTGGAGACGCTTAAAGTGTTTTTCTACGTGGTTTTTCCGTGTCTGTGGAACTCTTCACATCCCTGTGTGACCCGAGTCCGATCCCTACCAACGCTACAATAAAGATAAGTACTTAAAATAGTAATGAAAATTAAGGAGAAAAGATTTTTATTCAGATAAACGTGTGACAAGCTTTCGGGCAGTCACGCCCTTCAACAGGTCTGACCTGTTGAAGGGCGTGACTGCCCGAAAGCTTGTCACACGTTTATCTGAATAAAAATCTTTTCTCCTTAATTTTCATTACTATTTTAAATACTCAATGGAGAAAGTTTTCATGTAGTTCTAAAGATAAGTACTGTTTTGTTTTATTTTACCAATCGTGAGTTTTATTTACTTCCTTCTTGTTGTTTGTGTTGTACTCTTGAGTGTACGCTTTTCTGTGTATAAGTTTCATTTACTTTAGACACTAGTATATTCCATTTTTTGTGGTAACTCGCAAAAGTAGTAACTTTTGTCATCATTACTCTTCACAATTCATCCTATCATACTTCATCCATAAGGTTAGAAATAATCGTTATTTCTCCTTAAATTTCGATTTTTTCGTACAAAAGAAACACATGCGGGATAATTTTAAAATGTCGTTTTACAGAAGAAGACACGATATCAAAAATTGGAAGTTCCCAGGCGATGACAACAGCGACACCTGATAACGAGCGGGATGCTAATGATCTATTATTGTCCCAATTTGAAGTAATGAGCCGGTAAATGGACTCCACTGAACTGAAGCAATGGGGCGAAAAATCAACTTTCAGTTAGTCGACTCTACAGACTCTTGTAGTCCACTTTTCCCCCCTTTGTTTCATATATGTTGGTGAACACTCTCTGCTGCTCTTATGTATATAAACTATTTGAGAACCTATTTGCATATTATGTTATAATTTTGTATATCTTAATTACATACCTTTAACAAATATATATATTAGATAATAAAAAGGCATATACACCAATACCTCGCTTTGCGTCGTTTCGTTTTGAGTTTTTTTCGAAGTTGCGTCGCTGCTTAATTTTTAATGATTTTCACTGTGCGACGTTAGATTTTCGAAGTTGCGTTGTTTTGGATTCGAGTCTTTAATTTATTTTTTTTTTGAATTTTTTTTCCTAAAATATGTCAACACCTTTGTTTTTGATTGCGCCTTCACATATTTTCACTTTGCGTCGTTTCAATTTGCGTCGTGTTTTTTTGGAACGTAACCCTGACGCAAAGCGAGGTATGGGTGTATTGGATTTAATAAAAGATTTATTTTGCCAATATTTCGGCTGGCTGAACGCCAACCTTTATCAAGGCATTACATTTTTTGTATACACAAACTCAGCGCCGCATAGTGTTATAATATCACAGTTAGAATCATTTAAAATACAAAGTAGGATTTTAACTGTAATAAAGTACTTAACTGTAATTAGTTAATATACAACTGGCGAAACCGCTGGGAGGGTTCACCACTGATGAGCCAGGCCCTCCCTTTAATTTTTCCATTGCAGTAAGGACAGTAGAAATTGTTTTATTTTAAAAAGAATATTACGCTTCTAAAATAGTTTTGTAATTTGATAACAGATGGCGCGCTAGTGCATCGTAATACAAAGTAGGATTTTAACTGTGATATTATAACACTCTGCGGCGCTGAGTTTGTGTATACAAAAAATGTAATGCCTCGATAAAGGTTGGCGTTCAGCCAACCGAAATATTGGCAAAATAAATCTTTTAATAAATCCAATATATGCCTTTTTATTATCTAATGAATTAAATATGGATTGCTCTATTTTCAAAAAAAAAAAAATATATATATATATATATATATACAAGTGTATATGCACTAGTGTTGTATGTAAGTGTTGTATAAGTGTATATGCACTAATGGAAAAAAATGTAAGGAATTGGAAAGTCTTTGATATCACCGGTCGTCTATTTTATTTTTATTTTTTTTAGGAGACAAAGGCAATTTTGTTCACACTTGTTTCTTTATTTCTTATATATTAATTACATACCTATAACACATATATATATATATGCACTAAAGGAAAAAAATAAGGAAGTGGAAAGTCTTTGATGTCACCGGTTTTAGTTTTTTTTTTTTTTTGAGACAGAGGTAAATTTGTTCACATTTGGTTATCTCGTGTGTCTTCAATAAAGGTCACTGTGGGTCAAATAGACATTAGCTAGAGTATTGTTGGAAGAATGGAACAATCTGTCTCTTTTCGTCAGCCAAGAACCGGGTTCGAATCCCGTATTTCAACACTCTTTTTATGAAGAAATATTGTTTCGAATAAACTTCCATCCAACAAAGGATATTCACACATACAGCTTTATTAAGATCACCGGTCTTTTACAGATTCACTACATGAAAATAGCATAGATGGAGCTCCTATACTCTAGGCAGCGCAGTACCCAACAACCTACAGTTCCGAAGCATGTCCAGTGGCCATAGAATCCACTGTTCATAAGTTAACGTATCAGTGTAAAGGCGAGTGTGGAATCAGCTGCGTTCTAGTTTTCCCTTTCCTCATCTAAACCACCAAATTTGGCGACAAATTCTTAGACATTATCATCAAACATGTTCCGAACAGGAACTCCCCAAATGGCAGGGATCTGTCTAGATTCAAGGCGGCTTAAAGCTCCTGATCCGGACGTGCCCTCGGAGAGGGTTACGTCGATTGTATATATCTCTCTTCATTCCTACCATTATTATTACCTTATAAACTCCCTTTGAGTGTAAAGATTGACGAGATGTCAATAAAGTTGTTTAATTGTCAAAATTTCACGACATTTGGCTTTTCTATTAATCTCCTCAGAACGGTGACTGCGGCCAACAAACGATATACAAAACTAATCAATATATTTGATGATAAGTTGAATCACTGCCACATCAATGTGAAAGTATGTCTACAGTCCATAGGCATGAGTGATTTAACATTGACCAAGACGTCTCATAAAGAAATGAGGAAGAAATTAAAAGGAAACATCCGTGTGACTCACACCTGCCTGGGCTAATCCTGTCCTTGCAACCTTGGCACCGTTATCTCAGTGGGGCGGACCGCAATTAGCACGTAGCTAATTGTGTGGTATATCTTGCTTTATAGTTGCATAGTTCCCCGATAGATAGAGATCTATCAACAGTTGCATAATTCCCTATAATAGAGCTATTAACCGTGTATATAGTTGCATATTTACCCGATAGATGGAGCTGTATCAACTGTTACAGTTGCATAATTCCCTAGATTGAAGCTATGTACCGTGTATATAGTTACATATTTCCCCGATAGATTGAGCTGCATCAACAGTTGCATAATTTCCTAGAATAGAGCTATATACCGTGTATATAGTTACATATTTCCCGATAGGTAGAGATGTATCAACAGTTACAGTTGCATAATTCTCTAAAATAGAGCTATATACAGTGTATATTGTTGCATAATTTCCTATAATTGAGTTATACGCCGTGTATATAGTTGCATATTTCCCCGATAGATAGAGCTGTATCAACAGTTGCATAATTCCTTAGAATAGAGTTATATACCGTGTATATAGTTACATATTTCCCGGATAGATAGAGATGTATCAACAGTTATAGTTGCATAATTCCCTAGAATAGGGCTGAATGCCGTGTATATAGTTATATATTTCTCGATACATAGAGATGTATCAATAGTTGCATAATCCCCTAAAATGGAGCTGTATATCGTGTATATAGTTACATATTTCCCGGATAGATAGAGATGTATTAAGATGTACAGTTGCATAATTCCCTAGAATGGGGTTTATACCGTATATATAGTTACATATTTCCCGGATAGATAGAGATGAATTAACAGTTACAGTAGCACAATTCCCTAGAATGGAGTTGTATACTGTGTATATAGTTACATATTTCCCCGATAGATAGAGATGTATTAACATTTACAGTTGCATAATTCCCTAGAATGGAGTTGTATGCCGTGTATATAGTTACATATTTCCCGGATAGATAGAGATGTATCAAGAGTTATAGTTGCATAATTCCCTAGAATAGGGCTGAATGCCGTGTATATAGTTATATATTTCTCGATACATAAAGATGTATCAATAGTTACATAATCCCCTAGAATGGAGCTGTATACCGTGTATATAGTTACATATTTCCCCGATAGATAGAAATGTATCAACAGTTATAGTTGGATAATTCCCTAGAATGGGGTTTATAGCGTTTATATAGTTACATATTTTCCGGATAGATAGAGATGTATCAACAGTTTCAGTTGGATAATTCCCTAGAATGGGGTTTATACCGTGAATATAGTTACATATTTCCCGGATAGATAGAGATGTATTAGCATTTACAGTTGCATAATTCCCTAGAATGGAGTTGTATACCGTGTATATAGTTACATATTTCCCGGATAGATAGAGATGTATTAACATTTACAGTTGCATAATTCCCTAGAATGGAGTTGTATGCCGTGTATATAGTTACATATTTCCCGGATAGATAGAGATGTATTAACATTTACAGTTGCATAATTCCCTAGAATGGAGTTGTATGCCGTGTATATAGTTACATATTTCCCGGATAGATAGAGATATATCAACAGTTATAGTTGCATAATTCCCTAGAATAGGGCTGAATGCCGTATATATAGTTATATATTTCTCGATACATAAAGATGTATCAATAGTTACATAATCCCCTAGAATGGAGCTGTATACCGTGTATATAGTTACATATTTCCCAGATAGATAGAAATGTATCAACAGTTTCAGTTGGATAATTCCCTAGAATGGGGTTTATACCGTGTATATAGTTACATATTTCCCGGATAGATAGAGATGTATCAACAGTTATAGTTGCATAATTCCCTAGAATAGGGTTGAATGCCGTGTATATAGTTATATATTTCTCGATACATAAAGATGTATCAATAGTTACATAATCCTCTAAAATGGAGCTGTATACCGTGTATATAGTTACATATTTCCCCGATAGATAGAGATGTATCAACAGTTATAGTTGCATAATTCCCTAGAATAGGGCTGAATGCCGTGTATATAGTTATATATTTCTCGATACATAAAGATGTATCAATAGTTACATAATCCCCTAAAATGGAGCTGTATACCGTGTATATAGTTACATATTTCCCGGATAGATAGAGATGTATCAACAGTTATAGTTGCATAATTCCCTAGAATAGGGCTGAATGCCGTGTATATAGTTATATATTTCTCGATACATAAAGATGTATCAATAGTTACATAATTCCCTAGAATGGAGCTGTATACCGTGTATATAGTTACATATTTCCCCGATAGATAGAGATGTATCAACAGTTATAGTTGGATAATTCCCTAGAATGGGGTTTATACCGTGAATATAGTTACATATTTCCCGGATAGATAGGGATGTATTAGCATTTACAGTTGCATAATTCCCTAGAATGGAGTTGTATGCCGTGTATATAGTTACATATTTTCCGGATAGATAGAGATGTATTAACATTTACAGTTGCATAATTCCCTAGAATGGAGTTGTATGCCGTGTATATAGTTACATATTTCCCGGATAGATAGAGATGTATTAACATTTACAGTTGCATAATTCCCTAGAATGGAGTTGTATGCCGTGTATATAGTTACATATTTCCCGGATAGATAGAGATGTATCAACAGTTATAGTTGCATAATCCTCTAGAATAGGGCTGAATTCCGTGTATATAGTTATATATTTCTCGATACATAAAGATGTATCAATAGTTACATAATCCCCTAGAATGGAGCTGTATACCGTGTATATAGTTACATATTTCCCAGATAGATAGAGATGTATCAACAGTTTCAGTTGGATAATTCCCTAGAATGGGGTTTATACCGTGAATATAGTTACATATTTCCCGGATAGATAGAGATGTATTAGCATTTACAGTTGCATAATTCCCTAGAATGGAGTTGTATGCCGTGTATATAGTTACATATTTTCCGGATAGATAGAGATGTATTAACAGTTTCAGTTGCATAATTCCCTAGAATGGGGTTTATACCGTGTATATAGTTACATATTTCCCGGATAGATAGAGATATATAAACAGTTATAGTTGCATAATTCCCTAGAATAGGGCTGAATGCCGTGTATATAGTTATATATTTCTCGATACATAAAAATGTATCAATAGTTGCATAATCCCCTAGAATGGAGCTGTATACCGTGTATATAGTTACATATTTCCCCGATAGATAGAGATGTATCAACAGTTTCAGTTGAATAATTCCCTAGAATGGGGTTTATACCGTTTATATAGTTACCTATTTTCCGGATAGATAGAGATGTATTAACAGTTACAGTTGCATAATTCCCTAGAATGGAGCTATGCACAGTGTATATAGTTACATATTTCCCGGATAGATAGATATGTATCAACATTTACCGTTGCATAGCTCCCTAGAATAGAGTTCTATACCGTTTATTTTCACATATATCCCCGATAGATGGAGATGTACCAACATTTATAGTTGCATATTCACCAAATAGGTGAATTATATATATGCTGCTTATCTATCGGATAAATGATGCCGCATCGACACATCCATAGTTGCATTTACGAGTATATTCAATTGATGGAGCTGTATCAACATTTATAGTTGCATATTTCCCTGATTGATGGAGCTGTATCAACATTTATAGTTGCATATTTCCTGATTGATAGAGCTGTAACAACATTTATATAGTTGCATATTTTCCAAAAATATTGAGCTGTATTACATAATTTTGTTGCATAATTGTCCCATAGTTCGTGCTATACATGTATCAGCCTATTTATAGTTGCATACTTCCCCGATAGATGAAGCTATGCAAATATTCAGAATGGCATATCTTCTCAATATATGGAGCTGTTTCAACGTTTATAATTGCATATATTCCCTAAATATGGAGATGTATTAACATTCATAATTGCATATCTCCCTCTGTGTGTGTGATATATTAAACTGTGGGTAGAACATTCTAAATTAATGGTTCGCTTTGATAAATATTCAAGTTATATATTATATATGTATCATTTTCAAATTATATAATTTCCACTAAACTAATGATTAAACCAACCAATCAGAGGCAGCGAGAGGGTACATCAGGAGCGAGTTCAATTGGTGTTTGGAAAAAATGAATTCAGAAGTTCTCAGACCCTCTATCAATTGATCTCCTTCAATCAATTGATGATCCCATTTGAAAAAAAAAAACGGTTAGATGAGAGGTTAATTGAGGATTTTCCGGGGCGAACTTCAAAATTAAACTCGGGGAAAATTCCAGGCTAAAAATAGTTTCCATTTATAGTCAGTTTAGTGACCCAGGGGTAATTTGAAATTTTAAAATTTTCTCTTTTCAGGCGGTAGGATGTTGGTGAGATTACATAGACTAGTTGTCAACGTGGCTGAAGACGAATTCAATGCCTTTTCTTCTATGCTTCAATACTGCTGAAGGATTAAAAATATATTTGAAACATTAGAGAAAAAGCAAAACATTAAACATAAAACAATCTTACCTCAACTTTATTTTGTTTTCTCTAGTCTGAAAATTGACTCCTGCCATTTCACTATCTTGAACATCATTTCGACCGAACGACAAAAAAATCATTGACCCAATGTATTTTGGTTCTTTGCTCCAGTACGTAATGTTATGTTGATGTTAACGAATGTGACGCAATACTAGTTTGAACAATTACAGAGAAACCAGTATACATTGCTTAAGAAAAAAAAGACATCTCCTTATCGTGCAACTGAAAGTTGCTGATTGTTTGCTCCATCTATCGGAATAAATATCAATTACACCTATCCCCCCGATTTACACGGTACTTGTTTTACACGTTTTCGCTTTTACACGGTTTACCAAAAATGTTTTTTTTTCATCGCACTATACTAAATGCTACTGTGATTGAACAAATGCGCTGTGTACATATCTCACGAGGAATCCCGAGCTTATGTGCTGACTTGCTGCACACGCACACTGTGTCTGTATTTCTTCGCATAAAAATTTCGCGAAAATATTTAATTTTCGATTTACACGTTTTTCACAGGAATGTATCTACCGTGTAAATCGGGGGATAGGTGTATTCTGTTAATTTTTATAATTATTTCTCTATAGACTAAATACCTATTCGTTATTAATCAAGAAGAACTAACCGTGTACACCGACAGATGGCGCAAGCAATCAGAAACTTTCAGTTACACGATAAGGAGATGCGTTTTTCGTTATTTCTCCACCTTATCCCAGTACAATTTCATATTTGTACTTTTATTTCATAGTATACAATGGTTTAATGGGAGGCATGCCTCTTTTTTAAGGTACAAGAATACCATTTTCCCGCAAATTTATGTTCTGATTAGAAAATCGGTCCTGAAGACTCACTAAATTAAACACTATTTTAGATTTTCTACGGGTAAACTCCGTATAATTGGTATAATTGTATAACGAAACAAAAGTTTTACGAAGGAGCATCTTTTATTGAACACATGCGCTGTGTACACATCTCACGAGGAATCCCGAGCTTATGTGCTGACTTGCTGCACACGCACACTGTGTCTGTATAAAAGGTGTCTAATAAAAGATGCTCCTTCGTAAAACTTTTGTTTCGTTATACAACTATTTTAGAAATTTCAACCGTTATTATAACTCCTATCACATAATCTTTCTTTTTCTGTAAATTCCCCGACTTTCACAGGCCTATCTTTCTTGTAATCTCGGGGAGAATCCTCTATAAGACCAGTGTGTCTTAATAAAGGCTTTTGTGTGTGTGTGTATTATAACTCCTATCATAGGATGTTATGATATTAAAACTACTATTGTGTACTGATAAAGGTTATAGTCCGAAACCATTGTATACTCGTACATAATGTTGTCTGAATTCGACAAAACGGGTGTTGTAACATATTCTTCATCACCAACATAACGTTCTATACTGAGTTGATGAATCGAAATTCAGTTTTCAAAATACACTCATGGACAAAACTTAGGGAGGTGTGGTAATTCTTTAATCTCGCCGGTCGTCTGTGTCTTTCTTTCTTTTTTTTTTTTTTTTTGGTGGGGGGGAGACAGAGGTAAATTTATGATACATTAGTGCGCCATCTGTTATCAATATTCGAAACTATTATAGACGTGTAAGATTCTTTTAAAATTTAAAAAATGTCTACTGTCCTTACTGCAATGGAAAAATTAATGGGAGGGCCTGGCTCATCAGTGGTGAACCCTCCCAGCGGTATTAAACTGACGAAACCGCTGGGAGGGTTCACCACTGATGAGCCAGACCCTCCCATTAATTTTTCCATTGCAGTAAGGGCAGTATAAATTGTTTGATTTTTAAAAGAATCATACGCGTCTATAATAGTTTCGAATTTACATCACAAATGCTAATGTATCATAATGTTATATATCTGTTGTGGTTAACTGGTTCCACTCAGCAATTCACCAAGGACACAATGTAAACAGACTGATGCGAACCCGCGAGATGCCAATAACAAAGGTTTTTCAATTATTTTGTATAAAGATTAGTGAGAGATTGGACATAAAGTATTAGCCCGTTGAAGAGCAGTATATTTGTTCGAAAACTTTCAAATTCAAAATTAAAAGAAACTTCATGCCTGATTTTTATTTTACATTTTCAAATAATTTCTGGATAACTATTTCTCACAAAATTAAAGGTTTTGGTAATAGAGCAATCCATAAATAAATCTATAATTAAAAAGGCATATATTGGATCAAAATATCATTTATTTTACCAATATTTCAGTTGGCTGAACACCAACCTTTATCAAGGTGTTATAACATTGTTGTTGACATACTTTAAAATGTTATAACACCTTGATAAAGGTTGGCGTTCAGCCAACTGAAATATTGGTAAAATAAATGTTATTTTGATCCAATATACGTCTTTTTAATTAAACAATTAAAAGTGTTTAGGACTTGTCCATTCATTAGTGAGCTGGTCATTCAGGGTAGCTGGCGTTCTGCCCTCCAGAAACCTAGGTTATGTCTATTCCTTCTCCAATATCAATCTGTGGTGTAACCAACGCTACTGTAAAAAGTGAAATATCTGACGTCATACCCTTAATGAATCATTAACAGTTAATTTACCCGTTGAATATATTAGTAGTATCAACGTCATACCAATTTTTTTTTTATTTCCTGATGAAGATGGAATGGAGCGAGAAATTAGCAAAAATAAATTCAATATCTCAACCAATACCACTCATTATTGATTTGAAGGTTTTATACTCAAATATCTGATTATATCTAGTTGAAAGATATCTATTTTTACTTATTATAAGTTGAAACTCCGCCTTTGCCAGTCCCAAGCCCGGATGAATAAGGAGGAGGGGGAGCAGTAACAAGCTCACTAAAAAACCTGGGCTCAGCTGGCCCGGCTGATAGTACCCTGTAAGGGCTCCTAATCCAGGGATACAGGATGAGTAGCGTTTGTACTCCATGTTAGGAGCGGCTGCACATGGCGTCTGTTCCTTATGTCA
Organism: Cordylochernes scorpioides; assembly: GCA_030710605.1. Classification (NCBI taxonomy): domain Eukaryota; kingdom Metazoa; phylum Arthropoda; class Arachnida; order Pseudoscorpiones; family Chernetidae; genus Cordylochernes; species Cordylochernes scorpioides. Next base: position 12,496,631 of record CP092872.1, on the reverse strand, counting down.
GAGGCGGCCATTTCTTTTAGAGCAAAGTCGGCCTGCCACTGAGTAGTGCTCCCAGTCTTAATGACAAAGGCAGACTCATTCTACTTCATCTAGACATGATTGAGTGGAGATAAGAAAGAAGAAGAAGAAGATAAGTTGACAAATGAAAATAAGAGGCAAATTTTTCTTTTATAAATAAATCAAACATCTACTGTCCTCACAGAAGTCCTCACTAAATTGACGAAACCACTGGAAGGATTCACCACTGATGAGCCAAGCCCTCCCAATATATTTTCCATCGCAGTAAGGACAGTAGAAGTTAGATATATGTGTGAAAGAAACATTCGCGTCTTAATATCTTCATTTGTTATATATAGATGGCGCGTTATTGCTATGTATTATTATAGATCGCTAAACCGCTCCTATATATATGCTGTTTAAAATAGAACTTCTTCCCAATATTTATTATCCCTAGTATACGTGGGGTACAGACTATGATAAACATGGTGGGTAGAAGTTGTCGACTTCTTTTACTTTAAGTGTACCAAATGTCTACACATCGCCATATTTATCTTGTTCTTTCTTATCTCCCCTCAATCATATTAGAGTATCATGCTTGTAGAGCTTGTTGATGGTGTGGGTGAAGTAGAATGCGTTTGCCTTTATCATTAAGACTGGGAGTACTACTTAATAGCAGGCCGACTTAGCTCCAATATGAAATAGCCGCCTCTTACATGAGGAACAGACGCCATGTACAGCCACTCCTAACATGGAATACAGATTCATCTTGTATACCTGGATCAGGAGCCCTTACAGGGTACTATCAACGTGGCCAGCTGAGCTCAGGTTTTTTAGTGAGCTTGTTACTGCTTCTCCTCCTTTTTTCATCCAGGCTTGGGACCGGCAAAGGCGGAGAGTTACCCATATTTATAATATAGTAAAATTAATGAATCATCAAATATTGAAGAAGTAACACGAGTCGGGGAGAAGAGCTTCTTTTATCAGAGGACGCTGGTACAAGCTTTTAGACAAGATGTCCTGCTACGTGTAAAAAGTACCTGTGTAAAGTTTCAGCTACTCTCATGGACAAAACTTAAGGAAGTTGTACCTTTTAGCATGTATATCTGGATTCAGACAATAACTCTGAAAGATACACTCATGGACAATACTTAAGGAAGTTGTACCTTTTAGCATGCATATCGGGATTCAGACAATAACTCTGAAAGATACACTCATGGACAAAACTTAAGTATAAGTTGTACCTTTCAGCATGTATATCGGGATTCAGACAATAACTCTGAAAGATACACTCATGGACAAAACTTAAGGAAGTTGTATCTTTTAGCACGTATATCGAGATTCAGACAATAAATCTGAAAGATACACTCATGGACAAAACTTAAGGAAGTTGTACCTTTCAGTATATCGGGATTCAGACAATAACTCTGAAAGACACACTCATGGACAAAACTTAAGGAAGTTGTACCTTTCAGCATGTATATCGGGATTCAGACAATAACTCTGAAAGATACACACATGGACAAAACTTAAGGAAGTTGTACCTTTTAGCATGTATATCGGGATTCAGACAATAACTCTGAAAGATATTACAGTGACCTTTATTGAAGACACACGAGATAACTAAGTGTGAACAAAATTGCCTCTGTCTCTTTAAAAAAAAAAATAGACTACCGGTGATATCTCAAAGACTTTCCACCACCTTAAGTTTTGTCCATGAGTGTATACCCGTAGAAGCCCTTCTTGCCTGAAATCTTGTAGATCATCCTCTTATATAAAGAATCTCTTATTCCTGACTTGTCTTTCATCTTTTATAGCTAATAGAAAGATTATCTTTGTCTTAGGAAATGTATTGATGAAGAAGATCTATCGGGTATAATTAAATAGATAGATAAAATACGAAACTATTATAGACGCGTATGATTCTTTTTAAAAAATAAACAATTTCTACTGTCCTTACTGCAATGGAAAAATTAATGAGAGGGTCTATCTCATCAGTGGTGAATTCTCCCAGGGATTTCGCAGTAATGGTAGTAAAAATTGTTTATATTTAAAAAGAATCATACACGTCTATAATAGTTTCGTATTTTGATAACAGATTGCTCGCTAATGCATCAATATGGCAGTAAGAAGAATTGTTGACTGGATAGGAAGTATGGTGCCATTGGAGAACAAAGAAGCTGAAGATTTGATATATATATATTTTTGGCTTATACCTAGTACACGTGGTACGGGCCATGGTAATCATGGTGGGTAGAAGTAAGCGACTGCTTTTACTGTAAGTGCACCACATATCTACATATGTGAAAAGCAGTTTGACTTTGCACTTACAAATGTACCAGAGCCCCGTTTGGTTACTTGCACTCGCTGGTGGGGGTAGACTTTTGCAAGAATCGGGGGCCATTGGAGCATTTTATTTTAAACAGAAAAATGTGTCCAATTCGGGAATTGAACCCGTGTCATAGTGGTCGAAAACCAAACGGTTTAACCAGCCTTCCACCGACCCCCAGATGTGATGGTTACGTGGATGGTGTAGTTACAAGCAGACGACAGTAGGGAGCTGCAGTGAGTGAACGATGCATCTAAAATATTAAGTTGACATTTGACGGATTACTCTTTGGATGAAGATATCAAGACCCCGTAGTCTTTCTTTCTTAATTCTTTACTGCGTGCCTTCTCTAGCCGTCTTAATGCCTGGCAGAAACATCGCCGTTAGTGCGCCGATAGTGAATTAGTGATTTAAACCATATGATATATGATTTATATTTCTCTTATTTTAATATAAATATATACAGTCAAACCTGTCTATAGCACCCCCTCTAAATAGCGCCTTCATCTCTATATAGCACCCGATTTTAAATACGTAGTACGATGCGATTTACATTAAAAGTGACCTGTCTATAGCACCCTATCTTTATAACACCCTATTTTGGTGAGTCCCAAGAGGAAGCGCTATAGATAGGTGTAACTATATTACAATTATAGAGACGCTTTATAAAAATTTCGTTTCCACTGGACCAACAATTTGGCAGTCGGTTGGGAATTGAGGTGAAGGCGGGTCTGCTTTGAGACTCTGTCCGAATTTACTTGTTTCCTCAGATATTGAGGTTTTGTCTTTCTCTCCCTCGGCTCTCTAAGACGGAGTCCATAGCATCGGTAAACCAGTTCCTGGCAGGGCTTAGACCATCAGCTCGGCCGAGTCATCGAGCGAGTTGGATGCTCTGGTTGCGCCAGAAGAGTGGAATAGGGTTTCCACGGGAGGGTATAAGTGATTTTATACTTTCATTTACTGAATCTAAATTGCGTGCGGTATTGCTTTATACTTAATTGTTATTGGAAAGTTTTTGGATAAACTATAAACTGCTTTCTTTATAACATAATAGTTTGTCTTTACCTCAAAGCTATACTTTGATAATACATTTAGAATATTAGAGTTAAAAGACAATACAGCATATCAATAGAGGGGTTCGATTGTAACTTTAACTTGGTATGTATTTTATATATAAATCACCTAACATAGTTTTTAATTGTAAAGTTTTAGCTATACTCATGGACGAAACTTAAAAGAAGTTGTACCTTTTAGCATGTATATCGGGATTCAGACAATAACTCTGAAAGATATTACAATGACCTTTATTGAAGAAACACGAGATAACCAAGTGTGAACAAAATTGCAGATATATCCTTCAAATAAACAGACGACCGGAGATATCAAAGATTTTCTACTTCCTTAAATATTTTCCATGAGTGTAAGTGTAGGCTTTGAAGACAGTAGAAATATATAGTTGCATCGAGCGCTTCGTCTTCAATAAAAATTTGAGAAAGTCCATTTAGACTAAATACAGTAATACAGTAAAGACATTAGGATAAGCTGTGTGTTTTTATATTTAAAAAAACTCGTTAAAACAGCCTCATTTATTATACATAGAGAAAAAAAAGTCGGTGGACGAGTAGGTAACACGCTCGATTCCCGACAGCCATGAACCGGGATTGAATCCCAAGTTAACATTTTGTTTAATATGTGAATAACCTTCACATTCATTGTTGTAAATATCATAAACTAGGTTGCTCTTTTTTGAGCGGTACCTAATAAAGTGATTTTGGAACAAGGAACAATATATAAAGAGATCACGTGTGGTATTGTCTTATAATTGTTCCATAAATGATTTATGAAAATGTACAACAATGTAGTTATCTCATTGTTAGCGTTTATAAACAGTAAGAAGTCATTCATGATAAAATTGTGATTTTTTTTTTTAATTTCAAACATTTTCTAACAATGAGTTTCTTTTTATTAAAAAACGCTAGCTTTCAAGTGATAATCGCTCTTCAACGGGCTTAATATAGTAAGGACTCATATTGAAAATTTAGAAAATTCTGTAAATGTATTTATGATTTTCTCTCTTGTTTAAAAAAACCGTAATTACTAAACTATTTATTTATTTGTATTTATTTCATTGGTTGTTTTGTTTCGGTTTCAATTTTGGGCGTTAGCGGATGGGGGTCTAGCAGCTATATCTAAGAATCCACTTCCTATGTCTATAAGTCTGGTTAGTACTTTATGTTTTGGTTTGGCAGATACTGTATCTAGATAAGTCAGTCCTTTTCACCTGATTATTATCCTTGAATTAGAGCCGATCCTTAATATAAACTTCTGGCTACATGAACAACATCAACCCTCTTCAACTAGGTGAATCTCCAAACACTAAATAATTGGAAAACAGACTCAAAGAACTAGACCGATTCGAAGACTGACTACAAACAGACAGATTTTATTGGCCAGCTGGCTGTTTTATACAATCAAAATTTGCATATTTATCTTTTTTTTTTTTTTTTGCTTATCCCTAGTACACGTGGTACAGGCCATGATAATAATGGTGGGTAGAAGTAGGCGACTGCTTTTACTGTAAGTGCACCACATGTCTACGCATGTGAAAAGCAGTTCGACTTTGCACTTACAAATGTGCCAGAGCCCCGTTTGGTTACTTGCACTCGCTGGTGGGGTTAGACTTTTGCAAGAATCGGGGGCCATTGGAGCATTTTTTTTTTAAACAGAAAAAAAGTGTCCAATTCGGGAATTGAACCCGGGTCATAGTGGTCGAAAACCAAACGGTTTAACCAGCCTTCCACCGACCCCCCGCATATTTATCTGAAGTAACAGAATATACATATTTCGGCGCGCGAATATATTCATGAATTTGTCCATGAGTATATTCATCCAAAGAATACAAAACTATGATAAATATAAATCTTTATATCAAAATTTCCTTTATTTTTCCCTTTTTATTTTAAAACCTTGTTTTTGTATTTTAAAATATTATTAATCATGATTTTAAGGCCATTTTTTGATCGATTTAGAAAAATATTTAGAAATGATAACTACACCTATCCCCCGATTTACACGGTAGATACGTTCCTGAGAAAAACGTGTAAATCGAGGGATAGGTGTATATTAAACTGTCAAATCTGAATAGGTGTTCGCCCCCTCATGAATCAGAGCTTCCCAATATTATTTTCAACATAGGTAGTATAGAGTAGAATATCGCATTTTAGTATAGTGCGATAAAAACAAAAAAAAAAAAACCTCATTTGGAAAACCGTGTAAAAGCGAAAACGTGTAAAATAAGTACCGTGTAAATCGGGGGATAGGTGTATTTTGATTTCAAAATTTAATTTATCCTTATATACAGTAATGAACAAAACATAAGGAAGTTGTACCTTTTAGCATATATATCGGGATGTTTATGTAAAATAGTTCTCTGAATGGTGTTGCTTAACGCAAGCATCCCTTTATGGGAATATGGGGTCCGATTTGATAATAATAAATAAATATATAGTGTATGCCCCTCTAGCCAGATATCTAATAATACAACAATGTATAGAATACACACGCTATACAATAGCGTCAATGTAACAATAGACATTGTTGTCAGAACTTCTTCCCTTCAATGGAAACTTATAGGCGTCACTTGCCAGGCAATGTGATGATGATAAATGGAAAAATAATCTGTGATATGTTCTCAAATATATATCCCTCAATGTTGCCGAACTTTTTATTTATTTATTTTTTGTTGTTGTTTTGATTTAGAGATATGAATTAAATTGATAAATGTTTCCATTGTTGTTGTATCTAAGGTACACAATATTTGCATTTTTTCTCGCCAATATTATTTTTTGTAGGTATTGATTATTATACGTTTATTTCTATTAGTGTTTTAGAGCAATCTTTTCTCCTTATTCTAGTTTTTAACATTAAAATATTAACACCAATATTCTATAATAATAGGGGTCAGCCTGGGTAATATTAAATACACTCATGGACAAAATTTGAGGAAGTGGTTAGTCTTTGATATTGCCGGCCGTCTTTTATTTTTATTATTATTTTGTTTTTGAAGGGATAGAGGTTGTTCACACTTGGTTATCTCATGTGTCTATAATATAAAGGTCACTGTAATATCTTTCAGAGTTATTATCTCAATCCCGATATACATGCGAAAAGGTACAACTGTGTGGGTTCGATTCCCGCCCCTGGACACTTTTATTTTTCCTTTCGCCATTACTCTTCACATTTTCACCCTTTCATACGTCATCCAATCATATATAGACCATCACTCTTCATATATTCAACCTTTTCATACGTCATCCAAAAAGTTAGAAATATTAGATATTTCTCTTTGAAATTAAAATTGATTTTTCACAAATAAAAGAAACTTATGCGGTTAAACTTTAAGTATTGCTTTATAATCATACGCCGCAGTCATTTATAATGTATTATAAGTTCCTTAAGTTTTGTCCATGAGTGTAGTTCTAATTGTCAGCGATAGATAGCGTTCCTGTGTCAGTAACCTGTACATTGTACTGATATTTTAGGTCAACAAAGATTTAAAAGTACCATTAATATCATCATGATACATTAGCGTGCCATCTATTATCAGAAATTAGAACTAATTTTGACGCCTAAGATTCTTTTTAAATAAAAGGAAAGGTATACTGCCTTACTGCTACGATAAAAAAAATGATAGAAGGGATGCTGGCTCATCATTGGTGTACCCTCTCAGTGTTTTCGCCAGTTTAATCTACCATACTGATATAATATTGTATTTTGAGGTTCACCAAAATATATATATATATAAATTAAAAGTTATTTCTCTACACGTATAACACACAAAGAATTTAATATATATATTTTCTTCCCCCTTTCAATATCATTAATATTTATAATATGTAAATAATAAGTTATATATAGAAACTAGCCGAATGACCCGGGAAACGCCCGTGTTTTACCCGACTGTAGATGTTACAACGGTTCAAATCCGGTTCGAGAGAGCCGGCGAGCACGTGACCTCCCTGTGCGCGCGCATCCGTGACAGAGGCCGATGAGGAAAGACGGTCGTGACTATATATAGGGATAGTATTTATCATCAATTTATTATCGTGATTCCCCTGTTGAAGGACTGACAAGTCCGAAATCCTGTTAATAAAAGGTTTCATAAGAAACTTAACCCTGGAAGCTTTATTTATTTTATAACGTATATCTTAAACTGCAGTAAATAACAATTGAAGATAAAGTAGGGTATGTCTCGTATTGGTGAATCCTTTCTGTGGTTTCGCCATTTTATTCTCCAGACAGCTTTCTTCTATTGTATTTAATTGTTGGTGTTGTCCTCATTGAGCTTGGTTTCCTGGAGACACGCTACATCAATGTATTGTATATAATTGAATATATTATATATCCTGTATTGTGGTAATGGAATACAGTAACTGTACACCTATGCTTCTAGGATTGTAGATATGTATATATGTTTAACTTATATTTTAAATATATAAACACTCATGGTCAAAACTTGAGGAAGTTTTACATTTTAGTATGTATATCGGGATTCAGACAATAACTCTGAAATATACACTCATGGAAAAAACTGAAGGAAGTTGTACCTTTTAGCATGCATATCGGGATTCAGATAATAACTCTGAAATATACACTCATGGACAAAACTTAAGGAAGTTGTCCCTTTTAGCATGTATATCGGGATTCAGACAATAACACTGAAAAATATTTGATACACAGTGATCTTTTTGAAGACTCACGAGATAACCAAGTGTAAAACAAAATTGCCTTTATGCATGTTAAAATTGTGAAAAACTTTTAAAATTACAAAATATTTTATTACAATGAGTTTCTTTTATTTTAAATTGCTTCCGTTGAAAACCGATTATCGCTTGAAAGCTATTTTAAATAAAAAGAAACTCATTGTGGTAAAATATTGTGTAATTTTAGAAATTGCCTTTGTGTCTCGTTCAAAAAATCAGACGAGCGGTGTCATCAAAGACTGTCCACTTCCTTAAATTTTGTCCATCAATGTAATTCTAATTTTCAGAGATAGAGGGCACTATATTGATGATTGTATTAATACATATGTATATATGTTAGAGATATGTTAATACAACGAAATGGATCCAATTTAATATTTCACATTTTATCTCTATTACAATGATATGTTACGAGTTCTATAGGGAACATTTCACGAATAATTCCATAGAACAGGTAAAAGTAATGGGACAGGCGAAATACAAAGTGGGTTAAATTGAGTAAATGGGATTTCGAAGCATGTAGCAATTTTGGGAACAAAAAGTTACCTCGGGTGTAATCACTTTAATTTCTCTAGGGGGACTGTTGTGTCGACCTTGCAACGTCGTCTGCAATAATGGGCCGAGTATATGTGATAGTAATCAGTTTAACTTTAAATCTATTAAGTGCAATAATGTGCTATTTTAAATCTATTCTGTAATTGAAATAGAGTTTACTTCGATTTTTACAACATTTAACTGCAATAGCAATCACGTTTACTTCGATTTCAAATCATTATGGGTAATTGCACAATCAGGATTAATTCTTTTCCAAGTCCATTAAGTGCAATATCAATCACGTTTAATTCGATTTCAAATCATTAAGTGCAATTGCAATCAGGTTTACTACGATCTAAAACATTTTAAGTGCAATAGCAATCACGTTTACTTCGATTTCAAATCATTAAATGCAATTTCAATCAGGTTTACTTCGATTTCAAATAATTAAATGCAATTTCAATCAGGTTTACTTTGATTTCAAATCATTAAATGCAATTTCAATCAAATTTACTTCGATCTCAAACATTTTGAGTGCTATAGCAATCCCGTTTACTTCGATTCAAATCCATTAAATGCAATTTCAATCAATTTACTTCGATCTCAAACATTTTGAGTGCTATAGCAATCCCGTTTACTTCGATTCAAATCCATTAAATGCAATTTCAATCAAATTTACTTCAATTCAAATTCATTAAGTGCTATAGCAATCAGGTTTACTTCTATTTCAAATCAATCAAGTGCAATTTCAATCAGGTTTACTACGATTTCAAACATTTTACCTGCAATAGCAATCATGTTTACTTCGAATTCAAATAAATTAAGTGCAATCACGTTTACTCTCTTCAACCTTAAACCCATTAAGTGCACTTACAATCATGTTAATTTCGTTTTTATAATCTATAAATTTCAATAACACAATGCTATGTTTAATTTAAAATCTATTAAGTGCAGTAGAAATTACATTTACTTCGATTCGATAAAGCGCAATAACAATAAATATATATTTGAAATCTATTGTGTATAATTGAAATCATGTTTGTCATCATTGAAATCTCTCTCTCTCTCAAGTTTACTTCGATTCCAAATCATTAAATGTAAATTCAATTAGGTTTACTCCAATTTCAAATCATTAAGTGCAATTTCAATCAGGTGTTTACTTCGATAAAAATCAATTAAGGACAATTGCAATCAAAGGTTCACTTCGATTCAAATCAATTAAGCACAATAGAAGTCACGCTTACTTCAATTAAAATCCATTAAGTGCAATTTCAATTATTTTTACTTCGATTTCAATCCATTAAGTGCAATTACAATCAGGCTTACTTTTCGATATCAAATTTATTAAGAGAAACAGAAGACACGTTGAGACTTCAGCCAGTTTAATCGAAGAAATTGAATTGAAAAGTTGTGGTCCCTATTAATCACAACATTCTATATACAGTTACGAGCGTCATTCTTCGTCGCCTCTGTCACGGTTTGCTTTTTTTTTTGGAATGGCGCCCTCCTATTGGTCGGCTACGATCACGCCACCTTTGCCCCCCCCCCCCCCCATTTTTGTAACTATTGTGTTGGAGCGGGTCGCTCCTTAAATAAATGCATATATTAGTTAATAACCAAATGGAATCCTCTCTTTCTTTTTCCCAGTAAGAGACGCCTAAGGAAGCCAACAGTACATAGACAGATAAAGCACATAGGCTATAGTTATTAACTAACATACGCATTTATTTAAGGCGCCAAATTATAATTGTAACAAATAGTATTTGAATCAAAATATGCAATCGGGTAAAACACGGGCGTTGCCCGGGTCATTCGGCTAGTTTATTATATCTTTCAGAGAGCGTAAAACCCCCTCTAAGCCAAATATGAAAAATAAAACAAATATGTAAACCTTAGGTCCATCTGTGAATCAAAATGGTATCACTATTATATTAAATATAATAACAATTTATATAAAATTCAAGTTCGCTTCTCCCGTAATTTCCACCTATAATTTGGCCATATACTAGTATGACCTAGCCACTCTACCAGCTAAACACCTGTTTGGCGGATTGTGAAAATTCTATTGGATCCCTTGTAGATCTCATGGAATAAAGTCCGTCCTAGACTGACGAGGGCCATTAGCCCGAAACCATGGTCTCTAGGTGGACGCTTCTCAGTTTTCCAAAGCTGGTGTTGTGGCTTTGTCACCGACCTGAATCTGCTAGTTTGCGGAGACGGTCATGAGCGTCTATTTTGACAGAAGAAGTTACCTTAATTTTTATATATCAATTTCCTACCGGCAAAAAAAAATGTGATGCACTTTTTCTATTGCAGTAAGGGCAGTAGAAATTATTAATTTCAAAAAGAATTTTACGCGTTTAAAATAGTTTCGAATTTTGATAAAATAATATGTTAAATATAAGAAACACACACACACAGTTTTCAGTTAAAAATGTCAACAAACGACGCCATCTGTTAACATAAAATTAAACTATTTTATATTAAAGATCTAGATAAGTTTTTTTATTACATTTGCCTCGAAATACCAAATTCTTTTAAATAATTTCTCATTTTAAAAAATAATTTTAGAAATACTAAATTTATTATATAAATACTTTTGAATAAATGCATTGAAATATATATAAAGATTTTCTTTTCAAATATAGCTTCAGTACTCTAAAATATTTTACTAAATAAAAATATAAGCCTGTATAGAAGAATATTTTTAAATATAAAAATGAATTGGAAATATTTAAAAAAATATTATCATAAACTTTCTTGAAGATTTTCCAAAAGAAAATAATTTATCATAGAGGGAAATAATTCGTAGATAGATTTAAAAGCAGGAGGTTAGCTCCAAATTTATAAGGGATTATTTCCATTCTTTGGGAGCGCTTAAATAGATTGTAGCATACTTAATCTTTTGCAATTTTTAGAATTTGTTGAGAAAGGCTTAGATCGAAATACCTACTTGTAAATGATATCAGGTTTTATTAATACCTCTATATTATATATTACATAATATTTTTCCATATATTTTTTACGGTATTAATATATTTTTTAAATCACACAATTTAAACTCTATGAAAAAAAGATATAATAAATAATATTTTCGAATATAAGAGTTAGGAAAACACATAAATAATTAATCCTATTTCAAAATATATATTAAATTTTAAATAAATTTATGTGTGTGTTATATTAAAGACTAAAATAACAACTCGGCTTCGCCCGGTTTTCTCAAAGTGAATTTTGACCAGTCAATTATTGTTATGACATATTGTACTAAATAACATGTATTTTATTATGTATTTTAATCAGTGGTATTGTAATATTAGTAGTAGGAGCGCGATACAAAAATCATTAATATATATAATACTAGACGGGTGACCCGGGCTTCGCCCCGGGATTGACCCGTGTGCATATCTACCCAAGTGATATATATTTAGATAAGATTTTTTAAATAATTGTTTGTTATTAGCATTATCTATTTGTTTGTATCAGCATAATTTAGTCTAATCTTTGATAGAGGGCGCTGTTCGTGAGCTAAGTGGAATAATTTTAATATATAGTTTTAATAATTGATTTATATATTTTTAAAATAGCCTATCGTCTTCCCCGTATTTTTTTTACCTATGTATGGAAATTTTGGTTTGAATTAGTGAACTACTGCGAATTTGTATACTGGACATACAAACAAACATACAAACATTCATTTTTATATATAGATATTAAAACAAGAACATTAAGCCTCCAGGGAAAAGTTTCTTTTTAAAATATTTTTTAATTTAAAAATCTCTCAAGCTTTCGGGAAAGTAAGCCCTTCTACGGGAGAACATATTTTACATTATTAAAACACCAATTATATATAATTTATAAATAACAAACAAAATTGCTTCTGAATGTGAGTTTCCTTTTTTTATTTTTATTCTTCTCAACAATTCGCGCATCACAAACTCTTCTAAATAAATATTTTTGTTAATAAATATTCCTGTAGAAAGGGGGGGGGGTGTATGATAGCCGAAAGCTTGATATGGAATTAAACAAGAAACAACATCCTCGGAAGGTGTTTCGTTTATTATTTATATGTATTGCAGAGAAATATACTCTTCTGAATATATTTCTATTAAAAAATAGACATTTCGGCCAGTTAGAGTTTTTTTTTTCTCAACGTTTCGACAAAAATCTTTTGTCTTCGTCAAGAGACGTAAATAAAAAGAAAGCATTTGGCAAGGCGTTAAAAATTGTTCTGAGGTTGCAAGGGCGTTCTCACGTGATTTTTCGAATTTAGCACCGAATTTAGTCTTCTGAATATATATAATATCAGATTTATTTAAATCTCCTGGATATAAATAAAATAATACCGCAGGTTTCTGGAGATAAATTTCTTTTCATTTTTATTAACTCATCCTCAAAATTTCGGGCATCTTTATTATTATTCGTTTTATGTACTCTTGTAGAAGGGCAGATTTGCCCCAAAAGTTGAGATTTTATTAATAAAAGTTTTTAAAAAACCATCTCCAGATACCTGTTATATTATTTAATTATTTAATATATATTGTATTTAAATTCATCAATAATATACCATTTGAATTTAAAAAGGTTTGTTATTGAATTAATTATAATTTTAAAACACCGTGTTTAAAACCTAGTTCTAAGTATTAAACTTATTATCGTCTGTTATATATCAATAATAATATATATTTAATTAAATGACAATATTTAGCATTGAAGCAAAATAGGTATATCTAAATATGATATATACATATATTTTTCTAAATATATTTAAAATATTAAAATCTTCTTATGAAATAATTTCAAAAGGTCATATATTTTTAAATCTAAATATTATATAATTTTATAAATTTCTATTTATATAAATTTTATAAAAATATTATTTTATTAATTTATAAATTATATTATAAATTTAAAAAGAGGCATATCCTTACCAGGAGCATATGTGCTTTTTATTTTTTTCTATTGATTTTTCAAATAAAATTATGTGTAGTATATATCTAATCAAATATTTAATGTACATTTTTATATACAAGTTTTATATACTTATATATGGGTTGCGTTCTATGTTCAAAATTGAACTATATTATATAACCTTGTGTATATATTTTTGCCAAAATATGTAGGCGGTAAATAAAGACAAAAGTCGATTAAACAATTATTTTATACATTTGGCTAGATGCTGACAGCTCTGCGGTAAAACACAAAACAATGGAATGCTTAAATCTTTTGATATAAACCATTCTCGTCTGACATTTCTCGGGCGCTTTATTTGAGCATCAATGGAATTAAATAATCGGGAAATTCTATCTTTTTATATTTCCACATCAACGCCGCGAATGTCAAAAATAATTTTAATTTCTATTTCTAAATAAATGTGAGATGAATTTTATTGTGCTACATATACGCCTTTTTGAAAATATATATTAATTTTTGAAGAATATAAATATTATTTGTTAAAATTGACTATAAATAAATTTAATTATTAAAATATAATAATACTGTATATATAAAATCGTTTTGAAATTTATAAATATAAATATATACATTAGTTTATTGAAAGAATTGAAATTGTACGCAATATATATATATATAGTTTGTGAAAAATATAAAATGAATTGTTATATAGAGTAATGCGTTTATATATATATATGTCATAATATTTGGAAATATGTAAAATAAAATGGCCTGTGTGGGAGTACAAGGAAAGAGGGAAGATAGCGAGGTTAACAAACAACCCCCTTGGTAAACAAGTATCACGACTTCATTATCTCCCCTAGGGGACTTATCTTACTTAAAGCGGCTAGACGGGATGATCAAAGTGCAGTACTCACCGAGGTGGCCTCGACGCCAGTTGTTCTAGGGGTTGTTCTGGGACCTTCTATCTTTCCTCCCCGATCTATTTCCTCACGGGTTTTTGCCTCTGGATCCTGTCTCCTGTGTGTCCTTACCACCCATCGCTCAACAACCACGACTGCTTCTAGCCAACATGCCACACTGCATTCATCCAACAGCATAAACTACTACTACATTACCACATATATATATATTTTATAATAATCAATTGCTAAGTCTTTTCCGCAAATTATATTGAAATATTTGTGTTAGTCTCTGCGATGATAACATATTGGGAGGGTTTGGCTCATCAGTAGCGAACATTTCCAGTAGTTTCGCCAGTTTAAATTACCATACCGTACTACTATTGAAAATATTATAGTAAGGTTATATGGTAAGGTATTTAGGTAAATATTCATAGTAAATATACATTCATGGAGAAACTTTAGAAAGTGAAAAGTCTTTGATGTTGCGGGTCGTTTATTTTTTAAAGGAGACAGGAGTAATTTTGTTCAGACTTTGCTAGCTCGTGTCTTTAAAAAAGGTCATCGTGTATCAACTATCTTTCAGAGATATTGTCTGAATCTCGAGATATACATGCTAAAAGGTACAACTTCCTTTGAAATTCAAAGTGTCTCGGTGTCAGGAGAAGCCATGGAAGGTAGCTGACGTGCCGTGGTGCAGGTATGGAGACATGGTGCCCGACACCCCCATGGGCAAGATAGTGGGTGGCGTGTGCTCCCTGAGCGGAGTGCTGGTGATCGCCCTGCCCGTGCCTGTGATCGTATCCAACTTCTCCAGAATCTATCACCAGTCCCAGCGGGCCGACAAGCGCAAAGCTCAGAAGGTTGGTTCATTCTTGCCATTGTTACATATCTATTGTTGCATAGCTCCATTTTTACATATCCCCATTGTTGCATAGTCGTGGGCTATCACAGAACTTCTGTCACATATTATTACATACTCTCATAGTTGCATAGTCGTGGGTCATTACATAAATACTGTCACATAATATTACATATCCCATTGTTGCATAGACGAGTGCCATCACAGAACTTTTGTTACATAATATTACATACTCTCATTGTTGCATAACTGTGGGCCATCACAGAACTTCTGTCACATAATATTTCATCCCCATTGTTGCATAGCCGTGGACCATTACATAAGTACTGTCGCATAATATTACATATTCCCATTGTTGCATAACCGTGGGCCATCACAGAACTTCTGTCACATATTATTACATACTCTCATAGTTGCATAGTCGTGGGCCATTACATAAGTACTATCACATAATGTTACATACCCCATTGTTGCATAGTCGTGGGCCATTACATGAACACTATCACATAATATTACATATCCCACAATTTACATAGCCGTGGGCATCACAGAACTTCTGTCACATAATATTACATATCCCCATTGTTGTATAACTGTGGACCGTCACAGAACTGCTATCACATATTATTACATACCCTCGTAGTTGCATATTCGTAGGCCATCACATAAGTACTGTCACATAATATTACATATCCCATTGTTGCATAACTGTGAACCATCATAGAACTTCTGTCACATAATATAGCATACCCTCGTATTTGCATATTCGTGGGCCATCACATAAGTACTGTCACATAATATTACATATCCCCATTGTTGCATAACCGTGGTCCATCACAGCACTGCTGTCACATAAAATTACATACCCTCGTATTTGCATATTCGTGGGCCATCACATAAGTACGGTCACAGAATATTACACATCCCCATTGTTGCATAACTGTGGGCCATCACAGAACTGCTGTCACATAATATTACATATTCCCATAGTTGCATAGTCGTGGAAAATTACATAAGTACTGTCACATAATATTACATATCCCCATTGTTGCATAACCGTGGGCCATCACAGAACTTCTGTCACTTAATATTACATATCTTTTATAATAAAGAACTTATTGTGTAAGGGTTTTAGATATTTTATAAAGTGACATGGGAGATGACAGTAGATCACGAATGGTGTTCCAGAAAAAGTATGTAAAATCTGACAATGGCTAAGGCATGGTGTTACAGAAGAAGTTTGTAAGATCTGACAATGACTGAGGCATGGTGTTACAGAAGAAGTTTGTAAGATCTAACAAAATGGCATGGTGTTACAGAAGGCACGCATGGCGAGGATCAGGATCGCCAAGGCCACCACGGGCGCGGCCTTCGTGACCAAGAAGAAGGCCGTGGAAGCCCGGCTTGCCGCCAGGGAACAAGGGCAGGAGGTGGAGGACGGACTGGACGATATCTTCGAGCTGCAGCACCACCATCTGCTGCGCTGTCTGGAGAAAACCACGGTAGGTTCTATGGAAGACGTTCTATGGACGACTCTGGCCATTCCTGCAGTATACCTTCCTATACCTTCGATATAAGTACAATATTATAATACAATATAATGTGGCTTATGATTGTAAGACGACAACTGAAAATTATCCCGCATGCGTTTCTTTTGAACAAAAAAATCGAAATTTAAAGAGAAATAACGATTATTTCTAACCTTAGGGATGAAGTATGAAAGGATAAATTGTGAAGAGTAATTAAAAGTGTCCAGGGATGGGATAAGTTACAAAGTGACCAGATTAGAAATAATCGTTATTTCTCCTTGAAATAAATTTTAATTTTTCGTTAAAAAAAAAACACATGTGGGATAATTTTCAGCTGTCGTTAAGAATAATATTAATCGACTAAACTAAACTTCGAATAAATATAACAAAATACAACAGACGATTAAAGAGGAGTGTCTTATAGGAACTTTATTCGCAAGCTTTCGGACGTCCTTCTACAGACTTTACGATGACAAAGAAATATGAGATGAGTAGTAATAGAACAAGATACTTTGCATATGAGATAAATATAGTATTGTTGCGTTGTTGGTTGACAAAGAATAATTTCCGTGGATACAAAGGATCTTTAGGACTTTATTTAAGCCTAATCGATAAAATAATTACAGAAGAGCGCAAAAATAAAAACAACAATAAAGAAAACAGCCGTTACAAACTCACCCATGGCGCGCAAATGCATCATAAAAATATATAGTTTTAATGCATATTTAAAGGGAGAGGTGTCTATTTCGGTACACAAATACCATCCTCCTTCAATATGGTATCACACACGCCACATTGTATTTGAACTATAAACATCTCTGTGTCATAGCGAGGCCACATAAGCACAATCCTCCCGCCACTTTACGTCGGAGTACACCACGTAGCTTCGTTCTTTGACTTTACTTCTTATATTTCTTCCCCCTGGCATAAGTTTCGCCTCCCTATATATCCCGGAGTAGATCTTTCCAGAATGGTCACGGTTGGTCAGCCAATCAGAAAGCCGCCAGCACCGAGCGTTGCGCAATCGCTACTAATTGGCCAATCAGTTTTCTTCCGCTTTTTCTACATTATTTTTAAATGTTCTAGAATATTCTTTCTTTATTCTGGAATGTGCTTTTCTTTCTACGTAACAGTATTTATAAATATAAATGAAAGTGAAGACGTCAATTTCATATATACAGAATTGATATGCAAAATTGTGCTAAGAGAATTTAAATAGAGATGATATTCAGAATAATATCAAATAATACAACAGCTTTCTGGAGATGTGAGTTCATTTATATTTTTTAAAATTGAGTAGGTCAGTTGGAAGGATGGTCTAAACCGTTGGGTTTTGACCACTACGACCCGGCATTGAATCCCGCATTGGTCACTTTTTTTCTGATTAAAAAAAATATGCTTCAATGGCCACCGATTCTTCTAAAAGTTCAACCCCACCAGCGAGTGCAAGTAACCAAAAGGGGCTCTGACATATTTGTAAGCGCAAAAGTCGAACTGCTTTTCATATATGTAGATATGTGGTGTGCTTACAGTAAAAGCGTTCGCCAACTTCTATCCACCATTATTTATTTAAAAATTGCAGAATACACGCTATATCCACAAATCGGATATTTGCGTGTGTGAAATATATACATTTGAATGAAAAAAAAAGTAGTTTAAAGGGATATATACATATTTACATATCAGTATGCAAATTGATTACATTAGTAGTCACTTATTTAGTTAAGTACATTCTGCAGAATTTGTTGAATCTATGGTGTATTTCCTTAGTGTAGACCAGATGTTGCATATTTGTTATGGGAAGTTGATTTATCTCCCTAAGGTCAGCGGTCAGCGGGCAGTCAGTTAATAAGTGTCTGGGGTTCTGTTCTTCGCCTCCACACGAGCATCCAGGTGATTCATGGCTTATACCACGTGTACTAGGAATAATTTTTTGAAAATGTAATCTTAAGTTTTCGGGCATCTCTTCCCTTTTACAGGAATACAACAACAACAACAAAAGCTTTATTAAGACTTTTTAGTCCCATACAGATTCTCCAAGCAGAAATATAGGATACATGCAGGGAAAACAATGATAGAACTTAATGGTAACATAAAATTTATATACAGAGAGAATTATATAAAGACAATCAAGTTAATAGATTCATCTGGGCAAATTGGAGGCAAAGAGAAAGTTACTTTACATAGATTTACCACGGATTCTCGTGTTAGGTCTTGTGGAGTTATTTGGTAGCAGCTCTGAGACTTAGCTATGTAGAACTTTTCCTAGTCATCATCCCCGCCCTTGACATTGCCGGTTGGACTTCACTTGTAAGCATTTCGACCTGTGAGTCAATTGTGGAGTCTTCCACTAGTAAATTAGTTGAATCCCTCAAGCTGCCCTTGTAAGATTTTTACAGGAATACATACAACGAATAAACGCCGTTATAAATGTAGATATATAATTAGTATCTAGAGGCGTTTATTATTGTTCGTTTTATGTACTCCAGTAGATGGACAGATATACCCGAAAGCTTAAGATTACATTAATAAAAAAGAAAAGAAACACATTTACAGAAACCTGCTGTGTTATCTAATTAATATTCAGGGGATATAACTCAATTAACATGAAGAATATGTAAATATAAATCAAAATATACCAGAAGATTATATCTATTAGAATATACGAAAACTTTTGATCAACTATCAACAACAAAAAGCTTTATTAAGACAATTTAGTCTTATACGGATTCTCCAAGCACAGAAATGTAGGGTACATACAAGAATAACAGTAGTAACAACAACAAAAATCCCTGTTATGATCTTTTGGTCTTATACAACTTCTCCACGTAGAAGAGGGTATATACAGGAACAATAGTTACAAAAATTAGCAATGCTATTTACAATGTGTTAAGGGGGATAGTAGCAGGAAAGGGGTTGTTGGGGAACTAGAGTATTAATCAAATATGATAATCAATCAGCCTAAAACAGACTGATGAATACTTCAAAATGCTAAGCAAATCTGAAATTTCGTTCTATAAATTTAGTTTTTGACTTTTTGATTGTATTTTTGTCACAAGAAAGAAGTACATCGCCTATATAAACTCCTGTGATGTTTTGCTATATATTTCTATAGAAAGAGATTTGGGGATTATTGAAACTACATACAGTTATGAGAAATAATCCCATCAGAGATGAAGCACAAATTTTGGAAGAGATTCCATCATGTAAATAACACCGTAGTTACATATTCCCATTGTTGCATAGCTCTAGTGTGGAAGCTTCCATCATGGAAATAATATCTTAGTTACATATTGCCATTGTTGCATAGCTCTAGTGTGGAAGATTCCATCATGTAAATAACATCCTAGTTACATATTGCCATTGTTGCATATCTCTATTGTGGAAGATTCCATCATGGAAATAACATCGTAGTTACATATTGCCATTGTTGCATAACTCTAGTGTGGAAGATTCCATCATGTAAATAACATCCTAGCTACATATTGCCATTGTTGCATATCTCTAGTGTGGAAGATTCCATCATGGAAATAACATCCTAGTTACATATTCCCATTGTTGCATAGCTCTAGTGTGGAAGATTTCATCATGTAAATAACATCCTAGTTACATATTGCCATTGTTGCATAGCTCTATTTTTGCCGCCACGGGATAACACTGTCATTATATATTGCCATGTAGTGATAAACAAAAATATATAGTGAATTTCGAAACAATTATAGACACGTATGATTCTTTTTGAAAATTAAACAATTTATACTGTCCTTACTGCAATGGAAAAATTAATGGGAGGGCCTGGCTCATCAGTGGTAAACCTCCCAGCGGTTTCGCCAGTTCACCACTAATGATAATTCTTGAACCAGGCCCTCCCATTAATTTCTACATTGCAGTAAGGGTGGTAGAAATTGTTAAATTTTTAAAAAGAATCATACACGTCTATAATAGTTTCGAATTTTTATAATAGATGGCGCGCAAATGCATCATAAAAATATATAGTTTTAAGGCATTTTTAAAGGGAGAGGTGTCCATTTCGGTACATAAATACCACCCTCCTTCAATCTGGTATCACACACGCCACATTGTATTTGAAATATAAACATCTTTGTTGCATAGCGAGGCCACATAAACACAATCCTTTCGCAACTTTACGTCTTACTCTTGTCTGAGATCAGTTCTGCATTTTCACCAGCTTTAACATCTTTTTTGAAAATTCGATGGATTTCTTAACTTTCTTCGATGCTATAGCCGTCCCTGTACTGATGAGGGCCATAGCCTGAAATCATGGTATACAGGTTGTTGGCTTTTTGACCGTTTTTGCGATACCTTTATTGTGGCTTATTCTATTATTTCATTTATACATGTTTTTATCAGATAATATCGATAAATCTATAGGTTTAACGTATTTTAAAGGGATAAGTACCCACTTTTGGTATATAAATACATATATATTTATACTAATAGACAAAAGTTAGTTGTACCTTTTAGCATATATATCGGGATTTAGACAATAACTCTGAAAGATATTACAGTGACCTTTATTGAAGAAACACGTGATAACCACGTGTAAACAAAACTGTCTTGTGTCTCCTTAAAAAAAAAAAAAAAAAAAATAGAAGACCGGTGACATTAAAGACTTTCCTCTTCATTAAATTCTTCTTCTTCTTTCTTATCTCCACACTGGGTGAAGTAGAATGCGTCACCCTTTGTCATTAAGACTGGGAGCACTACTCAGTAGCAGGTCGACTTAGCTTCAAAATAAATGACTGCCTCTTAAATGAGGAACAGACGCCATGTGCAGCCGCTCCTAACATGGAGTACAAACGCTGCTCATCCTGTATCCCTGGATTAGGAGCCCTTACAGGGTACTATCAGCCAGGCCAGCTGAGCCCAGGTTTTTTAGTAAGCTTGTTACTGCTCCCTCTTCTCCTTTTTCATCCGGGCTTGGGACCGGCAAAGGCGGAGTTTCTTCATTAAATTTTGTCTAGGAGTGTATATTGTAGTTTTGAAGAGGCGGTTCCTTATCATATAGTGTACTCGCGGAAAGGGTTTTATAAGAATTATTCTCATCGTTTATAAATAGCACAACCCTGCATATTCCTCGTTATTCATTAAATAAAGAAACACAATGTTCAATGAAGGTCTATGCCAAAACCTCCGATTCAACCAAAAATAAATTTACATAAGTTGGATACTTGATATAGTTCAACATATATGCATATTGACGTCTATGCAAATTATTCCCAATAGCGAGCTAATTTGCATATTTCCTTGCTGTAAAATAATGATGATGATAATTTAATGAATTTTTCTTATGATAATCATGGGTACACTACTAATAAGAGTAGGATTATACCATTATCTACCTGATTCAAGTAAAAATACACACTTTTATATTATTTTTCATAATTATAAATGTTACACCTTTTGACATTTATGTTCCTTTTTAAATACATAATCGTAATATAATTCGATAAACATTTTGATGATCAATTTTAAACGGATTATTGTTAGTAAAATGTAGATTTTATTTTATAGATAGCATCAAAATAATATTGGTGTTTATAATATACATTTTAAAACACAATTTTACCTCAGCAAAACATTCACTTGGTAGCAAATGGAGTAAAAACATCTATTCAGATATTTACAAATGTTTTTTTAAATTTATTTTAAATGTTTATTTTTAACAATAAAATACAATATCTAATACAATAAACTACACAAATCGTTTGTTGGTATATGTGTAAATATGTACAACAACGATAACTTCATTTTAACGAAAATATAAACAGGAATTTGAATATATATATTTACATATTTGAAAAATAGAGCATATATGAGAAATCTCTAAAACATAACATTATTTTAAACCCCTGAATGTCATCCATCTATTTCCCCAGCGGCCAACATCGTGGCGCCATCTATTAACCTAAAATAGAACTATTTATTATTTTCGACCTCTAAGTCTATATTATTTATTTGTTAAAACTTATATATTTTATTTTTAGTTTTTTTTTAATAAAGTTGAAATATTATATTGAAAATATATTTATTAAATATATATATATATATTTTTTTAATAAAAAAGGCATATATTTATTTATGGATTGCTATATTTTCAAAATATATATGTATATATAAAAAAAAAAAAACAACAACATATATTTATAGTACAAAATAGTACAAATGTGATATTGTACTGAGATAAGGTGCATAAATTAGGAAAAAGGGCATCTCCTTATCGTGCAACTGAAAGTTGCTGATGGCTTGCGCCATCTATCGGAATAAATATCAATTATTCTCGTTGATTTTTAATTATTCCAGAATTGGCCAAATACCCATTCTTGATTAATCAATGTGGTTATATTTTCTTGATTAATCAAGAATGGGTATTTGGCCAATTCTGAAATAATTAAAAATCAACGAGAATAGTTGATATTTATTCCGATAGATGGCGCAAGCCATCAGCAACTTTCAGTAAGGAGATGCCTTTTTTATAATATATTTATAGTGTTTTATATATCCGAGTAGTATATAAATCATAAATATATGCTAATAGATTAAAACATGAACGAATAAAAAGTATTTAGCGCTTACCTTTTCAACTAAAACAACTTTCTACTGATATTATTGTGTTGGGTAAGTATTGACAGGGCCTGGCTCATCAGTGGTGAACCCTCCTAGTGGTATCGCCAGTTTGATCTACCATACTTTATTCTCTTTCTTGACGTAACTCCTGGTGCGTGACTATTGTATTGGATGGCAAATTGGATTTAAATATAGTACAGATTGGATACAGTAGTTCTTTTTGGTGTTCAGGGCATCTCAATTCTCTTGGAGTTATTTTACTCAAAATCTGGTCAAATGTCAAATACTTTTATTTGTTTTAAATGTGGTACAGATTGGAGCTATGTACAGTAGGTCCTGTTTGGTGTTCTGGGCATCTCAATTCTCTTGGAGTTATTTTACCTGAAATCTTGTCAAATGTCAAATACTTTATTGTTTTAAATATGGTACTGATTAGAGCTATGTACAGTAGTTCTTTTTGGTGTTCAGGGCATCTCAATTCTCTTGGAGTTATTTTACCCAAAATCTTGTCAAATGTCAAATACTTTTATTTGTTTTAAATGTGGTACAGATTAGAGCTATGTACAGTAGTTCTTTTTGGTGTTATGGGGGCATCTCAATTCTCTTGGAGTTATTTACCCAAAATCTTGTCAAATGTCAAATACTTTTATTTGTTTTAAATATGGTACAGATTAGAGCTATGTACAGTAGCTATTTTTTGGTGTTCTGGGCATCTTAATTCTCTTGGAGTTATTTTACCCAAAATCTGGTCAAAGGTCAAATACTTTTATTGTTTTAAATATGGTACAGATTAGAGATATGTACAGTAGTTCCTTTTGGTGTTCAGGGCATCTCAATTCTCTTGGAGTTATTTTACTCAAAATCTTGACAAATGTCAAATACTTTTATTGTTTTAAATATGGTACAGATTAGAGCTATGTACAGTAGTTCTTTTTGGTGTTCAGGGCATCTCAATTCTCTTGGAGTTATTTTACCCAAAATCTGGTCAAATGTCAAATACTTTTATTGTTTTGAATATGGTACAGATTAGAGCTATGTACAGTAGTTCCTTTTGGTGTTCAGGGCTTCTCAATTCTCTTGGAGTTATTTTACTCAAAATCTGGTCAAATGTCAAATGCTTTTATTGTTTTAAATATGGTACAGATTAGAGCTATGTACAGTAGTTCCTTTTGGTGTTCAGGGCATCTTAATTATCTTGGAGTTATTTTACCCAAAATCTGGTCAAAGGTCAAATACTTTTATTGTTTTAAATATGGTACAGATTGGATACAGTAGTTCTTTTTGGTGTTCAGGGAATCTTAATTCTCTTGGAGTTATTTTACTCAAAATCTTGTCAAATGTCAAATACCTTTATTGTTTTAAATATGGTACAGATTAGAGCTATGTACACTAGTTCTTTTCGGTGTTCAGGGCATCTCAATTCTCTTGGAATTATTTTACCCAAAATCTTGTCAAAGGTCAAATACTTTTATTGTTTTAAATATGATACAGTATGGAGCTATGTACAGTAGGTCTTTTTTGGTGTTCAGGGCATCTCAATTCTCTTGGAGTTATTTTACCTGAAATCTGGTCAAATGTCAAATACCTTTATTGTTTTAAATATGGTACAGTAAGGAGCTATGTAGAGTAGGTCCTGTTTGGTGTTCAGAGCATCTCAATTTTCTTGGAGTTATTTTACCCAAAATATGGTCAAATGTCAAATACTTTTATTGTTTTAAATATGGTACAGTATGGAGCTATGTAGAGTAGGTCCTGTTTGGTGTTCAGGGCATCTCAATTCTCTTGGAGTTATTTTACCCAAAATATGGTCAAATGTCAAATACTTTTATTGTTTTAAATATGGTACAGTATGGAGCTATGTAGAGTAGGTCCTGTTTGGTGTTCAGGGCATCTCAATTCTCTTGGAGTTATTTTACCCAAAATATGGTCAAATGTCAAATACTTTTATTGTTTTAAATATGGTACAGTATGGAGCTATGTAGAGTAGGTCCTGTTTGGTGTTCAGGGCATCTCAATTCTCTTGGAGTTATTTTACCCAAAATATGGTCAAATGTCAAATACTTTTATTGTTTTAAATTTGGTACAGTATGGAGCTATGTAGAGTAGGTACTGTTTGGTGTTCAGAGCATATCAATTCTCTTGGAGTTATTTTACCCAAAATATGGTCAAATGTCAAATACTTTTATTGTTTTAAATATGGTACAGTATGGAGCTATGTACAGTAGGTCTTTTTTGGTGTTCAGGGCATCTCAATTCTCTTGGAGTTATTTTACCTGAAATCTGGTCAAATGTCAAATACCTTTATTGTTTTAAATATGATACACTATGGAGCTATGTACAGTAGTTCCTGTTTGGTGTTCAGAGCATCTCAATTTTCTTGGAGTTATTTTACCCAAAATCTGGTCAAATGTCAAATACTTTTATTGTTTTAAATATGGTACAGTATGGAGCTATGTACAGTAGTTCCTGTTTGGTGTTCAGGGAGTTGTATTGGGAAATTTTGCTTATATCTCTTTCAATATTGTCGCACCGTCCTGGGGTGTTGGTTTCATGTCAGTGTTCAATGGTTCCATATCAAGATTATAAGTGAGACCAGAACATAGAGTAATCATAGAACAAAGTTAAAAAGGAAAGTATTTACAATTATTTTCTATCTTAAACTGAGAGATATCTAAACACACACATTCGAAAAAGCCTGTAGAAGAAGTCCAAAAGCTTGCTAATAAAATTCACACAAGATACTTATCTTCAATCTCCGTTTTATTTTTCTATTTTAACTCGAAGACTTTATTTTAGTCAACACACTATTTAAAAATAAAATGGTGACGTCATGTGACTGATGATGATAAACCGAGTAGGCTATCACAGAGTATTCTGTGACAATATGTATTACTTTGATGCACTAGCGCGCCATCTGTTATCAAAATTCGAAACTATTTTAATTCTACTGTCCTCAAAGCTTATGTCCATATTTCTTCTAAAATACCCATTCCAAGAGTCTAGCAACAGTATCACTATAAAAGGAAGTTCTAAAAATGCAATATAACAGCGGTATTGTAGATTAAACTGGCGAAACCGCTGGAAGGGTTCACCACTGATGAGCCAGGCCCTCCCATTAATTTTTCCATTGCAGTAAGGGCAGTAGAAATTGTTTAATATCAAAAAGAATCTTACGCCTTTAAAATAGTTTCGAATTTTGATATATTACTATACTGAACAGTACCCTGTGAGATACAAAATACCACAATATCGCAGATATACATTTGTTTGTATTATTATTATTCAATATTGTTACATCAGTTTTGGGATGTGCCTTTTTTGATTAACTCACACACAATTACTAAAAAAATATTTTAAATATTGTAGTGATGAAATGAATAACAAGTCGTATGGCAATTAAGAACAATTTAATAAGTGAGAGAAGTAACTCAATCTCTACAAACAAAGATAGTTTTAAAATACAATATAACGCGGCTGATGATTGTAAAACGAAAATTAAAATTATACCGCGAATGATTCTTTTAAAAATCGAAATTTATTTTAAAAGAGAAATAGCGACATTTCTAACTTTGAGGATGAGGTATGGAATGGTGAAACATGAAGAGTAATGGAGAACGGAAAAATAAAAAGTTCCGTTCTCCATTACTCTTCATGTTTCACCATTCCATACCTCATCCTCAAAGTTAGAAATGTCGCTATTTCTCTTTTAAAATAAATTTCGATTTTTAAAAGAAACATTCGCGGTATAATTTTAATTTTCGTTATAAAGATAGTTTTATATGAGACCAAATAAAGAAAACACTAGCGAGAGTTTGCGTGGAACAACCTGGCGCTGGCACGAGCTTCCTGTTCCAGGAAGCCGGCTTATGCTACAATTTTTTAAACAATAATTTCAATTGTAAATTCATTTATTTTTATTAACAGATTATATATAATGAAATCAAAATTCGAAACTATTTTAAAGGCGTATGATTCTTTTTGAAATTAAACAATTTATACTGCCCTTACTGTTTAATTTCAAAAATAATCTTACGCCTTTAAAATAGTTTCGAATTTTGATAACAGATGGCGCGCTAGTGCATCATAATATAATTAAATATGTAGCGTATGAAATATAATATAAAATGTATGAAGGTGTCATAAGAGGTATCTCTCCCTTTATTTATATACCGGAACGATGATTATAATTTCAAAACGGACAAAAAAAAAAAACCTTCAATAACTGCTTTAAATACAATAGTGCAGAAGCTTCTCCGGAGCATATCATGTCATGCTCAGAACTGACAATAGAGGACCTATTTTCCAGGCCTATAACTACCATCGCAAAATTGGAGAGGAGTGGACTTCAGGAATTGGTTTAACCATTGAGATAAGCACCACCACGATGTGTTTGTTTATCAACTTAGCTTTTTTTTGCTTATCCCTAGTACACGTGGTACGGGCCATGATAATCATGGTGGGTAGAAGTAGGCGACTGCTTTTACTGTAAGCCCACCACATATCTACATATGTGAAAAGCAGTTCGACTTTGCACTTACAAATGTGCCAGAGCCCCGTTTGGTTACTTGCACTCGCTGATGGAGTTGGACTTTTGAAAGAATCGGGGGCCATTGGAGCATTTTTTTAACATAAAAAAGTGCCCAATGCGGGATTCGAACCCGGGCCGTAGCGTTCGAAAACCAACGGTTTAGACTATCCTTCCACCGACCACCGATCAACTTAGTAAAAAGCTTTGCTTGCTATGATGAAGAATAGACTACACCTTCAGACAAGAAGTCAACCTGTGGTTACAATGATTGCAGGCTTTGGTCCGCATCAGTATTGGGGTAGCTTCCATGTATACAGATTGGATTTTTGTCTGAATTTACTTAAGCTGGTGTTGTGGCTTATTTATGATAATCACTAGTGAAAGTTTATACTGGGGTGATGAACAAGTGTATCGTTCTGTTGCATAACTCCTCCCTCAAAACTTTATGTTATATAGCTAGATATATCAAAAAACAAAACGCGATATCCCGACTAGAGATGATTGCTTCGATTTACATTCTCAAACAGAAGTAGTTATATTATGATCCACTAGCACGCCATCTGTTATCAAAATTCGAAACTATTATAGACGCGTATGATTCTTTTTTTTTACTTATCCTTTTAGTCTAAATTAGACAAAATCTTGGAGGTCGTGCTCATATAGAAGTTCAAGAACTCTTCTTGGTTCTCTGTACAGGGATCCTTTGTCCTTTCCAATACAAGGATTTTTTTTAAATAAACAATTTATACTGTCCTTACTGCAGTAGGGGCAGTATATGTATAAGTAGTTATAAACATATTATACAAAAATAAATAAATAAAAGAGAAACAATAAGATATTTCAGAAACCTAATCCTTTCAGGTTAGAAAGATAATCATGAATATATTTACAAAAATGGTTAAATCTGTGATAATTATCACTAGTATTTACACACAAATTCATACTATATATTTAGATATGTAGCAAATGGACACATTTAGATGATAATGTTTATTTCAAACATATATCAAACTTCTACTGTCCTTACTGCGATGAAAAAATATTAGGAGGGTTTTGCTCAGCAGTGGTGAACCCTCCCAGTGGTTTCACCAATTTAATCTACCAGACTGTTTCTTTAGAGCTCTAATACTGTATTGGATCCGGTTCAAAATCACATTAATAGTTACCACTCAGCAAGAGAAACCTTGTTCATGATATTTTGAAACAATGAATAATATATGAAGGTTATTCACATACTAAACAAAATGTTAACGCGGGATTCAATCCCGGTTCATGACTGTCGGGAATCGAGGGAGTTACCCACTCATCCACCGACTTATCTGTATTGGATCATTCTGCTTATATATACTACACTGAAGGATGGAATCTCATAAATGGTAATCCAAGTAAACTATGGAAATAAGCTTTTAAGACAGTAGAATTACATATAATATTTGCATGGAGCAATGGTCTTCCGCAAACAATAAGGACATGCCCTGTTACGTATAAATTAATATAAAGCAATAACACGCCATCTATGTATAAAAAATGAAAACATCTAGAGGTGAATGTTTCGTTGGCACATGTATCAAACTTCTAAGATATTAAAACAAGTTATACAAGTAAAATCAAGGGAAAAGATCCTCTCTTAACAGAAAAAACGTACTGAAATTTTCCCAAGCCCTAACTTTGGTCAATCTAGATACCATCGCATATGTCAACTTCTCTCTTCAGCTCTGGATGATGAATTACTGATAGTTAGATACTTTAAGTTCTGCACAGAAGCTGGGCGCATGAGAAAGAATGCAAGGCAAAGGATACTGGAGGATGACCTATCTGTAAATAGGTAACTGAATGGGAGAGACAACTTTATTTTGTTGTAAA
Source organism: Cordylochernes scorpioides (assembly GCA_030710605.1). Lineage (NCBI taxonomy): Eukaryota > Metazoa > Arthropoda > Arachnida > Pseudoscorpiones > Chernetidae > Cordylochernes > Cordylochernes scorpioides. The sequence continues at coordinate 12,466,823 of CP092872.1, read as the reverse complement.
TGTTTCCTCTTCCCTCTCCTCTTGTTGATGTGTAAATACGGCGAATCCTATATGGGGCGGAATGCCCTAAATAAAGACTTTTGTTGTTGTTGTTGTATAGGGAAAATATATACGCTCACCTTTTCCGTAAATTTTGAGATAAAAACCATTTTTAAAAAAAATTTAGTGTTGTGGTGTACAACTGGGAAGTTCTGTGTTTCCAGGACCGGGAGTTCGTGGAGCTCGAGATACCATACAACGGCCAGCCTACACGACCGCCCTCCAGTCCGGCGCTGTCCGTGGCTCCCTCCGTTACCTCCCACGACACGGCCCAGTCTGCCTGTTGTGGCGGCAGGCGGCGCTGTTGTTCCAAGAAGAAATACAAAGTCAGTAGCTTACACCACCGTTCTTTGTTTATCGCTAGTACTGGGCGGGTATATCTAACCTCAACCTGACCTTGTCTAACCTCAATCTGACCATTTCTAATTTCAACCTGAACCTGCCCTTTTCTAACTTCAACTTAAACCTGACCTTGTCTAACTTCAACCTAAACCTGACTTTTTCTAATTATATATATATATATATATTGCGTATGATATTGTTTTTTACAGCACAATACAACATTTTTCTAATTTAAACCTGACCTTGTCTAACTTCAACCTAAACCTGATTTTTTTCTAATTTAAACCTGACCTTGTCTAACTTCAACTTCAACCTGACCTTTTCTAATTTAAACCTGACCTTGTCTAACTTCAACCTGACCTTTTCTAATTTCAACCTGACCTTGTCTAATTTCAACCTGAACCTAACCTTGTCAAACTTAAACCTGACCTTGTCTAACTTCAACCTAAACCTGACTTTTTCTAATTTAAACCTGACCTTGTCTAACTTCAACCTAAACCTAACCTTGTTTAACTTCAACCTGACCTTGTCTAACCTCAACCTGAACATATACTACTCTGATCAAAAAATTTCAACACTTTGCTAATAAAATCCTGAAAACTAAATATATTTTCTCCCAGTTTGTAGCAAACGCAAGCGTCGCCCTTGGCTTGGAGACCTGCCAATTTTAAAAAATCACGCGCCACAACAAAGCGAGCAGCAGCTGTTCGAAAGTGAAGCCATTTTGCCCGTGCTTCGATTTCGTTAGTCACCGAAATGGAGGATCAACGAATTTGCATCATGTTCTGTGTGAAAAACGGATTAAAGGGTGACGAAATTTTTTGGATGTTGCAAACAGCCTACGGGGATGCCGTCATGAGCCGAAGACGAGTTTTCGAGTGGTACAAGCGCTTCAAGGAGGGTCGGGAAGAGACCGCCGACAACGAGCGTTCTGGGAGACCGTTCACATCAACCACGCCTGAAAAAGTGGACAAGGTGTTGGAACTGGTGCGTGAAGACCGACGAATAACTGTCAGGGAGGTCGCCGAAGAAGCAGGGATATCATTCGGGTCGACTCAATAGATAATGAAGGACATTTTGGGAGTGAGAAGACTAAACGCCGCCTTCTCGTTCCCAAAGATTTGACTTTTGATCAAAAGAACGCCCGGAAAGAAACGGCCAGTCTCAATCTCGAAGCGACAACCGACGACCCCGAATTGCTGAAGAGGGTCATTACTGGAGACGAAACATAGATTTACGGCTTTGATTCGGAAACTACCCAACAGGCATCGGAGTGGCGCTTCAAAAATGAGCCGAGACCAAAGAAAGCGAGGAAGGCTCCCAGCAAAGTCAAGGTCATGTTGACGGTGTTCTTCGACTACCATGGCATCGTTCATCATGAATTTCAACAACAAGGCTCTACAATAACTGCAGACTTCTACCTGGGAGTTTTGAGGCGATTGAGGGAAGCGATCAAACAGAAACGGCCGGAGCTGTGGAGGAGCAAGTCGTGGATCCTACACCACGATAACGCGCCGGCGCACACAGCCCTCAAAATCTCGAAGTTCCTGCAGGACCACTTAACCTCTGTGTTCCCCCAACCCCCTACAGTCCCGATTTGGCCCCCTGCGACTTCTTCTTTTTTGGAAAGCTAAAAAAAAAAAAGTTAAAGGGTCGGAAATTTCAGAGCATAAAAGAGATCAAAGTGGAATCAAAGAAGGCCATGAAGGCGATCCCGAAAACAGACTACCAGAAGTGTTTTGCCGACTGGAAAAAAAGGTGGCTGAAGTGCATCGCGGCCAACGGGGACTACTTTGAAGGAGACAATTTGAATTTGGTAGAATATTTTTTTTTAACTTATGAGCAAAGTGTCGAAACTTTTTGATCAGAGTAGTATAAACTTTAGAAATTGAAGCATTATAAAGCACGATTGTTTCTTTTTTAAAACACAAAACAAACTTCTACTGTCCTTACTGCGATGATTGGGGGGGCTTGGCTCATCAATGGTGAACCCTTCCAGCAGTTTCGCCAATTTGGGAGGATTCACCACTGATAAGTCAAGCCCACACTAATATATTTATTCATCGCAGTAAGGACAGTAGAAGTTTGTTTTGTGTATAAAGAAAAGGAAACATTCGTGTCTTATAAAACCTCTATTTATTATATATAGATGGCAGGTTATCGCACCTTATAATTATATATAACCTTGTCTAACCTAACCTCAACCTAACCCATTGGGCTTTGCCCGCGTGGGTTCGAATCCCATCCTCGTCGCCATTGTTATTTTGCTTATTAAATAATTCATTAGAAAAAAAAAATAGTATAAACACATTTATTTTAAACAAAATAATAGATATCAGAACTTATAAAATAAAAGAAGTTTATTTACCTTCTTTAAAAATATTTACATAAAAGAAATTTAACAAAACAAATTTAATCCAAAAATTAAACAATCAAATTTTACGTATCTCTCGACAGAATCTGTTTACTCTAATCCTAGTCAAAACCCAATAAATAAATATATACAAAATTTAATTATTTTTATAAGTCCATTTACATCACTAACCTAACCTAACCTCAACCTAACCTAACCTAATCTAACCTCAACCTAACATAATCAAACCTAAACTAAACTCGTTCGATCTCAAACTTACTTCAAACAGTCACCTGAACTTCATGTAAACGCTATAGAGAACACCTCTTTATTATAGACAGTTTTCATCGCCAAATTTATTATTTTTACTATTTATCAACTCTCCTGTAAGAGGATACATCTTCTAAAGGACACTTTGGATCGGTAACTAAGTGTTTTTCTTTACAGAGTTGTTCTACTGTATTGTAGAAACCATTTAAAACTATTTTTATATTGAGAAAACATAGCGAGCGTTAAATACCGCTGTCCATAAGATTTTAAACAATGAGGTGTCTCGGAGAGAAATGTTCTGCTCGATATTTCTATTGACATCCTTTTTTGTGTGTAATATTATAAAGACATTTAAGATTTTTCGTTAGAGATTACCTAACATAAATAGAAATAAGTTCTCAGTATTTATATTCATTCATTTTGTGTCCACAGAGATTTGATCAATGGTTTTGTGTACATAGAGATGTCAACAAAGGTCATATGTCCACAGAGATGTCACCAAAGGTCCTGTATTGTCCACAGAGATGTCACCAAAGTCATGTGTACACAGAGATGTCACCAAAGGTCATGTATTGTCCACAGAGATGTCACCAAAGGTCATGTATTGTACACAGAGATGTCACCAAAGGTCATGTGTTGTCCACAGAGATGTCACCAAAGGTCATGTATTGTCCACAGAGATGTCACCAAAGGTCCTGTATTGTACACAGAGATGTCACCAAAGGTCATGTATTGTCCACAGAGATGTCACCAAAGGTCATGTATTGTACACAGAGATGTCACCAAAGGTCATGTATTGTCCACAGAGATGTCACCAAAGGTCATGTATTTTCCACAGAGATGTCACCAAAGGTCATGTATTGTCCACAGAGATGTCACCAAAGGTCATGTATTTTCCACAGAGATGTCACCAAAGGTCATGTATTGTCCACAGAGATGTCACCAAAGGTCATGTATTGTCCACAGAGATGTCACCAAAGGTCATGTGTTGTCCACAGAGATGTCACCAAAGGTCATGTATTCTCCACAGAGATGTCACCAAAGGTCATGTATTGTCCACAGAGATGTCACCAAAGGTCATGTATTTTCCACAGAGATGTCACCAAAGGTCATGTATTGTCCACAGAGATGTCACCAAAGGTCATGTATTTTCCACAGAGATGTCAACAAAGGTCATGTATTGTCCACAGAGATGTCTCCCAAAGGTCATGTATTGTCCACAGAGATGTCACCAAAGGTCATTTATTGTCCACAGAGATGTCACCAAAGGTCATGTTTTGTACACAGAGATGTCACCAAAGGTCATGTGTTGTCCACAGAGATGTCACCAAAGGTCATGTATTGTCCACAGAGATGTCACCAAAGGTCATGTATTGTCCACAGAGATGTCACCAAAGGTCATGTATTGTCCACAGAGATGTCACCAAAGGTCATGTATGGTCCAAAGAGATATCACCAACCGTCCTGTGTGCCCAGAGCGGCGGAGGGTCAGACCAGGAGGAAGAGCTGAACGACGTCAACCAGCAGCAGCGGCCTAGCGTGCAGCAGAACCGGCTCAACACGCCGGTGTGTGTGGTTACCACGGTCGCCACGTCCTCTTCTCCCACCACGGTGGTCGCGCTACCACCCCAGTCGCCCGCCACCGCCGACTCCACTCTCATCCGCATATCCACCTTATAGGTGGCCGCCATACCAGCTGTACATATCCTGTTGTACATATTCTAGAGACTATTTTGGAACTGTTAGCAGTCTTTCTAAACATCTTGGTCCCATATCCTGCCATTCCAATTCGATCATTCCGTTCTCAACCATATCTTTCGGCTCGTGGATGTCCATCTTTCCCGATGTTTGTTCCCAGTCTCCCATATCTGCGACAAGGCCTAAAGCTTCAGATTTAAAAAAAAAGAACCGCGCATATCTCCCTAGTTGTACCTTTTTCTCTTTTTAGTCCCTTTTCGCATATCAAATTTTACTCTTCCTAGCTTTTAAATCCTCTTTCCAACCATTGTTTTTCCTGGGATATAGACCAACATATCAGGTGCAAAATCTTCCACTTCCTTCCTATCTATTTGCCAATGAAGATAGATAGAGCATATATCATATATATAGCCTCTCAATGTTATGTCTTTCTCTCAGACATATCTACCACCTAGATCGGTGCTTTAACAACAACTTTATCTAATAGTTTTACCATATTAGGGTGTCTATATACAAAAAAAAAAATTCTATTTTACACAAAATAAGCTTTTTTTTTAAATATAAAAAAAATTCTATATTAACTGTTTTTAGGGTATATATATAAAAGTTCTATATTATCATATCAAATCTATTCTATAAATATATATATCATATTTTATATCAATTTAAAAAAAAAAGAAGAATTTTAGAATATTGTGCAATTTTTTGCACGCGTATCTAAGTAATATTTCATTAGTTCTATCAAGTAAATGAAAAAGAGTGATGAGTTATGTTACTAAACAAAGAAGAAGGAGTTTTCTAGTGTATTTACAGATGATCTAGAAGTACATCTAGAAGACATTGATAGACTGAATCTAAACGGCGCTAGCGACAAGATGAGAGACTGGGAACAAACGAAGAAGCAGCCAGAAAAAAAAAGCACCTGTAATTTCTTCTAGACCTTCTGCTATATTTTCTAAGAAGTAGTGTTGAATACTTGACCTGACCAATGGAAAATGTTGTTATATCATATTTGTTATTATTCAAACAAACGAACTGAATACAAAAAAATATTAAAATGGATCGAGCGTTTCCAAAAAAAAGAAGAAAATTTAGATATATATCTGGGAATTTTAGGAGAGAAATATACGGAATTATTGAAGAGATTACCAAAAAAACGCACGCCTCAATCTATGTTTGAATTATTTGTTAATAAAATAATGTTTCGAACTATGCAGCTGTGGATTTTATTTGACTGTTGACCATCAAATTCTACAATATAATACACTGCGACATGTAATTGTAAAACGACACTTGAAATTACACCGCATGAGTTTCTTTTCAACGACAAATTAATTTTTTTTAATTCAAGGTGAAATATTGACTATTTCTAACCTTTTTGGATGAGGTATGAAAGGATGAATTATGAAGAGTAATGACGAACGGAAAAATAAAAGTGTCCAGGGATGGGAATCGGACCCACAATGTTCCGCTTACCGGGTAGATGTCATGTCCACTAGGCTATTTTTCCGTTCGTCATTACTCTTTATAATTCATCCTTTCATACCTCATCCAAAAAGGTTAGAAATATTCGATATTTCACCTTGAAATAAAAAAAAACAATAATAATTTGTCGTTGAAAAGAAACTCATGCGGTGTAACTTCAAGTGTCGTTTTACGATCAAATGCTATTGATAAAATAATATTGTCCGAAGTTACATACACATAAAGGAAGAAGTGCCTCCTTTGATACATGAGTATCATCCTTCCGCAATTCTTTATACTGTAATCTTATTACAAGTGAAGGAATCACCAGACAACATCTTAAAGAAGGAACAAAAGTTTCTTTTAGACGTGTTTCTTTTATTGAAGCTGTAAATTCGGCAAGTTTTCGGACTTTGACGTCCTTCGATAGGCAACTTTCTAAGAAACAGAGCTAAATAAAGTTCTAATTATGTAAATATTTACCTGTATATAAATTTTATAAAACGACACTTGAAGTTACACCGCATGAGTTTTTTTTCAACAAAAAATCAAAATTTATTTCAAGGTGAAATATATTGACTATTTCTAACATTTTTGGATGAGGCATGAAAGGGTGAATTATGAAGAGTAATGATGAACGGAAAAATAAAAGTGTCCAGGGATGGGAATCGAACCCACAATGTTCCACTTCCCGGGCAGATGCCATGTCCACTAAGCTACCCTGGACTAAAGATAAATTTTATCTTTCAGTTTCTTAGAAAGTTGCATGTCGAAGGACGTAAAAGTCCGAAAGCTTGCCGGAATTTACAGCATTGATAAAAGAAACACGTCACCGTTAACTTTTGTACCTTCTTAAAGATTGTAATCTTATCTAAAAATCAGCCCTTGTCACTTCACAAGCTTAAACAACTGTTTGGTAAATTGGACCTATTTTATAACTCCACTCGTAGGAAGTTATGGAATCGAAGCCGTCCCTGTACTGATGAGAGCCATAGCATGAAACCATGATATACAGGTTGTTGGTTTTTGTCTGAATTTGTCAAAAGTGATGTTATGGCTCATTCTATATCATAACTGGAAAAA